>CM064569.1:3017603-3155103 GCA_032716605.1 Paralithodes platypus
GTTCCCTTTCAGAATTGTAGTAATAGAGTTAGCTTAGATTACAAATCAATTTCACTTTATCCATGTCCTTTCCAAAATTCCGTGTCAGTCTTTCCATACTACATGGTATTTTTCCAACTGTTTCCATTCCTGCATTAGCTGGAGGGAGTGGGAAGGAGCCTTTTGTTGTTGTTGCTATCCTTTTCTCTACCTCGTAGTCAGTAGATTAGTAGTTTAGATATCCAAACTGCCCCGTAAGGACTAATATGTCTGTTGCAGTTTTTACTCCTTTGTATTCCTTTGTATTCCCCAGTTTCTTTCTTTCCTCCTTCCTCCTCAACCACCCCATTCCTGTGCCCTCCATCTCTCCTTTCTTACATGTCCACCTTTCTCATTCTCCTCCTCCTCTTCTTACTCCCTCTCCACTTCTTCCTCTTAATTTTCCTCCTCCTCCCCCCCCCACCACCTCTTTCCTATGCCCTCCTCTTTAGCGCTCTTCCCGTCAAGCAATTTTCCTCCCTCCCACAATTTTCCTCCCTCCCACAATTTTCCTCCCTCCCACAATTTTCCTCCCTCCCACAAATCACTTTCAGGTTTCCCCTTTCTCTTTAAATCAGACCCCGTGTCCACTTGGTTACGTCACCGCCCCTCTTTCCCCCTCTTTGTTTGCTTTGCTTTGTTTTATTTTTGTTTGCTTCTATTTTTTTTCCTCCTCTTGTATAATTTATGACCTTTTGCATCATTTAGATTTTGGTTTTCAACTACTTCCTCTCGGGCATAGGCTGAGAGCCTGTACATTCTACCGTTCAAAGCGGTGAAGCCCGTGAGGTCTCGTTCCAGTCTAGGGAGTGAGACATGTGAAGCATCCAGTCACGGCCCGAAGCAGCCCCATCTCTGAAGCTGCTTCGCCTCCGTGCTTCACTGTCTCACTCCCTAAACTCGGACCCTCACTCTCAGAACGCCACCTATTGAGCAATTAACTCACTAGGCATTTCCCCCCTGTAGCATATTTTGAATATGGGAATATTCGTACAGTGCTATTTATTCAGGGAACAATGAGGGTATTTTGTTGGCATTTCGGTGGGCTTTGTGGTAATGCACTGATACTAGGTACAGCACAAATTCCATCCCAATAATATCTCCCCATTGACATATCGGGATTCGAACCCGGGTCCATTGGATTACCAGTCTAGTGGCAAGACCACTCCACCACACCTGTTGATTATTTCTACAGTTTAGGAGGGCATACAAAGTGGATTAAAATTGATGTAGCCAACTGTACAAGCTGCGTGCTATTTAGCCAACTGTACAAGCTGCGTGCTATTTTGGCTACTGTATAAATGGCTGGACTTCATTCATCCTGACAAGAAAATGGGACAGAATGGACTGTAACAATCAAAGTGGTTTTACACTACTCCGAGTGTTGGACAATAATGCGGCTCACATTATACTTGGGAGACAGTGAGTAATTTGGTCAGAGTCTAGAGAGCTTAGCTTTCTCTAGATTTGCCCCCAAGAAGTCAGCATGTAAATTACTCCTTGTGGAATACCATCATGAATTGTGATGGGGGTTGACTTGGAATTTATATGGATACAAAAACAAAACAAAATATTTGTTAAACCCACAAGCTCCCCCTTCGAAATATATTGTGCATTTATTTTTTTTATTTTTTATTTTTTCAGTAGAAAATTGCCTGGCTCGCGAAGAGTTCGACACCTAAATGGCACGAAAGGTCTTAGAATCGCCAAACTAATGTGGCGAATGTGTTACAAATTCAAAACGAATGGGGGCTAAACATGAGGGAGAAGGAGGTTCAGAACCCCTCCCTTCCGTTAAGACAGCTGTATATACTGTATATAGCTGAACTTCATTCATCCTGACAAGAAAATAATACTGAATGGACTACAATCAAGGTGGTTATATACTAATCGGTTCACACTTTACTTGGGAGAGTGTGAATAATTTGGCAGACATTCTAGAGAGCTTAACCCTTCGAAGATTATGTCGCATTTTGACAGTTTGTTCTGGCTATCATTAAACGATGTTATACACTTTAGGAAGGATTTGTGGGCATTATAAGGGTAAAGACTATCTCAGTTTCTCAGCTAACCCTCTGATTTCCATATACCCTTCCTAATATGAATACAATTATGGTCCTTAAAAGGATACGTGTCCAATATCGTTATTTCTCATATTTGCATCATTTTAAATCACTGGAACAAATATTATATTGTGTGAATGTATATTTAAGTCCCCCTTCTTTCTGAAACGTCTGTCATTCCATTTATCACCCACCGTCTCATCCTTTTCAACCAAATCTTTATACTGACACCTCCCCTCCAAACACACACACACACACACACACACACACACACATATCCCCCTCCTCCTCACAGACACAGACAGACACAAACACATATCCCTACCCTCCCCCTAACACTAAAAGAAAAACACGCACGCTCCCCCAAACTAAAGAAGAAAAAGCCCGCCTCATTACGGCTACCCCCCGACTCTACATTAGTAAGTGTAGGATCCGGCGCCCCGAACACTCCTTCTTGGACATAAACACACTGGGGGAAAGGAGCCGAAAAGAACGCAGTGACGAATGCTCCAATTTGTCACACCAACTCGCGCACTTGGGCCAGACGCATACTTACAGACGCGGACAAATTAGCATACACATATGCTGTCCGTACGTGCGCATACACGAGCTACACACACGCAACGCACACACACACACACATAGACATGGTCTGCTAAGAAAATAATGAGAGAGAGAGAGAGTGAGAGAGAGAGGTCGGGGGGAGGGGGGTAACAAAAATGCTTATTAGAATATATTAGAACACTAATATATATTTTAAAATACGCTGAATAATTACAAAGGAAAATACTAATACTTGAAGACCCAAGGATAATAACAGAAGCTAGAAGGATACCTGAGGATTATCAAGCGTTTTGATACTTTATTCTGGCTATCATTAGACAATTTCATACAGCTTTGGCAGGATCTGTGGGAATTAAAATGGTGTAGACAATTTAAATTACCCTCTGAAATCCACATAGCCATCCTAATCTAATTAAAATAGTCTAATAATAGCCAGAACATAGAAATTAAGCGCGTCAATGATCCTCAAGGAGTTAAGGAGAAGGCTCTGCAATGAAGTAGAAAAATCCGAACAGTGCGAGAGGGGAAAGTTTCGAAGTCCTTTTTCTGCGTCTAGTAAATGAAAGTAGTCGCAAAGAAAAACCGAGACAAATATACGGAAATTAGTGTGGCAAAATTAAAAGAGGAGATTAAAGGGGAGGGGGGGGGGGGCTTGCTCCCTCGATCTTTATAAAATTTATATGATCAAATCCACTTAGAGATAAATGTGTGCAATTGTCGGTAGAAAAATTAAACTTAAGGAACATGCATCGTACCTCGTCGAGTGAATTGCTTATACGAGTACATTATTTCGCTAAACGACAAAATAAAGCTTGCGCATGTTCAAAGAGACTGTGCAGCCTTAAATTTGAGGGTCTTTTTGTATTAGCTTAAATATTACTTTACCTGAATGAGGACGGCAACATTGCATTGTATTTTTCAAAAGAAGCCAAATGAATGTTATGTTTAAACTGAATTGAAGACGGACCGATAAAATATATAGTATATATTATGTCCTTCCTCGGTACCCTCTTAACACACTTGCGTATATATATATATATATATATATATATGTGTGTGTGTGTGTGTGTGATATTTAGCCATCTTCAAATTCTCGAACAGAGGGGATAGAAAGAAGAGAAATATGGGATGATGATGGGAAAATGATATGCGGAGAAAGATAAATAGATAGATAGATATAGAGAGATCAAGATGGAGAGAGAGATAGAGATAGAGAGAGAGAGAGGGGAGAGGGGGGTAGAGAGAGATTGGGTTGTGGTTGTACTAAGGGCGTGCTGTTATACATCCAAGCAGGGGGCCCAGATCCAGGGGAGGGGAAGAAAGGAAGACATTTCTCACACACCTCTCACCTCCTCCTCCCCCCCCCCCCTCACTTCCTTCCTTCATTTCCTTTTCCCACCCACCATGATTCAACCCCCCCCCCCCCCCCCCCCCCACCCCCACACACACATTCTAACCCCTACTTTACACCCACCACACTCCAACCCCCACACACTCCAATGTTGACACCCCAACCCTCTCACATTCCAACCCCCACACACTCCACACCTCACAAGCTAGTCCCCACCCTCCCTACCCCCACCCCCTAATTATCCCCGATCCCACCAAACCCACCACACTTCAACCCCCACATTGCACACACTACGAACCACCCCCCATCCTTCAGATCTCCATACTTCAATCACCCACACTCCAATCCCCCACACTCTCATTCCAATACTCCAACTCCCACACTCTACCCCCACACACTCCCACACTCCAATTTCGACACTTTTACCTCACACACCATCCCACACTCCAATCTTCCACACTTCAATTCCGACACTTTAACCCCCACACTCCACCCTACATTACACTTCAGCCTCATACTCCAACCTTCACCACACTTCACTTCAACTCTTACATAATTATCATCTCACTTAACCCCAACCCACTCCATCTTCCTTCTTTTATTTTTGTTTGTTTTTAGCTGCAACTACCATCACCATTATTTTTTGTACTCCTTCTTCGTTATTATTTTCCATCTGCATTCAACTTAAGGCCACCGAAATGTCTTAGTTGCTTTTATCTTCTTATCATTTTCAACCTAATAGTTTTGGTATTACTATAATTATTGTTTTCCTAAAAAATCAGAGTGAATGCAATTACTAGGAGTTCAGAACAAAAAAAATACTTCACCACCACCCCACTCAAGACAATCCCTCCCTAGACCTACCAACACTCTATATAACACAATCACTTACAAGATCTTCCACCAACTTCCCACTTAAATAATCACTTCCACCAACCCACCAACTCTTCACTCAGCACAATTACTTCCATCAACACACCCTTCAGAGACCTTCCACCAACACCCGACTCAACACAATCAAACACAATCACTTCCAAAGACTACCATCATCACACCACTCGATACAATCACTTTCAAGTCTTACAACACTGTACTGAACACAATCACTTCCAAGTCCTTCCACCAACATTACACTTAACAATCACTCCCACTCAACACAGTCACTTTTAGTAACATCTCACTCAACACAATCACTCCCCTTCCAAGACCCTCCACCAACACCTCACTCACCACAATCACTTACACAATAATATTTCCATCAAAATCTGCTCCACCACTCCACCTCAATCACCCCAACAATCTCCCAACCCTTCCCACCAACCACGTACATGTCACCATTAAATAATTCCGGTGATTTACAACATCCACGACATTGTATCTGCACGTCACATCTTATTGTAGTGATTTACGCTCCTTAATACTTGACGGGCTCGAGTGGGGAGAAAACAATATTTGGACATTACGTAAAGAACAGGAAACACGCTCTGTCTGATAGTAAACTTATTGTTGTTAATACAGATGTACTAAAGGAGACTAGTATTATAATTATATGATATACAGAATTATAGTATATACCTGTATATATATATATATATATATATATATATATATATATATATATATATATATATTTATACAGTATATATGAGTATGGAATTAAATAAATAAACAAATAAATGAAAATGGCACTTGATGCAGTCAATTCCACATATCCAATATATGCAATTATCCAATATTATTTCATTTCACGGCGAACGTATAATATGAACCGCAATTAACTCGTGCATCAAGGCAATAAAACACAGAGATAATAGAAGCTCGTTATACAACATTAATTTGGGGCTGGATGATATTGAAGTGATTTAATATAGTTGCCATTTCTGAAACATGAGAGTGGTTTTGTTAATGTATGTTGGTATGTGTTGGTGTCTCTCTCTCTTGCTCTCTCGCTCGCTCTCATTCTCTCTCTCGCTCTCGCTCTCTCTCTCTCTCTCTCTCTCTCTCTCTCTCTCTCTCTCGCTCGCTCGCTCTCACTCTCTCTCTCTCTCTCTCTCTCTCTCGCTCTCACTCTCTCTCTCTCTCTCTCTCTCTCTCTCTCTCTCTCTCTCTCTCTCTCTCTCTCTCTCTCTCTCTCTCATAGGTTTATAACGTTCCTTACTAACAACACACCGACCTAACCCTATCTGGTCCGACGTCTTGTGGGATATTATGATATTTTTGTTTCATTATTATTAAGAACTTCAATTGATCCAGCCGTTTTCGACCAATGTATTGTATTTTGGTCCCTAGTCTAACCAAAATGTATTCCAAGACTTCCCTTAAACTAAAGAAAAAAAAAAAAATCACCTAGATCCCCTTCAAACGTAATTTATTCATTATTGATAGAATAATGCCCCGCCGAATCCTATTTTTATCTAAGAAACGGAATGGCTATCGCTCGCCCAGAAAAAAATCGAATCCAAAATTGGGTGATGCGTCTAAATATTGCCAAACTAATATGGAGAAACATCTTAGAATCTCCAAACTGAGCGAAACAGAGGAGGTCCAAAAAGGCTCCCCACCGACAAAATACGGTTAATTCAGGTACATAATTATTGGCTTCCTTGATGGTATATAGCTTCGAAATCCTTGCTCTTATTTTCTATGCATTTGTCATTGCTAGTTAAGGCTAGCGGTGTCAATTGTACATACAAATTACATAGTCCTCTCACGCAGGATTTGTTTTCTTCATAAGCACTTGAGGTGATTGTGCTAGTGTGTGTGTGTGTGTGTGTGTGTTATAATGAATATATATATATATATATATATATATATATATATATATATATATATATATATATATATATATACAGTATATATATATAATTTATCCTGCACATCTTATTTTCATCAGTTTCCTTTGATTGATTGTGTTTTCTCTGCTTTCAGGTCAACATGAGGTTAACACTCGCTTCCACTGTTCACCTGGAAGAACCCTCAGGTAAGTGGACATTTGTAACGTGCCATATGAAGAGGTAAGCTGTAGTCGGTTTAGTATAGGTAGGCCAGAAATCGTAACCACTATTATTATTATTATTATTATTATTATTATTATTATTATTATTATTATTATTACTCTCTCTCTCTCTCTCTCTCTCTCTCTCTCTCTCTCTCTCTCTCTCTCTCTCTCTCTCTCTCTCTCTCTCTCTCTCTCGTCACAGTCACTCAACCAAAAGAAAAGCTCACCCAATTTTCGTGAAATCAAGAAAGGGGAACTTTTTCCTGGAGTTAGTGTGTGTGTGTGTGTGTGAGTGTGTGTGTGTGTCTGTGTGGGTGGGTGTATGTGTGTGTCTGTCTGTCTGTGTGTGTGTCTGTCTGTCTGTCTGTGTGTGTGTGTTCATTTAAAACCTTTCATCTCGCACATAATTCTCAATTTTTGTAACAAATCTGGGTTTGCCTATATGACACAATTAATTTGATTAATTTCCATTTATATTTATCAATATTCTCAAAACGCTCAATACGCCTTATTTCCTCTAATTCTTCTCAGTGAATATTTACTTAAATTGCATCAAATTCACTGCCTCTTACCGTCAAACTACTTTCCCCTGATGTGTCTACGTTCTCACTCTATCGTATGCACACACATGGAACATTAAGGAGATATTTGTATTTACTTATCTATTTATATGTATACAGTATATTGTATATATTTATTTATTTATTTATTTATTGAATAACTTATCTATTATCATGTATTAGCTTTCTCCCTAGACCTCCAACACGCTTACAAAAATACCCCCAAGAACCCCCTTCCTGATCAATTAATTAATTTTTACCCGACCAAAAGCCGATTCCTCCTAAGTTGCAGGCTTAGTATCGCTTGCGAGGCAAAATCGACACCTGAGTGGCACGAAAGGTCTTAAAATTGACAAAACAATGAGCCGAATGGCCTTACAATCGCCAAAACAATAGGACGAACGCCTTAAAATCTCAAAACTAATGGGGCTAAACATGAGGGAGAAGTTCAGTTGCAATGGAGCACAGTATACCAATATCCTGGCCATTTTACTCATAGTATGATCAATATGGATTAAACAGGAGAGAGAGTGAGTGTGTGTGTGTGTGTGTGTGTGTGTGTGTGTGTGTGTGTGTGTGTGTGTGTTCACTTAGTAATCGGTATATATTCAAATCTGCTCATATTTTATTCCGTGTATGGTAATATTGGTAGCATTTTACGCATTACATATTTGCCAACAAAGATAGAGAAAGAGAGAGAGAGAGAAAGAGAGAGAGAGAGGTGTGATCGCTTAGTGTCAAGGGGGGTATTGTATCTCATCATTCTTTCTCCCCTTGATTCTATTACCCCCACCCCTCTCTCTCTCTCTCTCTCTCTCTCTCTCTCTCTCTCTCTCTCTCTCTCTCTCTCTCTCTCTCTCTCTCTCTCTCTCTCTCCTACATCTTCCTTGATATCCTTCGGGTTTCAAGATTAACATTAATAAGCATGAAATAATGGTAATAATGTGTATACACATTAACATTTATACGCTTTAACCCATCCAATACAACAACAAATGAATGGAAGTCACTAGCATTATACCCACTCATCTTATATACCCATTTCCTCTCCTAACAATATACCCAATGATTTTATTTACCTTTTTCATACCCTCTGTACGCCCTTGATTATATTTGGTGTGTGTTAGATATTTTAATAATGAAAACAAAAATAATAATAGTAATACTAATAATACAAAAATATCGTCTCCCACAGTCCCCCCTGCCTTCCTCCGCCCCCGCCCCCCCCCCTTCCTACCCCCCCGCCCCTCCCTTATTGCCACCCACCCCCTCCTTTCCCTCACTCAAGACCCCTTATCAGCGCCCCCTCATCTCATCCCCCCCCCCCCCCCCCCTCGTCCCACCTGCTCGATTCCCATTCCAGCCTAATGGATTCCCGTCTTGGAATTAGTGTGTGTGGGGGGGGGGGGGGGTGATTCCCGATTATTTAATGTATCTTTTTCTACGCCGTATTTTTCTAGGAATAAAGAGAGAGAGAGAGAGAGAGAGAGAGAGAGAGAGAGAGAGAGAGAGAGAGAGAGAGAGACAGAGAGAGAGAGACAGAGAGAGAGAGAGAGAATGATGATGATAATAATTTCCTCTGCTCATTCAATCGACCCAATCCGTCCTTCCTCAATCTCGCCCCGCCTTCTCTCTCTCTCTCTCTCTCTCTCTCTCTCTCTCTCTCTCTCTCTCTCTCTCTCTCTCTCTGCCTTAAACGCCCATTGTCTCCCGCCCACAAGAAGGCCAGATTGGACTTTTAGCGGGCCATTCTGGGCGCGACAAAGAGACAGACAGGTCGGAGTGGATAGAGAAGAGGTGGACTTGGGTAACTTTGGGTAAACAAGTCGAGAGAGGAAAATAGTGGGACTATAGTCTATTCGCTGTAAGTAGGCGAGAAATCATGACCTCTATCCTCTGTAACTCAAATAGGGCTAGAGCAAATTGGCTGTAAATTTTCACATCTATTCCTTGACTGACTCTTCCTAAATGGTAGACATATTTGCTCGATTATTATAGTCGTTTTTGAGTTACAGAGGTTAGAGGTCATGATGTTTCGCCTACTTACAGAGAATAGACTATAGTATATAACAATAAGGAAGGAGGGGGGGGGGTAGATAGATAGGTAGATAGATAGATAGGTATTCACTGAAAGATAGATAACCAGGAACAGATAGACAGATGCGCAGCATACATAGAAATAGATAGATAGAATGACAGACAAATAAACATATATAATACAGGTATATATATATATATATATATATATATATATATATATATATATATATGCAGAGAGAGAGAGAGAGTGTGTGATAGAGTGAGAGTGAGAGTGAGAGGGGTATGTTTAACTAATGGTTAGCACTTACAGGGAAGGGTGATATAGTAATTCCAAAAAAATTTAAACTTAAAATCTTTGATATTTATAAGTCACAAAAGACATTATAATTTACTGCATTAGGCTACTGTACTTAAATGTCTCATTAAGATATAAAACAATTCAAATATCAATCTACTGTATAGTAATTCCAACATACCCACCATTTTGAAGGCACTGTCACTATCATTTTGAAGGCACTGTCACTATCACCTCACATGACCACAGGAATAACCAAACCAATGTCCCCACCTAGTCTTACCAGGTTATGTAGGTGGATACTACACTGTGACGTCATAGGTAGAGGTTGTAGTAACGATGATCGGCCATTTCGCGTAAGAGTCGGTTTGCTTTTATTACCTTAGCGGCTTAGCCCATGCGAGTAAGTCGGAGGCCATAAGAAACCATAATGAAGTATACAAGAAAACAAAAGCCAAAGTTGACGCGACTCTGCATCACTTAAGGGGAGATTTTCACTTGGGAGATTATTTTTCCAACCTCCTCCTCCCTCATGTTGAGGCCCATTAGTTTTGATATCTTAAGACGTTCGGCCGAATATTTTGGCGATTTTAAGAACTTTCGCCCAATTTATGTCAATTTTAAGACCTTTCGTGCCATTTAGATGTCGATTTTTTCCTGCCGATAGCGAGCCTGTAATTTAAGAGGAACCGGCCTTCAGCCGTTACATTTTTCTACCGAAAAATGTACAAATTTATCTAGAAAGGGGGTCAAGGGGATGACATTTTAAGCTTGATGGAGGGCCAAGGAACAAACTAAACTCCTCCCCTTAACACTCTTATTATTATTATTATTATTATTATTATTATTATTATTATTATATGAGATGCCGAAGTCTCCAACCAGGGTGCAGAAACGCCATCAAGATGAATCCACACAAAACACCCGGAGGCACTGGAGAGAGACTACGGCAACTTAGGAAAAAATAAAAACATATACTGTATACTGTACTGTACATATACACATATATACTGTACTGTACATATACACATATTAATCACAGATAACATATTATGCAGTGGAGGATATCAAGTATAAATATAATACAATAAAATTGAATAAAATATGTTTAACAATTAGAATTAATGCTGCAAAAAAGCATTAACTCTAGACTTAAAAATGGAGATATTAGCTGAATTGACTAGCTCATTTGGCAACTTATTCCACAAGTCAACCATGGCCGGCACAAAACACTGTGAAAACTGTGTAGTAGACAAATTAACACGGCTCATGGCAAGATCATTAAGATTGCTTGTGAATCTAGTTGCACGAGCCCGGACATAGGGCCCAGGCAGAACCCCATGTAAGGGATGCTGAGGGTTGTTAAAAACTTTAAATAAAAGACTAAAGGCACCAACTTTACGTCGATGACCCAGATCAAGAGACAAATGAGGTAGAATAAAACTGATGGAATTTAGCGGCCTGTCAAGCAACTTGAGATGGCAGTCAGCTGCTGACAACCAGACAGGTGAGCAGTACTCGAAATGTGGCAAAATAAAAGCATAAAAAGACTTGATAACTGTGGCGTCACAAGCAAATGTTTTATAAACCTTGCGAAGCAGACCAATTTTTTGGGAAATGGAAGAGGAGAAAGAACGAATATGCTTTTCAAAAGTAAGTTTGGGATCCAGAGTAACTCCTAACAAACGCAGAGTATCCACATTCTCAATTTGCTCGCCAGAAACTTGTAGATAAGGATGGGGAGGATCCAAGGTACGAGATCTGCTGATGATAATGGAGTGTGTTTTACTAGCATTAAGTTTCATGCCCCAAAGTTCACACCATGATGTAATTTTGGCTAAATCCCTATTCAGAGCAGTAGCAATTACGTGTCGATCTATTGGTGATGGAATTGACGCATATAAAGTTGTATCATCAGCATAGGAGATTAGTTTATTTTCAATTATTTATTAATTATGATGCTAACTCACGTGCTTCCAACTTAAATTGCAAAGCTTAATCTTCCTCTGCAACGAGTTTCCCATTAATGTGCAACTGCGTGTGTTGAGATATTAACTTACATTTTAAATCAGAAGTTTGCAGGGCCTAATTAGTGGATTCGCTCCATTAAATTATACAGTGGATTCCCCGCCAACTAGTTTTGTTTTGGTCTATTAAGTTCACGACTAATTAATCTCGAACTTTGAGGAGTGGCTGAAGGCTTGAGATATTTCTGTGTCTGTTTCTGTGCTCAATCCTTTTTATCATACGACGTCAATTTGTGATTGATGCTAGCGAATGCCAAGTGATGTTTATCCAGATTGACAAGTGTTGTAATTTCTTGTAGTCAAGGGGTTCATTCGAGACCCACGAGAAAATAATAAGTGAATAAACGATTATTATGAGAAATTCGTCGTTATTATGAGAAATTCGTCATTATTAATATACGTGTATCTGTATTGCAACCTTTAAAATATCAGTAGGTTCTACTACCTATTGTGCATTTAATCTATCTATCTATCTATCTATATGCTCAGGCCCAATCCCCATTTAATGGGGTATTATAAACGGCAATGAATATAATGGTTACAAATATATAGTTTATTAACCCCTTCAGTACCGGCAACGTCTTTCTAACTTTATTCTGGCTTCTTAGACGATTTTGAACTGTTTAAGAAGGATATGTGGTAGTGAAAAGGGTTAAGTGTGATAGTTCGAAACCTGTTAATTGTTCGAGGCCCTTTTGAAGCTGAATAAAATCGTCTAATATAATCGCCAGAATATAGTTAAAAGGACGTCACCTGTACTAAAGGGGTTAACACAAAATAACCATAGGACGATTTACACATCCTACCGCTTAAGCCTGGGTCCCACATACAGGATTTTTTGCCATAGGTGGCCACGATTTCGGCAAAAATTCGCGTCCGGACCGATTTGCCAGGATTTTTAATGATGTAGGATGTCAAAAGGGCATAACAACGACGGAGATAAGATGAAGTAAGAACAGAGAAGTATCTGACAAATGTACGAGCATTACGAATGGTCTGGGCCGATATATAAACAACAGAGGCAGACAAAACGCCAAGGGGGCCGAGGACATGGCCGATGGAAATTCGACCGTTCGTGCGTCAGTCGTTAGTGCAATATACAACGCCTTCAGTGTTGTATAAAAGGGGGCTATACCTGTCCCTGCCACGTCGGAACATGGGTGCGACTCCAACACCTGTGTGTCCGACCCTCAAACCCACCAACGCACCCCCAATGTACACCTGTGCACCTGGTTGTTGTTAAAACGTATTTCCGACGGAGGGCCATCCTCTCTAGCATTCAGACGCTACCACGAAAACTAAAGTTAATGAACATTTGGACATACTAGCCGACCCCTGTGAATTATCGTACCTTGCACCACGTGTGGCAAACGACGCATGCCGATCGTTGCCTCAACGCCAATTTTTGCCTAGATCGTGACCACTCATGGCAAAAATCTTGTGAGTGGGACCCAGGATTTAGCTATACAAATGTAAAGAAAGGCAGGGTTCCCATTTTCTGCCAGGTGTGTAATCGAATCCTGTGCCATATTGTATTGTTTTGTGTGTGTATATATCTCTCTCTCTCTCTCTCTCTCTCTCTCTCTCTATATATATATATATATATATATATATATATATACAGATTGTGTGTGTGTTACTCAGTTACTTGTTCGTCAAGGGGAATCCACGCAATGCGAGCTAAGCTCATTATTATCGCGCCTCCTTAACTGGGAATGTATTGCGTGAAATGCATGTTAAGTGTTTTATGTACTGTTGGAATGGCTGTGGATGTGTGTGTAGTCTGTATTTTTAGCCAATTGGCGACATCGGAAACGAAGGCTTAGGATGGATCTGTATGGTACCGTTCTCACTCTAGACAGTACCGTCTCGCCCGAAGGCTTAGGTAGCCATCAGCTTAGGTGAACCATATGATACCCATTTCGCCTTGTACCATTTTTGCCAACCCCAGATGGGACGTCACAACGTCGTCCACTTATTCCAGGTACCTATTTACAGCTAGGTGAACTGAGGCTAACACATGAAAGGAGACAAGCCCAATTTGTCTCCGCCCGGCCGGGGATTGAACCCCCGACCCCTCGTGTGTAAGACGAGAGCTCTACCTACTAGGCTACGGGCTGTGTGTGTGTGTGTATGAGTGTGTGTGTGTGTTTGTGTACTCGCGCGGGCGTGTATTTGTGTGTGTGTGTGTGTGTTTGTGTACTCGCGCGGGCGTGTATTTGTGTGTGTGTGTGTGTTTGTGTACTCGCGCGGGCGTGTATTTGTGTGTGTGTGTGTGGCGTGTGTGTTATTATGCCTATGATATTATATCCATTTGATATGTGAGTATTGGGTTCATCTGTTAATATTAACTTACGAGTGGTAGATTGCATTTGTATTGCTCTTTACTTGTATTTGTGTGTTGGTTTTCATTTAAAATCATCACTTCATAGACACTTAATGTACAATCGGGGGTATTAAGTGTTGTCATAAATTCCAGTGGTTTTCGCTCAACACGTGTTATTGGTATCTTTATAGTAACTGGGAAAAGTGCTTATCCCTCAAAGCATTAGTCAGTGTCCGAAACTTTGTGAAATATTTGACAACAGTCTTATTAACCTCGACCGTACCAAATAATTCGTTTGATATTTGATCATATGGATTTAATTATTATTGGCGTGGCATTTTGTTTTCTGGTGTATTGGATAGATAATGTTCCACCCTTCCTCCTCCTCCTCTTCCTCCTCCTCCTCTTCCTCCTCCTCCTCTTCCTCCTCCTCCTCCTCCTCCTCCTCCTCCTCCTCTTCCTCCTCCTCCTCTTCCTTATTTTCCTAGCTTCCTTTTCTCCTCCCCTTCCTCCCATTTTACTCTTCCTCTCCTCCTCCTCCTTTCTCTCTTTATCCTCTCCTCCTCCTTTCTCTCTTACTCCTTCTTCTCTTCCTCCTTTTCTCCTACTTTCCTATATTACTTTATCTTCTTCTTCAGTGCCTCGCCCTCTCTTTCTTTTCGTTTCCTGTTTATCTCCTCTTCCTCTCCTCCTCCTCCTCCTCCTTTTCCTCTCCTCCTCCTCTCCTCCTGCTCCTCCTCCTCCTCTTCCTCCGCCTCCTCTTCCTTGTCTCCTTCTCCTCTTCCTCTCCTCCCCTCCCCTCCCCTCCTCCTCCCCTCTTTCTCTCCTCCTCTCCTACTCCTCCTCCTCAGTGAAAGTTGAGGAACGAAGACATATATCACTGCAATACTCCTGCTAAGTGTTCTCTCTCTCTCTCTCTCTCTCTCTCTCTCTCTCTCTCTCTCTCTCTCTCTCTCTCTCTCTCTCTCTCTCTCTCTCTCTCTCTCTCTCTCTCTTACTTTTCCGCTGTCCTCTTCTTCCTCTCTCTCCTGTCCAATAAAATACAGTGATACACGGCAACTGCAAGATATGATAATTTCACTCTCCCTCGAACTCTCACTCTCCCTCTCTCTCTCTCTCTCTTTCATCCATTCATTATTCATTCATTCATTCATTTATTTTGTCTTTTGTTTGTTTTCTTTCTTTCTTTCTTACTTTGTTTATTTCTATCTATCTATCTATCTATCTATCTATCTATCTATCAATATATCTTTCTTTCTGTCTGTCTGTCTGTCTGTCGCTCATTTTCCTTCATAATTACTCAGTGTGCGGAGCTAAATTGCCAAGGTATCATAATTACTTTCGTTTTTCTGTGTGTATAAGTAATTATGTGTGTGTATATGAAGGCAAGCACGAGCACGGATGTGTGTGTGTGTGTGTGTGTGTGTGTGTGTGTGTGTTTGTGTATGCTTGAGTGGGTGGGTGTATATATATGATTTAGTGAATATGTGTGTGTGTGTGTGTGTGTGTGTGTGTGTGTGTGTGTTTGTGTATGCTTGAGTGGGTGTGTGTATATATATGATTTAGTGAATATATGTGTGTGTGTGTGTGTGTGTGTGTTTGTGTATGCTTGAGTGGGTGTGTGTATATATATGATTTAGTGAATATGTGTGTGTGTGTGTGTGTGTGTGTATGCTTGAGTGGGTGTGTGTATATATATGATTTAGTGAATATGTGTGTGTGTGTGTGTGTGTGTGTGTGTGTGTGTGTGTGCGTGTGTGTGTGTCCGCAATATGTCTTTAAAATGCATTCATGTATTTTGATGAACCTGAATCAGTATACACAGTGACCTTTGATGTCAGTTTTCATCATATTCGGGTTACTGTCAGACGATTGTCTTTAGAATTTAATCTACCTCTAGGACTCAAAGGGGTAAATACGATTTCGACAAACCTTCTGAATTACACAGGTCCTTCTTAAACTCCACAAACTCGTCTAATGTTAGCCAGAATAAAAGGTAAGAAAGGCGTCATGGTGCTAAAGGGGTTAATAAAGTTCATACCAGCCCCCTCTTTATTGATCGCCACACATTATTTGACCAGGTTTTGGCTCGATTTTCACAATAGTCGATGTAGCGCAATTTCAGAAAAACTACCCTTAAATTCTGTCTTTATCATTATCTTCCACCTCTCCTCCTTCTTTCAATACCGCCTGCCAATATAAGAAAGACAGGTTTATAACAGTACCCCTGCAAATTAAGTCTCCCATGAAATTACAATATAGATCAAACAACACCTTAATTTTCTTCTTTTATTGTGTCTTTATTAACTTCTTCTTTCCTCTCCTCCTCATCTTCCTCCTCTCTTATGTCCTCTTCTCCTCCTCCTTTCTCCTCCTTTATCCTCTGCCAGAAGGAATTATAAGCACACTCGTAAGGAAGCAACGCCCACTCAACACCTTGCTATTCTTCATTGGTCCTGTCTTTATCGTCTCTCCTCCTCCTCCTCCTCCTCCTCCTCCTCCTCCTCCTCCTCTTCCTCCTCCTCCTCCTCTTCCTCCTCCTCCTCCTCTCCTCCTCCTCCTCCTCCTCTTCCTCCTCCTCCTCCTCCTCTCCTCTTCCTCCTCCTCCTCCTCCTCCTCCTCTTCCTCCTCCTCCTCCTCCTCCTCTTCCTCCTCTTCCTCCTCCAGTATAAGGAAGAGAGTCTCCCAATCAGCACCTTTGCTATTCTTCATCATTGAGTCTCTTTGTCATTATCTCTCCTCCTTCTCCTCCTTCTCTTCCTCCTCCTCCTCCTCCTCTCCCTCCTCCTCCTCCTCCTCCTCTTCCTTCCTCCTTCCTCCAACATAAGGAAGAGAATCTCCCAGCACCACCACCACCACACTGCAAGACTCCCATTTGAAATTACAATGTAGTCCCGAAGGCTGGCGGACCACCCACGTCGAGACCAGTGGAGCCATTAATCTTGCCCTGATAACGTGGGCCCGCCTTCGAATCCCCGCTCACTGGCCACGGCTTGGGTTACAGACGAACAGTGAGAGGGGTTTTATTTGTCTTTAGCGACTACCTGACGTCCTTGCTTAGCTGAATTGAACCACATACTGTTTGTCAGAATATAGTGAATGAAAGTTACTAAGTATTACGGGAGGAGGAGTTTATTTATTGATCAATGTATATGAATTATATTTTTATGTTTATTTTCCTCCCTAGACCTCCATCAAACTTAATATAGTACCCTCAAGATCCCCCCTTGAGATAATTTTTTACATTTTTTTGGTAGAAAACTATCACGGCCGAAAGCCGGTTCCTTAAAAATTACAGGCTTGATATCGCTCACAAGGAAAAAATCAACTCCTAAACGGCACGACATTTCTTGATATTGATACACAAATGGGACGAAGGATCTTAAAATCGACAAACTAATGGAGCGAACGTATTAAAATCTCAAAACTAATGGGGCTTAACATGAGGGAGAAGGGGGTCTAGAAAAATAAACTACCTGCTTCTTAAGTGACTACCTGACGTCACTGCTTAGCTGAATCAAATTAGTCAGCGTATAGTGAAGGAAAGTTACTACTGTATGTTTGTTGGCATGTGTATGAAGGAGACAAAAGACAAAACTGCCTGTAACAAGTGTCCCCCACCCCCTTCCCAGGTTGAACGAGTGATAGAGAACCAAAGTCAAGGTACATTATAGGTAATTTAGTTGTGATGGAGAGAAGTGTGGTATGCTTGTTAAGTGTAGTGAAATTAATATAGAGGAGGAAGTGTTTGCGAGAGTAAGCTGGATTACTCTCTGTGTAGGTGAGGCACAAATATAAACAGTTGGGGAAGCCAGGCAAATGAAACAGGAGTTCCAGCAACTCCTTATCATATGCCTATGTTGCCTACAATCTCTCCACTTGGGGTGTAAAGAGCAAAGTACTGTCTTCGTGGTGCTCGAAACTGATTTAAGTGGATGTAGCTCATTAAAGTATTTAAGGGGGGAGTGGGCGTTAAGGGGGGAGTGGGCGTTAAGGGGGGAGTGGGCGTTAAGGGGGGAGTGGGCGTTCTGGAACTCCTTCTCCCTTATGTTGAGCCCTATTAGTTTTTAGTTTTAAGACAATCGGCCCCATTATTTGGCGATTTTTAGACCTTGCATGCCATTTAGGTGTCGATCCCAGCGAGGTGATCATGGCTTAATTATAGTACGGATAGCAAACATGACAGTAAGGAAAAATGGAAGGAATGGAGAGCAGAGAGAGAGAGATAGTGTGTGTGTGTGTGTGTGTGTGTGTGGTAAAGTGAGAGAGAGAGAGGGAGAAGGAAGAAGAAGGCTAAGAAGAAGAGGACAGGGGAATAGTAAGAGAGAGAGAGAGAGAGAGAGCTAGGAATGTCAGCACTCCACGGCTCGCCTTGTGTGGAAATAGGTTGGATTCTCCAGGTAGATTATCAACAGGTTAATTGACTCAGTGTGGCCCCGCTGAAAAGATGTGATAACTGTCTCCTTGATAACGACTGGAGGAGGAGGTGGAGGAGGGAGGAAGAGAGAGAGAGAGAGAGAGGGGTGAGGAAGGAGGTGGAGGGAGAGAAGAAAGAGATGGAGGAAGAGAGAGAGAGTGGGGGGGGGGGGAGATAATAAGAAGGACAGGGAGAGGGGCGAGGAAGGAGGTGGAGGAAGAGAGAGAGAGGAAAGACAGAGGGGGATATGTAAGGGAAAAGGAGGAGGATGGAGGATTAGGAAAAGAGGAAGGAGTAGGAAGAGGGAAAGAGGAAGAGGAGAGGAAGAAAGAGTAAAATGAGGAAAGGAGAAGGAAAGTGAGGGTGAGATTAGAGGAGGAGCAGGAGGAGAGGCAGGGGAAGATAGAGGAGGAGGAGTAAGGGGAGAAAATGAGGGAGGAGGAGGAGAAGAGCAGGGATAAACAGGATGGAGAAAGAAGAGATAAAGTATGAGAAAGAGACACAAAAAGAAGCGATAAGAAGAAGAAAGGAAGTGAAAAAAAAGATAGATAAGATTTATGAGACAAGGAGGATGGGAAGAAGAATTAAGTGGAAGAAAGGGAGGATAACAAGCTAGGATACACTGTGAAGAAGGAGGTATATGAACAGACGAAGACAATACATGGGCAAGGTGGGATCGAGGTAAGGAGGTAGGAATGAAGGGAGAGATGAAAGGAGAATGACACACCAGGAAATGTTATAAATATGGAGGCATGGGAAGACAAAGACAAGAAATAGGAAAGGTGGGGAGGTGACGAAGGAGTAGGAGGAGGAAATTATACAGCCAATGAGGATAAGCTGTTAACCCTCTTTGTACTGGTGACGTTTTTTTTTTTTATTCTCGTTAGATTCAGACGATTCTGTGAAGTTTAAGACGGATATGTGGTAGTAAATATGGTCAAGTGAGATAGTTAGCAGCCTGTCAATTGCTGGAGGCCCCTTTTAAACTGAATAATATCGTCTAACAGTAGCCGGAATAAAGTTAAAAGTACGGCACCGGTACTAATAGGGTTACTGAACGCGATGATAAGTAGGAGGCAAAAATAAGCGGGAGATATTGATAGAGAGAGAAGAAGAAGAGACGGAAAGTGAATGAGGAAGAAAAGGAAAAAGAGGAAAGGATATCTAGAGAATAAAGATTTGAATGAAATATACACTTTAAAGACAGTATGTATAACATGATGGAAAAAGGGTCAATAAGCTACAATAAATGAATGAATGAAGGAAGGAAGGAAGGAAGGAAGGAAGGAAGGAAGGAATGACAACAACAACAACAACAGCAGCATCATAATCCACAAAACACGACAACAGCAATAACATCATTACCATCCCTAACAACAACAACAACAACAACAACAACAAAAACCACAACAACAATAACAAGAGCCACAAGCCCAAAACAAAATTATGATTCCAAGCAACAACAATATCACCACCAACAGTAAAAACAATAACAACAACAACAACAACACCAAAACAACCCTAACAACCACAAGAGCCACCACTACAATCACAACAAGGAGATAGCATAAACTATATATAAGACTCGTGTGAAGGGAATGGGATGAGGAAGACTTATGAGGAGGTGGTCTTTATTGAATAAGTGATAACTGTCTCCCTAATATAGACGGGAGGGAGAGAGAGAGGGAGGGAGAGGGAGTGGGAGTGGGAGTGAGTGAGCGTCTGTGAGTGTGTGTGTGAGTGAGTGTGTGTGTGTGTGTATGTATGTCCGGCCTTAAATCTATTATTTTACCTGTTAACGAGTTGAAGACAAAGATAAGGTACAAAGCTCTCTCCCCACCCACCCTCCCTCCACACCCACGCACCTGTCATTAGCTTTCATCTCTCTCTCTCTCTCTCTCTCTCTCTCTCTCTCTCTCTCTCTCTCTCTCTCTCTCTCTCTCTCTCTCTCTCTCTCTCTCTCTCTCTCTCTCTCTCTCTTCCTTATCGTCACACACACACCACCTCTCTTTGGCTGTTAATGATTGTCTTATCAGCGGAGATGGCCGATAATCTTATCTATACGTGGCCCGGAGACCCAGCCACCCGATCCTCCCCCCGATCCTTAAGGGGGAGATAGTCGTTTCTTACTGGACCCCCTTCTCCCTCATGTTTAGCATGTTAGTTTGGTGAATTTTAGACGTTCGTTCCGTAATTTTGGCGATTTTGAGACCTTTCGACCCATTTCTTTGTCAATAATAAGACCTTTAGTGCTATTTGGGTGTCTATTGTTTTCCTGGCGAGCGATAGATAGCCATTAATACTAGCCGGTACAGTTTTCTACCGAAAAATGTACAAATTTATCTTGAACGGGGATCTAGGAGGTGTTTTTTTTTTAAAGTTTGATAGAGGTCTAGGGAGGAAACTAAAAAATATATCAATAAATGTATACATAGGCCAAACAACAGGTGAAGGTAAAGTTATTGAGGGATAAGCCTTTACCAAGCACTACCCCGTTAAATCATTTATCGTGCTGGAGAATTCGCCTCAGGGTTAATTAGGCTCGTTTCGGTTACAATTATTTTCTCTCTTCTGGGCGAAATTCCGTGGGTAGCCGACGTCACACGAACACTTCTAGCAGTATCGGAGTCAAAGTATTCGAGTCAAAACGTAGCTAAAATTGAGTTTATTAATGAACAATGTTATCTCACTTTAAGCGGTATCGGAGTCACAGTATCCAAGTCAAAACGTAGCTAAAATTGAGTTTATTATCGAACAATTGTATCTCACTTTTAGCGGCGGATTTATCGGAGCCACTGTATTCGAGTCAAAAAGTAGGTAAAATCGAGTCTGACAATTTTATCTTTCATCATTTCTCTATTGTGTATCTTAAAACTCCTCAACGTGTACATTCCAATTCAATATAAGAATTACCATCCTATCCATTCTATCCATTCTATCCATTCTATCCATTCTATTCTATCCATTCTATCCATTCTATCCATTCTATTCTATCCATTCTATCCATTCTATCCATTCTATTCTATATACTCAGGCCCAATCCCCATTTTTCCTATTTTTGTCTTTTCTTTTTCTCTCTGTTCCTTTTTTTTTGGGGGGGGGCCAATCCCCAAAATGATCATCCTAATCTGAATAAAATCGTGTAATAATAGCCAGAATTGACTGTATCGGGATCTATGACCTGGTGGATATACAGTTTATCAGATTGAGAGAAGCTTATTATTTTTACCGAGATGGATGTGTGAGGCTAAATCTCCGAGTGTGTTAATTGTCCCGGTGCTGAGAGGTACGTAATTATAGTGAGTTAGGGTGGTCAGAGAGAGAGAGAGAGAGAGAGAGAGAGAGAGAGAGAGAGAGAGAGAGAGAGAGAGAGAGAGAGAAAGAGACAGACAGAGAGAATATTATTGAGAACAAATAAATGGGTATGGATGAAGGAGAAATGGGGAGAATAAAAATGGAGAAAAGTGAGAAGATTTGATATAGGAGAGAGAAAGAGAGAGGAATGATAGGTGGAGTGTATAAGGTGGGTCTTTAACCCTTTCAAAATCCGATTACGCATTTCCTTCCTGCTGTCTGGCTATTATTAGACGATTTTATTCAGATTAGGAAGGGTTTGTGGAAGTCAGAGAGTGAATTGAGATAGTGTTTGCCCTTATAATCCCCACATATGAGATCCTGGAAAAAAAGAACATCGTTTCAGCCATGGGTAATTCAGTACGAAGAAAATGTATTTACTTTGCTACCTGTGGTATATCTTCATTACGATTAAGAGTAGTTCTGAAAGACTTAGTGTTAATTGAGGATTAGTGGCCAAGCATAAGATCCGATTGAAATGGTTAAAGCCCCCCCTATCTCGTGTAACTCCCCCCCCCCCATCCCCACCACCACTCCCATAACCACTATACCAGCCTCCTTGTCTCACACTCAGAGTGGAGAAATATGTTACTGGCTTAATCCCTCGCCCTCCCACTGGCTATCTGTGCATCCCCTCTCTCTCTCTCTCTCTCTCTCTCTCTCTCTCTCTCTCTCTCTCTCTCTCTCCATTCCCTCCCTCCCCCCCTCCCCTCTTTCCTACCCACTCTCGCCTCTTTCCTCCCTCTTCCTCGGCCCCTTGTCCCAGCCACGCCCCTTCGGTTAAGTGATATCATGGGATTAGCTGCAGGATGGAAGAGAGAGGGTCAGAGGTGGCGAGAGAGAGAGAGAGAGAGAGTGCGAGTGCGAGTGAGTGAGTGAGTGAGTGAGGAAGGGAGTTTGCGTGTGTGTGTGGGTAAGAGGTGGAGCGAGAGAGAGAGAGAGTAAGAGTAAGTGACTGAGAGAGTAAGTGACTGAGTATGTGTGAGTGAGTTTGTGTGTTTGGGTCAGAGGTTGGGGGGGGGAGGGGAGAGAGAGAGAGAGAGAGAGTAAATTGCACTGTAGAAGTTGAAAGTACAGAATAGAACAAACGTCAGCTGTACCAAAATTCAGAATTCAGTATACATGTTTTCACCCGAGTAGCAAAGTATTTTTGTAATTGATTAAATGTAATTCATTGCAATACAAGCGAAGTGATACATGATTAATATTTACCGATTTACAAAGCAACAAATATGCAGTAGGGTAGCATAAATATTGGATAAAAAGCTGCAGAAATTCACGAATTTAGATATAGTTCATTTACCAGTATATTATTTAGGGGTTACTAATGTTAAGAACGAGAATATATATATATATATATATACCGGTATATATAGTGTATAATGGTGTGCCAAGCATGATATGCACAATAGATACACAAACTAAAATATGAAATATGATAGACGAGGCAAAGCACATATGTCTTTACAAAATAGGTACACACTCGAAGATAAAATACAAAAACAAAAATCCTGTGTTAAATGTGAGTGGCAGTAAGATCAGACAAGAGGAGTGGGAGTAGGTTTGGGGTCAGGTGGCTAATGTTCTGCAGGTGGTCAGTACACAACCAAATAATAAATATTTTTCACCTGGTTTAGTCCCCCTTTAAACAACAACAAAGACAGCCCCTACACCTTTTGTTCTTCCATTTTGCTTTTTCTGTCCTCCTTAACTTCTCTCCAATTCTTAAGGGGGGGTATTTAGTTTGTTTCCTACGTTTTCATCAAGCTTAAAATTACACCCCCTAGACCCCCTTTCAAGATAAATGTGTACATTTTTCGGTAGAAAAATTTCCCGGCCGCAGGCCGGTTGCTCTTAAATTACAGGCTCGCTATCGCTCGCCAGGAAAAAATTGACACCTTTATTGCACGAAAGGTCTTAAAATTGACAGAAATGGGGCAAAATTTCTTAAAATGTCCAAACTAATAGGCCGAACGTCATAAAATCTCAAAAGCAATGGGGCTAAACATGAGGGAGAAAGGGGTCCAGAAAAAAATCCCTCAAGTGGAAATCTCCCCTTAAGAGACCTCTCACCTTCCCAACCTGTGTCTGATCTGATCTGATGGCTGAAGAAGAATAGGAGAGTAGAGTAATTTGGATAGGTTATGCCCCTCTATTTGAGTTTAACTTTAGTCCTTGAGTAGCTGATTTGTCGATGATTAGGAGACACATAAGGAAATGCTATGGCTCTGTATCATTTGTCGATGATTAAGAGACACATAAGGAAATGCTATGCCTCTGTATCATTTGTCGATGATTAGGAGACACATAAGGAAATGCTATGGCTCTGTATCATTTGTCGATGATTAGGAGACACATACGGAAATGCTATGGCTCTGTATCATTTGTCGATGATTAGGAGACACATTAGGAAATGCTATGGCTCTGTATCATTTTCTTGACAGGTTTCTCTATTAAATAATATATTTTGCTTTTTAAAAGACTTAGCAATAGTTGATCACTTAAAATACAAACAAGACCACTTCAAGCCACCTATGAACAAACAGATTACTGATAGTATCATATGAGGAGGCTCACCCACATCCCTATCTCACCCTTTCTATTTCTATGAAGCGGGTCAAAACCTATTAATAATTATGGAAGTGTATCTCTGGGCAAGGGGACTGGAGTTCTCGAAAAGGGTCTCCAGTCCTGACGTTAACTGTGCTGACTTAATAATGCAATAGGGTTGATAGCCTCTGAAGTCCTATATTAACTATATTAACTAATTGTTTATACATTAACAACAACACTATATACAGTATACTATATATTGAAAAGCAAGTTCCATCCAAAGATCAAACCAGATAGTTATAATTACATTAAGAAAAGGCATAGGGGATCTGCGATTTGTTCAAGTGACTCAAAATTTGATCGAACAATTTTGACACGCTGATGGAATTTTTGAAACATTCCTTTTAGACCAATTGTTTTCCTTACATCATTATTCTCTGTCTCTATTTCACCATACATTTACTCTGTACCGGTAACGTCTTTTTCGCTTGATTTCAGCTACACTTAGACGATTTCATGAAGCTTAGGAAGGTGGCTAAAAGGACGTCCTAGTCAAGCTGAACAAAATCGTCTAATATTTGCCAGAATACATTGTAAAGGACGTCACGTAAGTCCTGGCCCACTGTGAACCCTTGAATAGCAAAATGAACACACACACACACACACACACGCACATACACACACTCACACACACACATACATACATACACACACCCTCTCCCCTTGAATCAGCCACCATTGTAAAGGTGATGGGGAAGGCGGGGGGGGGTGGGGGGGGGGTGATTGAGAGAGGTAGTGATGATTGGGGTTCGAGGGAGAGAGGGAGGGGCAGGAAAGGTGTGTCTATTGGTTTAGTAATAGACTCGTTCATCAGCCTATACCTTAACTCTTGTATACCTTGTTGAGCCTACCTTTGCTGCCTACCATCCTTTCATTGTTGTTGTTGTTGTTGTTGTTGTTCTTGTTCTGCATTCTGCCTCTTGTTCTTCTTCTAATGTTTCTTAATCTTTTTCTTATTTCATTTATCTGCCATTATTCTCATCTGCTTTCGTTCGTATTTCTCTTACTTTTTTGTTTACTACTACTACTACTACTACTACTACTACTACTACTACTACTACTCTACTACTACTACTACTACTACTCTACTACTACTACTACTACTACTTTCATTGGTTTTTATTTAATATTGTTCATACATTTTATTTTACAAGCATCAGATATTACTATTCAACACCATGCAACTTCAATCCAGTCTCCTTCCTATGCGACCCTCTGCTACTACTACTACTACTACTACTCTACTACTACTCCTACTACTACTCTACTACTACTACTATTTTTTTTTTTTTTTTTTTTTTTTTTTTTTTTTTTTTTTTTTTTTTGTATAAACCACTCAGCCTGTGCATCCCCTCTTTGGACCCTAAACCAGGTCAGAACAGTCATCAAAGCGTCCGACTTGGTAGTCATTCAGCTACTTACTATTCCGGGGTCAGCACTCAGACTCATCATCGTGGATTACTACTACTACATTGATTTTTATTTAATATTGTTCATACATTTTATTTTACAAGCATCAGATATTACTATTCAACACCATGCAACTTCAATCCAGTCTCTACTACTACTACTACTACTACTACTCTACTACTACTACTACTACTTTCTCTCTCTCTTTCTCTCTCTCTCTCTCTTTCTCTCTCTCTCTCTCTCTCTCTCTCTCTCTCTCACCCTTCCCCTCGTCTCCCCCCCCCCTTCTTCGCCATCAACACTAACAGGCGTGCTGACGAATGAGGGAGAAGGGGTGGAGAAGGAGAGAGAGAGAGAGAGAGAGAGAGAGAGAGTGGGCTGGGGGGTAGGGTGGGAGAGAGTGATGTGTTCATGTTTTAAGATGTGGATTGTGGCCCTAAAGAGAGAGAGAGAGAGAGAGAGAGTTGCCATACATCACACCTGGAAGCTCAATTATCAGTTTCCCATTTGCTTTCAGCGCCTATTGGTGGCCATGTAACACTCCCCCCCCCCTCCCTCTCCCCCTCTCTCTCTCTCTCTCTCTCTCTCTCTCTCTCTCTCTCTCTCTCTCTCTCTCTCTCTCTCTTACACACACACACATACACACACACACACACATTTTTCACACCCCTGCCAAAGTTCAGACGCCCTTAGCACCGTTTTCTGTCAACCCGGGTAAACACTTATATATTTTTTGATGAGAGTTACCATAAGTAATGCTGTTCCTTGTTTCGGGATCCCTACTGACGTAAAGTAATTAACCACAGTATACACACGCCATCCCCTTGTTACCTGGTACTTTATAATTATAGCTCATAGGTTACGCTAACGAATCTTGATTGTAAATACAAATGATAGAACCTACCATGAAGATAGTTTATACTAAAGAGTCCAAAAAAAAAAAAAAAAAAAAAAATATTAGATTCGCAAAACAGTGTGATATCTCTTCTGGGCTCAATACAGCAGTAGAGAACATAATATCAAAACTATAAGTAACACCCCGTTCTTAACATTAATCATCAATTACAAACCCCAATGTACTTGAATAAACTAATGAAAGTATGTGGTACTCCCGGGATTCGAACTCGGGACGTAAAACGGGCTCCCGTATTACCGCTACTTCAAATTACGGTAATAAAACGCCCGCTAAGGAGACAAGCGGGACAAATCTTCGGGAGGTCTGGCCCATCAACCCCCACCCATTCATCACTACGGTACAGTCACGAGCAATAATTCGGTGCTACTTTTGCTCGTATACGGTATAAATTTAACCCATTCAGTACCGGTGACGTCCTTTTAACTTTATTCTGGCTACTATTAGACAATTTCATTCAGTTTCACAAGGGCCTCCAGCAATTAACGGGCTTCGAATTATCTCACTTACCCCTTTTTACTACCACAGATCCTTCTTAAACTGCACAAAATTATCAAAATATCGCTATATTAAGACGCTATTATGCAGCTTGGGAAGGATCTGTGCTAGTGAAAAGGGTTGGTTGAGATAGTTTGAAGCCATATTATTTCTAGAGGTCCTTCCTAAGTTGAATAGAATCGTCTAATAGTTGCCAGGATATGATGAAAAGGACGTCCCTGGTACTGAATGGGATAAGTGTTAATTTTCATAAAGGGGTCTGCGAATTTTTACATGTGACTGTACGTCCTCGGTAAACAGGTGGGATAATTAGCCCGGCCCCGGAGCCTTAATTTGCCGTGATTAGCCGGAAAAATGAATCTCCTGTCCGGTTAGCGGGATAGGTGTACGGTGTGGAGGGTATAGGGTAGCGGAGATCGGCCAACCTCCGCCATCTTGGTACCACTGGGGTTAATATATGTTTTGTTTAATTTATTCTTTGTTTTAAATTCGTATATTCTATTTTCAAGCACACTAAATATTCGGCAATACTGGTACAAGAAATATAAATGGAACATATTACCAATTTCATTATAATAAAATAGATCTCCCAATATATATATATATATATATATATATATATATATATATATATATACTGCATCATATTGGTGTCCACATATAAAGTTGACTTATATTTCTTACTATAGGATCTCTTATTGGGAGGTTGAGAATGGGGATGATTGATGGGTATTGTTATGTTTTAATTGTGTGTGTGTGTACAAAGGAGTACACAGGAAATCAAGCAACAACAGGTCTGGTGACCCTTCTAGGCTGCTTGTCCTCCAAAACACTGAGGATCAATTGTCCAAACAGTGGTTTAGAGTGGGTAAGGGAACATTGGAAAGGGAACTACTGCCCTGGAACTAATGTCCGTGGCAGGATTAGGAAGTTAGTAGGGGACAGGTGGGTTAGTAACTGAGGGGGGGATAAAATAAAGTTATTAATTTACAAACGCAGTCAGTCGCGAGATTGATGCAAGAAATTTGTCTAGGCGAAGTTTAAATGAATCAACGGTGCTGCAGTCTATAATGCCTCGGGGAAGCCCATTCCACAAGTTGACAACTCGATTGAGGAAGAAATTCTTAGATTCGTGCGAGTTAAAAGATTTACCGATAATTTTTCAACCGTTTCCCCGCGTGTAATTAGATTGATTGATAGTGAAGTACTTACTACAGTTCATATTGTCGATGCCTTTGATGATTTTGAACAATTGAATTAAGTCGCCTCTTAATCTGCGCTGGGTTAAAGGAAATAGATTTAATTCTCTAAGACGCTCTCCGTATGGTTTGTTCTTTAGGCTAGGTATCATTTTGGTAACTCTACGTTGAACTCGTTCTAGCTTGTCTATATCTTTTTGGTAATAAGGGCACCAGGATTGAACGCAGTATTCCAGAAGAGGGCGGACTAAGGAATTGTAAAGGGTTAGGATAACTTCTTTGGATTTATGCTCAAATGACCTGCCTAAAAAGCCAATTATTTTGTTTGCTTTCTTAACAACTTCTGAACATTGTTGACTCGGTTTGAGGTTACTCGATATTGTTACTCCCAGATCGGTTTCTCTGTTTACATTCTTAAGCTGAGTGCCATTCATCGAATAGTTTGCTTTCTCATTTTGGTATCCGATATGTAGTACTTTACATTTATCCGCATTGAAACTCATTTGTGTGAGAGAGAGGGGGGGGGGGGGGACTTAGTGAGGGGTGTAGTAACATTAAGACACAGCAAGGCAGCAATAAATTTACCTTAATTGTCTCACCTTACACATCCATTCTTACCTTACCTTACACCTTATCTCTCTCTCTCTCTCTCTCTCTCTCTCTCTCTCTCTCTCTCTCTCTCTCTCTCATATGCATAAACACACACACACATATACACACACACACGCGGACACACGCACACACACACCCACACACACACACACACACACGGTTCAAATCCACGGATTTTACAAGATGTGGAAGCAAGGGAGAGCACAGGAGAGAGAGTGAGTGAGTGAAATAGAGAGAGCACGTGAGTGTGTGTTTGTGTGAGAGAGAGAGAGAGAGTAGGAGTGAGAGAGAGAGAGAGAGATGGAGTGAGACAGAGGGAGAGGGGGAGGGGGTGACAGTTGGTAGTGTCGCACTTGTCAACGTCAAACCAAAACAATAGACTTACTTTTTTCTTCTCTCTCTCTCTCTCTCTCTCTCTCTCTCTCTCTCTCTCTCTCTCTCACTGCTGTGCTCTCTTTTTCTTCCACATGGCTTAAAATCCGTATATCTGCTATCTTAACTGAAAATCTTTCCCTTTCTCACTCTCCCTCACTCTCATGCTCACGCTCTCTCTCTCTCTCTCTCTCTCTCTCTCTCTCTCTCTCTCTCTCTCTCTGTCACTCTTTTTAATGTGCTTGACGCATTGACATCACATATCGGAATAAATGATCGAGAATGGGAATTGAAAGTGGAAATAAGCTACACATACAAGGAAGTAGAAATGAAAGCATGGAAATGAGACTGCAAGGCTGAAATGAGGTGCATATGAGAGTGTAAACATGAGGGTAAATATATATACCAGGGGTGCTGGAGACCAAGGATGTTGTATTGAGAGGAGGGAATATCAGGTAGACCATAGACTGTGGGAGTTTGAAGTGAGAACATTCCGGGCAGGTACTGGTGGATTTAAGAGGCAAATCAACCTGTAACAAGTATCCCCCCCCCCCCACAAGTTAAAAGAGTGATAGTCGCTATTTTAATTTTTTATTTTATTACATTTTATTTGTGTTGTATTGGAAAGATGTGTAGTGTACTTGTCTAGTGTAGTAAAGTTAATAGACGGAGGCGGTGTTTGTGAGAACTAGCTGGATTACTCTGTGTAGGCGAGACAAAAACAGAAACAGTGAGGGAAGCCAGACAAATAAAACAGGAGTTCCAGCATCTCCTTATCACAGGCCTATGAGACCTCCCCTGGATTGACCAACACTGACCATTGTGTCTCTCGTATTTATGCATATATAATGATAGGTTATGATAATATTGCAACATGGCTTCCCCTTTCAGTATAATGACGCCTTTTATAGGTTATATTCTGGCTAACATCAGACGATTCTATGCAGTTTATTAATTCCCTATTTTATGGAAATGGTTCAATACGATAGTATTTACCCCTTTGAGTCCTAGACGTAGATTATAAAGAAAATAGTCTAGAATTAACCAGATTAAGACGAATAATATTTACTTTATCGTGCTGAAGGGGTTACTCTCTTCCCCTGACGTTCCTTCCTTTGGTATCGTTCCTCCAAGTCTAGAACCTCCTCAACAGATTGGCTTCACTCTATCCCCCTGATGCTCCCTCCTTTAGTATCGTTCCTCCAAGTCTAGAACCTCCTCAACAGATTGGCTTCACTCTCTCCCCCTGACGCTCCCTCCTTCAGTATCGTTCCTCCAAGTCTAGAACCTCCTCAACAGATTAACTTCACTCTCTTCCCCTGACGCTCCCTCCTGCAGTATCGTTCCTCCAAGTCTAGAACCTCCTCAACAGATTGGCTTCACTCTCTCCCCCTGACGCTCCCTCCTTCAGTATAATTCCTCCAAGTCTAGAACCTCCTCAACAGATTGGCTTCACTCTATCCCCCTGACGCTCCCTCCTGCAGTATCGTTCCTCCAAGTTTAGAACCTCCTCCACAGATTGGCTTCACTCTCTCCCCCTGACGCTCCCTCCTGCAGTATCGTTCCTCCAAGTCTAGAACCTCCTCCACAGATTGGCTTCACTGTATCGCCCTGACGTCCCTCCTTCAGTATCGTTCCTCCAAGTCTAGAACCTCCTCCACAGATTGGCTTCACTCTATCCCCCTGATGCTCCCTCCTTTAGTATCGTTCCTCCAAGTCTAGAACCTCCTCCACAGATTGGCTTCACTCTCTTCCCCTGACGCTCCCTCCTGCAGTATCGTTCCTCCAAGTCTAGAACCTCCTCCACAGATTGGCTTCACTCTCTGCCCCTGACGCTCCCTCCTGCAGTATCGTTCCTCCAAGTCTAGAAACTCCTCCACAGATTGGCTTCACTCTCTCTCCGTGACGCTCCCTCCTTCAGTATCGTTCCTCCCAGGTGGTGATGATAGGGGGGGGGGGGGGGAGTCATTACCTACCGGATATTAACCCTATCTGGTGCGGGCCGGGTCTTTAAAGGGGCGATTGTTTCACTTTCTGGTCGATGTTTTCATTTATTCATTATGTTTCTAGCTTATGTCATCCCTAGACCTCCATCAAACTTTAAAAACACACCCATTATATTCCCCTTGTAGATTAATTTGTAAACATTTTGGTAGAAAATGTTCCGGCCGAAGGCTGGTTCTTCCAAAATTACAGGCTCACTTTAGTTCGCCAGGAAAGAAATCAACACCTAAATAGCCCGAAAGGTCTCAATATTGACAAAGAAATTGTGCGAAAGGTCATAAAATCGACAAACTAATGGGGCAAACATCTCAAAATCTGAAAACTAGTGGGGCTAAACATGAGGGAGAAGGGGATCTAGAAAAACAACCCATCTCCCCTTATATCCTTCCTGTTCCAGTGTAGGCATGGTAACTGAGAATACGGTTCTTCGTCCTAACTAAATTTAACCTAATCTTACCGAGGATTAACCCCTTTGCAGAGTACGACGCGTTTTGTCAATAAATGTTTGCTATTAGTACACGATTTAGTTCAGATTAGGAAGGGTATATGAAAGTCAGAGGGTTAACCGAGATAGTCTTTCCCCTTTGAATTCCACAGATCCTTCCTAAGCTGTATAAATTCGTCTAATGATAGCCAAATATAATGTCAAAACGCGTCGTGATCCTCAAAGGGTCTAAGGGGTGTAATTTTAAGTTTGATGGAAGTCTACGGAACAAACTAAAAACCTCCCCTTAAAAGTAGAGGATCGGTAGTGAACGGGTATATTATGTACCTGTAGTTTATCTGGCTATGTTGTATAACGGGTACGAACTCTCTCTCTCCGTGTTTCAATCCCCCCGGGCGATTTATGTGTGGATGACAGATCAGTTCTCGGGTGTCAGGGCCCTAGCTGGGGGTGGAGTGGTGTGTGTGTGTGTGGGAGGAAGGGGGAAGGGGGGGGGGGGGGGCCTAGGGGAGGAGGAGGGAGCTGTGGAACTTCTGGGTGCCTCTAAATAATGTGATAAATCCGAGTAAATCCTAATAAATGAACTGCCTTGATGGTGTATTGGTTAGAGTGTTTAAAATCTGTATGTGGTATCCCAGGTTCGAATCCCAGTGGATTAGAAGCAATTTCGCACATGCAGTAGTGAGTGTTTTGCACTGTGCATTCACATTTTGACAGTTTTTATACCCATCTCATTGAAACGTACTGCAAAGTCTATTACACACTACCTAGTCTTGTAAATCACCTTCAACATTGAATCACGACTCTTTAATAACAGGCCTAAACAAAACAAAATCTCTCTCTCTCTCTCTCTCTCTCTCTCTCTCTCTCTCTCTCTCTCTCTCTCTCTCTCTCTCTCTCTCTCTCTCTCTCTCTCTCTCTCTTTTCCTATTTGTGTGTTTCTTGTTTGAGAGGGAGTAGGGATGGGGATGAGGGGGTGGGGTATATCTTGTTCTTGGAGTCTATTTTCACCGCCGCTCTTCATTCTTCGCTTATTTTTCACATCCCCCCCCCCCCCCCCCCCCTCCCCGAAAATCGTCCGCATTGGCCCCGTGCAGCGATACGTCACGTGATTGGTGGGGGGCGGGGCCGAGGTGGGTGGCGACGACCAATGAGCTGCCAGAAGAGTATCGACTAATGTAAACACTTTATGAGCTCCCGGGCTTTTGGGAGAGAGAGAGAGAGAGAGAGAGAGAGAGAGAGAGAGAGAGAGAGAGAGAGAGTGAGCGAGTGAATACAATCAAATACAAACGTACATTCCTGTTACATATTGTTTACATCTTAATATGCGTAATGTATACATCTTAAGATAAAATCGTAGTTACATGGAGAGAGAGAGAGAGAGAGAGAGAGAGGTGGTGGGGGTGAAGACAAATAATATGAGGAGAAACAACAATAGCATAAATTTACAAGAACAAGAAAAACATTAACATCTCAAAAGGTCCTCCAGCAATTTACATGTTTCGAACTAACTCACTTAACGCTTTTTACTACCACATAATCGTCTAAATATAGCTAGAATATAATTAAAAAGACGTCGCCGGCACAGAAGGGGTTAAATTAGTTGAACGGTAATCAATCAGACACATGTATCAACTTTCAACAGTTGACAAGTTGGGTGAAATTTAATAATAGAGATTGGCGCACAGTTGGCCACACAAATTTGTATAAACTCTACCGAAAATTGCACATATTTAGCTTGAAAGGGTTCAGGGTGGGCATTTTCTAGTTTGAAGGTAGTCTGGGAAGTCGTTTTCTAGTTTGAAGGTAGTCTGGGAAGTCGTTTTCTAGTTTGAAGGTAGTCTGGGAAGTCGTTTTCTAGTTTGAAGGTAGTCTGGGAAGTCGTTTTCTAGTTTGAAGGTAGTCTGGGAAGTCGTTTTTTGTTAGCCTAGCCGACAAACTATAATACATTGCTCGAAACTGTCAAGAGCAAGCAAAACCCTCAATAATATTATAATGAAACAATATATGATAATAACCCCTAAGACTTTGGCTCAGATAGTGTTAAGCGTTTCCTACTCCACTCAATTCCCATTTTCTATTACTCATTTAAACCCTCATCCTAAATAGTGAACTCTCCTCATCCTAAATACTCGACTCTCCCCATAAATACTCGACTCTCCTCATCTCAACTACTCGACTCTCCTCTCTCTAATTATTCGACTCTCCTCATTTTATATACTCGACTCACCTCATCCATAAAGGTGATATCACTCTCTTGCCCCACAATTGACCACCTGCAAGGAAGTTGGAGCCATACACATCGATATTAAACACAAGTGCATAAGATTGTATAGGTTTCTGATGGATAGAAAGTATAGTGAATGTGATTTAAAGTATTTATTAAGGCACACACCCGTAGCTTAGCTGGTAATTCTGGTAAACATCGATGTCTACAGCTCCAACTTTCATATTAAACGAATGGTTCGGTCCTTGCTTCAAAATCTTCTCTTATACAGGATTAGCGAACTATAAAAAAAAACAAAAAAAAAACATAACCTCTCCAAATAAACTTCTCCCTCTCCTCCTTCCCCCTTCTCCCTACAGATAATTATTTCTCCTCCCCCTCCCCACGCCTCTCCAATAAACACCCCCTCCCCCCCCCCTCCCTCTCTCGCCCCCCCCCCCCCCCCCCCCCACCCCCACACACACCCAAAAATGCGCTGACAGAGTGATTTGTTTCCGCTAAAAGATTTCGCTCGATTCAGGCTTGCTTGATTACGCAGCGAACTTAATTGCGAATTGGGTAGTGTGTGTGCAAACTGGGGCGTGTGTGGGGGGGGGGGGGGGGGGGTGATTAGAGGTGGGTGTTGGGTAGGGAAGGGTTGGATGTGGGGGAGGGAAAAGGGTGGAGGTGGGTGGGAAGGGGAGGTTGATTAGGGTTGGATGTTGGGGGAAGAAGGGGTGGATGTGGGGGAGGGAGGGTGTGATCTTCGTGCGAAACTTGATTGGGTGCGAAGTTTATTGTAGATGCGAGTGTGTGTATGTGTGTGTGTTTTTTTTTTTTTTTTTTTTTTTTTTTCTATTCACTGGCTGACTTACCAAATACCTATGTCATTTTTGAGCTATGGGAGGCTGGGATCAGGATAGTTGGTCTACCTATAAGTAAGGTCCATATACATCTGAATCTTATGTTGTATTTACCTAATTATTCCTATATATTCTAATGTCGAAATATTTGTTTTGTCTATTAAATTGGAGTAATTCTGGCAACTCCCCCCCCCCCCTCTTCTCTCTCTCTCTCTCTCTCTCTCTCTCTCTCTCTCTCTCTCTCTCTCTCTCTCTCTCTCTGATTGCGTGCAGAATTGATTATATGCGTACTCGTTCGCTGAAATTTATAAGCGAATTATCCCATTTTCCTCAAGTGCATTAAAGCCCAGACTTCACCATATCTTATCTCATCCTTCTGAACTCTTTTGGAGGGAGCTATATTGAGATGTGGGCTAATTTGGGTGTGAGTTGGATTTAGGAGACATTAAAGTGGCCTTATTTGTATATATTTGGTGTTTTACGTGTTGTTTTGTGTGTTTGAAATGATTGATAGTATTTTTAGTATTGTCATTAAGAATAAAATACTACTACTACTACATCTACAACAACAACAACACCAACAACAATTACTACTACTACTACTACCTGGATCAAGCAGGATTGAAATATATATATATACAGTATATACTAGAATGAATTTCGTATCTCCTCGCTAGTAGATCCATATGGTCAGTATATCTATGTAAATATATCTCTCTCTCTCTCTCTCTCTCTGTTAGGTATAAACAAAATAGCGTAACTAATGCATTGCACGGTCATTACATTACCTGTACATCATTCTTCAGTCCCCCTGTACCCAACAGTCTCAGTACACCTTCATTAATTCCTATTGGTATTACTGTCTTGTACTTCATGTAAATTACATAACAATATAACCTGTAATTAACTTTAATCCACGTGTTATTACCTGTATCTGCTTACGTGGAGAGATTATTGTTACCTCTGCCAACGAAGATGGGGGAGGTTATGTATTCCCTCCGTCTGTTTGTCTGTCTATGTATCTGTAAATAAGATCTCTCAAAATGAGCTATGAACCGATTTTCACGAAAGTTTGTGGGCAGATGGTATATGCGACAAGGCATAAGTGATTTAAGTAAGGAGTTGATAAGTAGAGCGCTTACCTCCACCAGCGTCACGCACTACCGAGTACCCCTTTAATTGTATGCATGTACAGTATATATACAGTATATATAATTATTCGTTTCAGCATTCATATATATATAATTATTAGTTTCAGCATTCATATATATATAATTATTAGTTTCACCATTCATATATATATAATTATTAGTTTCAGCATTCATATATATATAATTTTATTTTTATTAATCTCACCACCACACCCCCAATGAAATTAATTAAAGTATATATGATCCACCGGGATTCGAACCCGGGTTATCACACACATATTTTTGCCACCTTAACCATTACGCCACCAGGACGGTTATTATTAGTTTCAGCATTCATATATATACAATGTTTGTTCTGTATAGTATTTCTACCGGTGTGATTAATAAATGTTTACATTTTAGTTGTAATGTAGAGTTTTCATTTACATCATAGGAAAATATTCCTCTATTATTACAACAGCTTAAGGGCAATTACTATCAGGCGAGCTTTGATTACATGACTACCCACTCCCACAATAATAGGGGGTTTAGAAAGTTATGTGATGTGTTTGTGTGGGTGTGTGGGTGTGAGTGTGTGTGTGTGTGTGTGTGTGTGTGTGTGTGTGTGTGTGTGTGTGTGTGTGTGTGTGTGATTGTAATGGCTGTGGCGGATAGTTTACACAAAGACCGTCCCAAATCGGCATAAATATCAGACTGACTATTCTGATTAATATATGAAGTTACTAATATGTGTTTATTTGCAAAGAAACACACACTGTACGTACAGTTGGCCACATGAGTTAGTATACACTCCTCTCTCTCTCTCTCTCTCTCTCTCTCTCTCTCTCTCTCTCTCTCTCTCTCTCTCTCTCTCTCTCTCTCTCTCTCTTCCTTCCTTACTCCAACCCTCGTAACCAGCGAATTACCAGAATAATCATCTTATTACCAGTCTCCCCTTTCTCATCTTAACCATTTTCTTCCTTAGGGGATTTCTTAACTATTATAACCAGAACTACTCATATACATATATATATATATATATATATATATATATATATATATATATATATATATATATACAGTAAGCAGTTCTGCCTTTTCTCTCCCTCACTCACATAGGAAAAAAATGTTAGGTGTCGATTATTTCCTGGCGAGCGATACAAGCCACAAAATATGAGTGCAATCAATATGAAGGAGATCAAATATGAGTGCAATCAATATGAAGGAGATCAAATATGAGTGCAATCAATATGAAGGAGATCAAATGTATCCCTTTGATTGGTAAAATTCCTTCCTAAGCTATATAATATCATCTAATATTGACCAAAGTAAAGACAAAATATGGTTAACCCCTTTTGTACCGGCGACGATTTGTTATCTTTGTTAGACGATTTGTTATCTTTCTTTGTTAGACGATTTGTTATCTTTGTTAGACGATTTGTTATCTTTCTTTGTTAGACGATTTGTTATCTTTGTTAGACGATTTGTTATCTTTGTTAGACGATTTGTTATCTTTGTTAGACGATTTGTTATCTTTGTTAGACGATTTGTTATCTTTGTTAGACGATTTGTTATCTTTGTTAGACGATTTGTTATCTTTGTTAGACTATTTTAGTCAGTTTAAAAAGGGTCTACAATAACTATCAGGCTTAGAACTATCTCACTTTACCCTTTTTACTACCACCAATCCTTCTTAAAATGCACAAAGTCGTCTAAATATATCTAGAATCAATTTCAACCGACGTATTAGAAGGGGTTAATTACTCAGCCTCTCCCACTCGCTGCCGTCTCGTCTTTCACTCATCGTGATTACCTGACCCGTCCCATTACCTGACTCGTCCCATTACCTGACTCGTCCCATTACCTGACTCGTCCCATTACCTGACTCGTCCCATTACCTGACTCGTCCCATTACCTGACTCGTCCCATTACCTGACTCGTCCCATTACCTGACTCGTCCCATTACCTGACTCGTCCCATTACCTGACTCGTCCCATTACCTGACTCGTCCCATTACCTGACTCGTCCCATTACCTGACTCGTCCCATTACCTGACTCGTCCCATTACCTGACTCGTCCCATTACCTGACTCGTCCCATTACCTGACTCGTCCCATTACTCCGTCAGCAACCCCTTAAGGGGAGATCTCCACTTGAGGGATTTTTTTCTTGACCCCTTTCTCCCTCATGTTTAGCCCCATTGCTTTTGATATTATAAAATGTTCGCCCCATTAGTTTAGCGATTTTAAGAACTTTCACCCCATATTAAGACCTTTCGTGCCATTCAGGTGTCGATTTTATCCTGGCGAGCGATAGCGAGCCTGTAATTTAAGAGGAACCGGCCTTCGGCCGGGACATTTTTCTACCGAAAAATGTACAAATTTATCTTGATAGGGACTCGAGGGGGTATAATATTAAGCTTGATGGACGTCTAGGGAACAAAGTAAATACCTCCCCTTAACCCTTTCAAGATCCAATACGCATTTATTTTATGTTATATTATTATATACGATTTTAGTCAGAGTAGGAAGGATATATGGAAGTCAGAGGGTTAATTGATATAGTGTTTACCCTTATAATTCCCACAGATCCTTCTTAAACTGAATAAAATCGTGTAAAGATAGCCAAAATAAACTGTCAAATGCGTCACAATCTTCAAAGGGTTAATATCGTGAGGATTAGGACGCATTTTTGGCAGTGTGTTCTGACTATCACCATACGATTTTATACAACTTAGGGAGGATCTGTGGTTATCGCAATTAACCCTCTGACTTCCACATACCCCTCCTAATCATAATATAATCGTGTAATAATAGCCAGAATTATGTGTCAAAACGTGTCATAATCCTCAAGGGGTTAATTGAGAATATATTTATATTTGATTTATAATTCATGTTACGTGTGTCTTCCCCCCTTTATCGGCTAGTAATAGACATTAACTTTACTGCAACTGAACTTATTACACTTGATTAGTTGTGGATATCAGCGTTGTAAATTTTTCAAATAGTATTATAACTTATTATTAACGTTATGATTAGTTTTCAATCAATATTGCTCGTTCACTCCAACTTTCATTGTCTATATAAGTGCCTATTTCATTTAGCACCATAAGCCTACTCTACTGTCGATAGAGTGCTTCGTGTATCAGCAATATTTCATTATTGTTAACATGTACAGCAGTTTATTATATCTAGATTAATTTACCAGTTCAATTAATTTTTCATATACGAGAAACTTGATTCACTACTCGATGCCTTGTTTTTGATTAGTTACTGTTCGTGTGCATTTCAACAGCGAGCGAGCGAGGGAAGGTCACACACACACAGAGAGAGAGAGAGAGAGAGAGAGAGAGAGAGAGGGAGAGAGAGAGAAATTGTAGCAAGAAGTTACAAGGTTAAGCTACTGATTGTATATGTTAGATAGCTTGCTAAATCGACCACACACAAATATATATATATATATATATATATATATATATATATATATATATATAAATATATATATATATATATATATATATATATATATATATATATATATATATATATATATATTGCATTGTTCGTGCCCTCGCGTCCTGGTAACACCTAGACAAAAGGACATCAACTGATTCACAGTGACGGAGGACAGCTGATCAGTGTCAACAAAGAACAGCTGATCGCCCCGCCTCCCATGGCTGACACATACACCAATCCCTCTTAAGACCTCTAGTGACACGAGAGAGAGAGAGAGAGAGAGAGAGAGAGAGAGAGAGAGAGAGAGAGAGAGAGAGAGAGAGAGGGGGGGGGGGAGGGGAGAGAGATCATATGTTGTGAATTAACTAATCTAGATCTTACAAAGGAAAATAAGATCAAAACATATTGACACATTGAGTTACCGAGCTCCAAGTAAAAGCCTCACTTACTTATGCATGCAGACATTCTCTCCCCACAATTTAGGTCCTATCAACTGTTGCATCGACGCCTCATCAATCGTACAGTATCAATCAACTTCATGTCAACCCGAATAAGTTTACTTTGTTCGACAATAATTGATGGTTCACTCGGCATTCATCTTTAACTATTTTCGAGTAATGTATTATTTAGCTTGCACATTAGACTACAAAGAAACACGCCTCTCCTGATCCCTTCAAGCAATAACCAAAATTTATATATAAATAAAACATAAACATTAATAATTATAATAATAATAATAATAATAATAATAATAATTATAATAATAATAATAATAATAATAATGATAATAATAATAATAATAATAATTATAATAATAATAATAATAATAATAATGATAATAATAAAAAAGACAGATAGAAGATAGTAGTATCATATAAACGCTCCCCAGACCCCCCTCAAGCTAAATGTGTTAATGTGTTCGGTAGATGAATGTCCTGGCTAAAGGCTTACAATAACGCCTTCGATTGCAAACACATTTGATTGCAAAGCCTAATGAGGTACATCGACTGACACAAGGAATATATGGACCAAACATCGAACACAATACCTGGAGCTTCGATCACTCCTCCGGCGCTGGGCAAAGTCACAATAAGTGAGAGAATATTTTAAGGGAGCCCACCTCACTTCTTTTCTCTTACTCTCCCTCTCTCTTTGGCTTGTATCCATTCGGCCCCATTCAACCCACTGTTTTAAGACGTTTACCCCCATCCAGGTGTCAATATTTTCCTGGCGAGCGGTAGCGAGCCAGCATATATATATATATTTATTTTACAGCAAGTTAAATTTGTGCATTTTTCGATAGAAAAATTTCTCCGGCGAAGCCGGATTTCTCCATACAATGCTGGCTCGCTATCGCTCGCCAGGAAGAAATCGACACCTGGATGGAGATAAACGTCTTAAAACAGTTGGCTGAATGGGGCCGAATGGATACAAGCCAGGGAAATAGAGATAAGGAGAGTAAGATAAAAAAAAAAACAGTGACCCCTCTTAACCCGTACAGTCCGGTGATGTATGTTTTATTATATTCTGAATATAATTTCGAGGATTCTTATGCAGCTTAGGAATGATCTGTGTTTGTTGAGAGGGTTAATTGAGATAGTTCAAAGGCCCTAATAATGAGGCCTTTCCTAAGCTAATTAGGATCGGTTAATAGTAGCCAAAATACAGTTAAGATAGTTATCCCCTTTTAGTACCAGCCATGTGGAATGTGCATTATTCTTAGTAGACGATACTACGCACCTTAGGAACGATCTGTGTTAGTTAAAAAAAAGGTTGGGTTGAGATATCCTGAAGCCATAGTTTTGCAAGAGGTCCTTTCCTAAGCTGATTAAATTAGTCCAATAGTAGCCAGAATAAAATTGAAAGGGTTAAGGGCAGGTTTTTAGTGTGTTTCCTAGACTTCCATCAAGCTTGAAATTACACCCCCTTGACCCCCTTTCAAGATAAATTTGTACATTTTTCTCTTAAATTGCAGGCTCGCTATCGCTCGCCAGGAAAAAATTGACACCTAAATGGGACGAAAAGTCTTAAAAGTTACATAAATTGGGTGAAAGGTCTTAAAATTGCCAAACTAATGGGGGCGAGCGTCTTAAAATCTCAAAAGCAATGGGGCTAAACATGAGGGAGAAGGGGGTAAAGAAAAACGTCCCTCAAGTGGATATCTCCCCTTAAGAGAGCCCCAGAGAAAACCGAAGAGTTTGGGGAGGGCCCGTGACAGCCAACAAGGGAGGCTGGGACACAGTAACACACGGGGAGATGTTGTGGGGAGAGAGACACACAGCAAGGCAAGATAGTAGCCGTAAAGATGACACCACAGAGAGAGAGAGAGAGAGAGAGAGGGGGGGGGGGGGGCTATAGTTGTTAGTAGGAGGAGACATGGCAACACACGATAATAGCCGTAAAGATGGCACAGGCGAACATAAATTGGAGGCAGAGAAAGTGTGAGAGTGAGGGAGAAAGAGAGAGAGAGACCTGTAGTGGGGAGAGACATAGAGAGGAGAGTGAGAGTGAGTGAAAAATATAAGCACACACACACGCACACACACGAGAGAGAATTATGTCAAGTTAATGTGAGTGTGACAAGAACGTGAAGGGGAAGATGTTTGTTACACGAAAGAGAGAGAGAGAGAGGGTGGGGGGCAGTGCAATTTGGCAAGAAGGGTGAATTAACATGCCGTCGTTCACTATAATTACTTACTCTATATCCACATATTCAATATTAACATAGTAATAGTTAGTACTTTATCATTTAGTATAACTCACACCTTTTATCACACCCTATATTTTACATATTTTACTCAAAGATGAATGCATCGCCAATATAATGGGGCAAATAACGTAAGAGCTCAAAACTAATGGGGCTAAACATGAGGTAGAGGGGGATCCATACCCCCCCCCCCCGCCCCCTTCTTAGAATTATAAGTATCAACTTCGGTTTTAAAGAAAAGGTACCTTAGGCATAGCATTTATAGTATGACTAGCTGTGACTTAAGAGGAGGTATTTAGTTTGTTCCTTAGACCTCCATCAAGCTTAAAATTACACCACCTTGAGTCCCTTTCAAGATAAATTTGTACATTTTTCGGTAGAAAAATGTCCCGGCCAAAGGCCTGTTCCTCTTAAATTACAGGCTCGCTATCGCTCGCCAGGATAAAATCGACACCTGAATTGCATGAAAGGTCTTAATATGGGGTGAAAGTTCTTAAAATCGCTAAACTAATGGGGCAAACGTTTTATAATATCAAAAGCAATGGGGCTAAACATGAGGGAGAAAGGGGTCAAGAAAAAAATCCCTCAAGTGGAGATCTCCCTTTAAGGGGTGGTTTCTAGACCCCCTTCTCCCTCATACTTAGACCCATTAGTTTTGAGATTTGTATGATATTCGACCCATTAGTTTGTTGATCTTATGACCTTAGGTGCCGCTTGGATATCGATTTTTTTCCTGGCGAGCGAAATCGACTCAGTAATTTAGGAGGAATCGGCCTAAGACTGGGACATTATTTGGAGGAATCGGCCTAAGACTGGGACATTATTTGTTTATCTCTTTCTCATGCTGCAGCAACAAAGTGAACGGTAAAGATCCTGTAGATATGTTGTTGCTTGCTTTCGTTTGTAATCTATTGCGTATCCTTCTGCAATAGTTCGCAAAGTCTTAAGAACTATCTCTCTCTCTCTCTCTCTCTCTCTCTCTCTCTCTCTCTCTCTCTCTCTCTCTCTCTCTCTCTCTCTCTCTCTCTCTCTCTCTCTCTCTCTCTCTCTCTCTTCAATATTTCTAGCCGCCTTGTTTTTATGCCCCTAATTAGCTCTCCTTACTATGACGCTCCTAAAATTGCTCTCTTAGTTTTTCTTTCCTATAATTTATCCACATTGAGTTGCAAGGAATGGTTCAAATAATATAAAAACCTTGCGGACCGAACTAGGAGACACTGTAGTTAGATAATAATAATAATAATAATAATAATAATAAAGAATTAATATAAATTAAACGGTAACTGGCTTTGAAAATAACTCGGGTATTCTGATGAGCAGTCACCTTATTCTGATGAGCAGTCACCTTATTCTGATGAGCAGTCACCTTATTCTGATGAGCAGTCACCTTATTCTGATGAGCAGTCACCTTATTCTGATGAGCAGTCACCTTATTCTGATGAGCAGTCACCTTATTCTGATGAACAGTCACCTTATTCTGATGAGCAGTCACCTTATTCTGATGAACAGTCACCTTATTCTGATGAACAGTCACCTTATTCTGATGAGCAGTCACCTTATTCTGATGAGCAGTCACCTTATTCTGATGAGCAGATGCAGTCACCTTATTCTGATGAGCAGTCACCTTATTCTGATGAGCAGTCACCTTATTCTGATGAGCAGTCACCTTACTCTGATGAGCAGTCACCTTATTCTGATGAGCAGTCACCTTATTCTGATGAGCAGTCACCTTATTCTGATGAGCAGTCACCTTATTCTGATGAGCAGTCACCTTATTCTGATGAGCAGTCACCTTATTCTGATGAGCAGTCACCTTATTCTGATGAGCAGTCACCTTATTCTGATGAACAGTCACCTTATTCTGATGAGCAGTCACCTTATTCTGATGAGCAGTCACCTTATTCTGATGAGCAGTCACCTTATTCTGATGAGCAGTCACCTTATTCTGATGAGCAGTCACCTTATTCTGATGAGCAGTCACCTTATTCTGATGAGCAGTCACCTTACTCTTTCCAAAGAGTAGATTGAGGCAGTGGACACACTAACACACAAACGCACATATATGGAGGTAGATAGATAGATATTTCTGGCACTATCATTTTTGGCACTGTCATTTTTGGCACTGTCATTTTTGGTACCGAGTTTTGGGCATTATGGCAATTTAGACACCCTGCATTTTGAACTTTATGACATATTTTTACGATGCCCTAATTTATCTCTCTCTCTCCATATGCCTGGCTCTCTGTGGTTACCCCCCCCCCCCCCCTCCTTCTCCTTCCCCTCTCCCCCTTCAGGTGCCAATTACCCCCGTGACGACAAACAGGGCTTAGGGGTGTGGGTGACAGTCAGAGAGAGAGAGAGAGAGAGAGAGATACACCATTTTTTTCCTATACACATGTTTTTAACCTTGATAGATTACTGTTGATGGAATAATGTGCCCTAAATATAATTATGATGGAATAGGAGGCTCGTGAAAAATGACATGATTAATTAGTTATTGATTGATAGAGCTGATTAAAAGGAAGGGGGGGGGGGGAACCTCTTCTCTCTCATGTTTAGCCTCATTAGTTTTGGGATTTTAAAGGTGGGTGTGCATGCTATTATTTTCCTCCACAATCATTACCGGCAGTGTGCACTATAGCTTTTGGTGCAATATTTTCTGCTACAATGGCTTAACTATGTATATAATGGCCAAAATAGGATATGGGTGACACTTTTCTGGATTCGGAGTTTAAGCGCTCTGATGACGTATGCCCAGGAACACAACAAGCTCTTCTGACAGGTGGAAATGGAGGATAGTGACTAGTTCCGATTCGTTTGCCAATACTAAGGGATAACCGTGATAATGGCGAAGAACCTCAAGTGATGAATATTGGTGGTGTCCAGGCTTATATGTATGAACCTGTAGGACGAGATCCAGCAGCAGGAGAGGAGGGAGAAGCAGCTGCAGCTGTACTTGTACCTGAGGTGGCACCAAATCAACAACGTCTGAATATGCAGGCCACTGAATGGAAATTGTAAACCTCTATTATATAATTGTGTGGTCCCACGTCATAGACTGTGATTAAAGAAGTGTTTTCCCGATTATTATAGCTTATTGATTAGGCTATAGCCTACCGGGTATAGCCTAATATATTTATCAGTGTTTACTTTATGACAACAATTTGTTGGTGTCTGTAATATTTAGGACAATCACAGCTTTTGGTGATATTTATTTACTCTTAGAAACATTCACTGACACGAATGTAGGCCTAGCCTATTATTAATTGTCATATCCTTGTTTACACTACTCAGAGCCGCGGCGGACGCTAGCGATCATGTCCCCGTCTATTTTGACTGCATTTGGATACAATAATGAAAGCCCGCCCCTCACGCCTCCATGACTTATTGTCATCATCATATACATTGCCAACAGGATGCAAATAACAGAAACAATCGCCGTAAAAATAGACGGGAACTTAACCGCGGCGGTCGACTTATGTAAACATGATGACCGTACGCCTGGTCACTACATATCCTTCCCAACAATGTTTGCGCCAATCACTGTTTTTTTTTTTTTTTTTTAGCCTAGTTGCTAGTAGTTGAATTTCAGCCAATAAATTTCTTTAGCCTAGGTTAGGCCTATATCCATCGACGCTGACTGTATAATTTGGGCTAGGCTTAATTTAGCCCATATTATCCACTCTCCTGACTCCTGAAATTGGCAAGCACTTAAGCCTAGACTAGGGCCTACCGGCCTACATGCAAATTTTCCTTAATTTCTGATCTTACTAGCCTAGGCTAATTCTATTTCAGTCACTAAGCTAGTTAGCTAGGCTATCTAAAATATCATAATTCGCTAATGCCTGGTAGCCTACCGTACTTATGGAAAGATGTACCCAATGCTGTACAGGGAAATTTCCCCATCCCAAAAAACTATCACTCACTTCTTGGACTTGACGCTTCCTTGCAGCTGGTCTCTGCTCTGATGACACTGTAGGAACACTTGTAGCACATGTACCTGCAGGGTAAATTGTGGGTATGGCATCAGCTTTTAGGTATAAGCATCTAGCCATACCCATACTCCACCGCACTTTATTGTCAAAGCATTCATCACGAAAATGTCCATTGCATATGAAACTTGTTTTGGGCTTTGCCTCCCACACTCTGGTTCTTTGTATAAACTTCACCCATTTGTTACAATGGTATGGATCACTTGGAAACTTGTGTAGTGCTATGTTTGGTCCAGGTATGTTGTTACACCCGAAAACAGCACACCTATTCACCATTGTTGCTATACTTGCTGATGTTTACTTCCCAAATGTTGGCCTGGGCCTACGTCACATCCTCACGTGAGTACTAGTTGCAAGGGGTCGCAATTCAATATCTATTTTTGATTATTATTTGTTCTCTAATATTGAAGATTAGAGTTTTGACAAAGGAGTAGTCAGGTTGATTACTGGACATCTAAACATCTCTTTAAATACATTATAAATTAATTTTAATTTTGTATGCTCCACCACCTTTAAGAAATTTGGCCCATTAGATTGTCGACTTTAAGGCCTTCCGTGCCATTTAGGTATCGAATTTTACCTGGCAAGCGATAGCAAACCTGCAATTTGGAAGGAATTGGCCTTCGGTCCGGTAATTTTCGTACCAAAAAATGCACAAATTTATCGACGAAGTTTGTCAAGTGTATAGTTTGAATCGGAGGAACTGACTTCGACTCCTCGTGTGAAGCCACCTTAACTTAAAGATGTATATACTGTATATCTGTTGTTGTTGTTAAAAGCGTCAAGGGGGATGGTTCGAAGATTTATAATTGCTGGAAGTTATTTTCCAACTGAATACATTCGTCTAATAACAGCCAGAATAATGTGAAACGGACGGTACCGGTACTGAACGGGTTAATGAAATACGGGGGTATGAATGCACCGTGCTCCTGAATCTTACTATTACTCTTAATCTTTCTCTTACTCTTACTCTTACTCTTACTCTACTCCTACTCTTACCCTTACTCTAGTCCTACTCTACTCTTACTCTTTATCTTAATTTTAATCTTACTCTACTCCTACTCTACTCTTAATCTTAATATTACTCCTACTCCTACTATTATCTTACTCTTAATATTACTCCTACTCCTACTCTTATCTTACTCTTAATATTACTCCTACTCCTACTCTAATCTTACTCTATTCTTTCTCTTGCTCTACTCTTACTCTACTCTTACCCACCTCAGTTCTTGGCATAAAAACACATCAAAGCGACAATAGACGTCCTAGAGAGACCAGCCACACTTACGTTACTTCCCCATCGGCTCTAATTAGCGACAGGTTACGATGTCTGGCGGTGAATTGAACACTTAGTACTGGGTATGTCAGCCCCCTGTCCCCTCTACATACACATATTTCAAGTAAGTATGCCCAAACTCTTGAACATCAACCTCTATAACTCATAAACTCTTGAACATCAACCTCTATAACTCACAAACTCTTGAACATCAACCTCTATAACTCACAAACTCTTGAACATCAACCTCTATAACTCATAAACTCTTGAACATCAACCTCTATAACTCACAAACTCTTGAACATCAACCTCTATAACTCACAAACTCTTGAACATCAACCTCTATAACTCATAAACTCTTGAACATCAACCTCTATAACTCACAAACTCTTGAACATCAACCTCTATAACTCACAAACTCTTGAACATCAACCTCTAGAACATCAAACTCTTGAACATCAACCTCTTGAACATCAACCTCTTGAACATCAACCTCTTGAACATCAACCTCTTGAACATCAACCTCTATAACTCATAAACTCTTGAACATCAACCTCTATAACTCACAAACTCTTGAACATCAACCTCTATAACTCACAAACTACTAGATAAATCAAGCTAATATTACTACCATTTGGGAAGGGTCAGCTAGGGAATAGGTGTGGAAATTTACAGCCAATTTGCTCTAGCACTTTTCGAATTACAAAGGTTAAGGGTCATGTTTCCTGGACTACCTACTTGGAACAGGGGATAGAAATCCTGTGGTAGAGAGAACGGACAATGTTGTCTTTGTGCGCCATTTGGGTGCCGTAAATATCAACCAACGGGAGGATATTTTGGTGTCCGGACAAAATTCCAATGGACAAAACCCCAACGAATAAAACCCCAATGGAAAAAACTCCAACGAATAATATCCCCTTATTTATTTTTATTTATTTTAATGGAACTGATATTTTTACTTTGACCATGTAGACATTGAATCCAAAGCACAAACTATACAGTATATCCTGTACCAGTATTACGGAGAGGTTGGTCGATCTCTGTTACTATAGGGTCTCTACTAACACCTCCCCCCCCCTAAGCCATCAACATCACCACCACCTGCACTCAACAATTACCACATATTTCCTCGCTTATTGCATCTTAACTTATTACGGCGTTTTCACATTAGCATAGTTTACCCCAATTAGCGCAACTTGTCTCGTATTTAAATGGATTCACCCATTTAGTATATTTGTTGTCATACTTAGTAGGATTTAGAATGAGTTAATTCATTGATCTGTTGGTTAACTATTATATTTTGTTGGTGTATAGCATGTGTGTGAAGGAGACAACAGACAAAGCTGCCTCTAACAAGTGTCCCACCAAAAACAAATTGTTGTATTGTCCGCTATTTTGTTATCTATTTGGATGAGGGAGACAAAACACTATGGTCTATATTTAGCCGTCAATAAAATATATAGGACCCTGTGATATTATTTATGCTAGACTACTGTTCAATGAGTACAAATTTGCCAAACTTGAAGGACCATCTCTTTCTTTGTTAGAACAGTAGGCGTGGGTAAGCATCTCTATTGAAAGCTCTTTAATAAATCATTAAATTCGCCTGCGCCAATTATTTCCTAAAATCTAGTTATTTTCTATATAGCCTCTTCAACTTTCCTCACTACTTCAATGAACGCTTAGAGACTATTTTGTTTTTCTCTTTATTATCATCGCAGCTTCAATATCGATATCTTGTCTATATTTCTCTATTTAAGGATAGTTTTGTTATATACAGCATATGCAACACTCTTCCTCATCTTATATTTACCTCTTCAAGATGCGATGACGCGTTGCTTTTCTGTTTTCTGGCCGATATTAGATGACTTTCTTCATGTTAGGAAGGGTATATATTGTCAGAGGGTTGATTGGGCTAGTTAACCCTTTTAACTCCCACAGATCCTTCCTTGTCTGAATAAAATCGTCTATTGATAACCAGAACAAGCAGTCAAAATGCATCTTAATCTTCAAAGGGTTCAGACCATCTCTCTTTCCCATATTAAGTAAGTCTGTAGATATGCCAGCGACACATAAGAGACACATTAACTTTACCAACACCTGCATCTGTCAATTAACATACTCTCCCGTCTACCTGTCAAATGCCTTACTTGAATTCATATGTTTCCTTTAATTTCTGTCTCACCGTTCTATCGTCTCATTTATCTCTCGTTTTCTTCTCGTACATCATTGTTTACTAGTTCTCTCTCTCTCTCTCTCTCTCTCTCTCTCTCTCTCTCTCTCTCTCTCTCTCTCTCTCTCTCTCTCTCTCTCTCTCTCTCACACACACATAGAAAAACCAAGCAGCTAATTACGGTCTCCTAAACTCCTCTCATTTGTCCTGCCACATCAAAAGAACACCACCTCCTCCACTTTGTTTACTGCCAGTGTCACACGAACGCTTCCCCCGGCGATATTTTGAAGCAATTAACGTCTGGCAACTTCACCATTATACTGTTATTTATCTTAACCCTTTCTGTACCGGCGACGTCTATTTTACTTTATTCTAGCTATATTTAGACGATTTTGTGCAGTTTAAGAAGGATCTGTGGTAGGAAAAGGGTTAAGTGAGATAGTTCGAAGCCTGTTAATTGCTGGAGGCCCTTTTTGCCTTGAATAAAATCGTCTGATAGTAGCCACAATACAATTAAAAGGACGGCACCGGTACTGAAAGGGTTAAGCCACCACACACACACTCCTCTTCCAGTCTAGTTTCCGATAACAATATAAACAAGCTCATAAATATTGAGAGAAAAAAACTTGCTCTCAAAAAATGTCAGAAAAAGCGCTCGTGTGACATCGCTTTTTACTGCCAGAGGGGAGAGAGAGAGGAAGAGAGTCAGGAACGAACTAACCTGATGTATTAGGACAATGTAAATGGCTCTTGTGTCATTTTACAGATCGTTTCGCCAACAAAACAGTTCATCTACACATTTTCTATCCATAGTACGCGGCTTGATTCACTCACATTTTGAAGAGGGATTCTGTGCATAATTTATATGATGATAAATAATTCAGTCACAATTTGGAGAACAGAGTATCAATGTGTTGGTCATGTGCAACAAGGGCCACAATTACTCATCATAAGATTACTAGATAATTCCTTGAGCTAATGTTACAAACTATCCTCGTTCACAAGAAAGCGTGACAATAACGTGTACAGAGAGAGAGAGAGTGTGTGTGTGTGTGTGTGTGTGTGTGTGTGAGTATGTGTGTGTGTGTGTGTGTGTTTGTGAGAGAGAGAAAGAGAGCGAGTGAGTGTGTGAGAGAGAGAGAGAGTGAATGAGTGAGAGAGGACCAGATGTTAGTGTTAAAGGCCCCGATGAAAGGGATGAAGGGTGGAAGGTGACAGATATGGACAAAGACAAATATACGGGCCTCACATAATAAAGTAACTATCTTATGTGCCACTAAAAATCCCTCCTACATTATGCAAACATTACATTTGCATTTTAGTCATACACATTAGATGTGTGTGAGTTTGTGTTTTTTATCTGTGTTTATTTTTTGTTTTATGTTGTTTTTGTGTTTTCCCTGTTCTTGCTCTGTCTTGAGTCGGCTACCCCCAAAATGGGGATTGGGCCTGAGCATATAGATAGATAGATAGATAGATAGACATTAGATTATTCCAATGCAAGTATATGGCATACATTATACATATATGTGTGTGTGTGTGTGTGTGTGTGTGTGTGTACAAAGGAGTACACAGGAAATCAAGCAACAACAGGTCTAGTGACCACCCTTCTAGGCTGCTTCTCCTCCAAAACACTGAGGATCAAGTGTCCAAACAGTGGTTTAGAGTGGGTAAGGGAACATTGGAAAGGGAACTACTGCCCTGGAACTAATGTCCGTGGCAGGATTAGGAAGTTAGTAGGGGACAGATAGGTTAGTAACTGAGGGGAGGATACGAAAAAAGTTATTCATTTACAAACGCAGTCAGTCGCGGGTTTGATGCGAGATATTTATCTAGGCGAAGTTTAAATGAATCAACGGTGCTGCAGTCTATAACATCTCGGGGAAGCCCATTCCATAAGTTGACAACTCGATTGAAGAAGACATTTTTAGCTTCGTGTGAGTTAAAAGATTTACCGATAATTTTGCACCCGTTTCCCCGCGTGTAATTAGATTGGTCGATAGTGAAGTACTTACTACAGTTCATATTGTCGATGCCTTTGATGATTTTGAATACTTGAATTAAGTCGCCTCTTAATCTGCGCTGGGTTAAAGGAAATAGATTTAATTCTCTAAGACGCTCCTCGTATGGTTTGTTGTTGTTGTTGTTCCCCAAGCTGCCTGGTCGAACAGCCCCAAGGCCCCAAGCAAGGCCAAGGCCATAACCGAGCGCCCCCAGAGAACCCTCCCTGCCGGCCGCAATAAAGCCTGGGTGACCGAAGCCACTCCATGGCGGGGAGCTGAGGAGGGTGCGGGAAACCAAAGCCCCACCCAGGGCCCTGTGCCCCTCAGCAATTATGAAGAGAAAGTTGAGGGGCAAAGGAAAAATGGGACGCTTTGGCTTCCAATCTTGGTATATTGGGAGGTCAATCCACGGAAGAGACGCCGTCACTTGAGATCTAGAAAATATATAGGCCTAAGTAAAAGGAACAGTCAGAGTAAGCTATGGGTATGGCAGAGATCGCTCAGTTCTCACTCTGATAAACCAGCCCATCACCACATGACTAGAACCCAATCCTCTCAGCATCAGCTAGTAAAGGCCCTAGAAAGCCGCCTTTGGCGGGGGGATAGCTCCCCTATTTCAACCCCTTTCGGGGTTGAAATAGGGGTTAGGCACCCGCCTATATGGTTTGTTCTTTAGGCTAGGTATCATTTTGGTAACTCTACGTTGAACTCGTTCTAGCTTGTCTATATCTTTTTGGTAATAAGGGCACCAGGATTGAATACAGTATTCCAGGAGAGGGCGGACTAAGGAATTGTAAAGGGTTAGGATAACGTCTTTGGATTTATGCTCAAATGACCTGCCTATAAAGCCAATTATTTTGTTTGCCTTCTTAACAACTTCTGAACATTGCTGACTCGGTCTTAGGTTACTCGATATTGTTACTCCCAGATCGGTTTCTCTGTTTACATTCTTAAGCTGAGTGCCATTCATCAAATAGTTTGCTTTCTCATTTTGGTATCCGATAATTATGTAGTACTTTACATTTATCCGCATTGAAACTCATTTGCCAAATTTGGGCCCAACATGACAACTTGTCTAGATTGTGTTGCATATCGTCAACTTGTTCTTTTGAGAGTACGCTATTTGCAATGTTTGTATCGTCAGCAAATGTTGAGATTGTACAGGTGAGACCCTCATCTATGTCGTTGATGTAAATTAGAAAGATAATTGGTCCTAGTACCGATCCCTGGGGTACCCCGCTACTTACATGTGTGTGGGTCGGTGAGTGTGCATATGCTCACATTATAGAATTTAAATTATTTTTGGTTGATTAATTTAATTATGGATTGAAAAATATAATTACAAATAGAGAGGGACTCGAGAGAGCGCATACCTCCACTTACGCTGGCGTAGGTATGCTCTCTACCGATCGCCTCCTAAATTACATCAGTTTTTCCTTGGCGCATATCCTATCTGCCCACCAAAATTCGTGACAATCGGTCAATAACTTTTTGAGATATTTTGTTCACAGGCAAATAGGCAAGCGGAGGAAAAACATAACCTAATTCGGAAAGTAGATACGAGGTGCCGTTATAAAGGTTTATCCCTTAATACCACCACCTGACCCGTCCAATTTCGTCGGCGGAGATAGAATGAAACAAAAAGTATAATTTAAACAAATGTATAAATATATTAAGACGATTTATTAAAAGATTAAACATAAAAAAAGTGAGTCAGCTGAGAAATTGTCATAGGTAACGTCACGTCACGATGTTAATGGTGCCTGGTGATAGTTATGGTGATAGATGGTGATAGTTATGGTGGTGATGGTTTTAGTGGTGGTGGTAATGGTGGTAATGTTGGCACTGAAGGTGATAGTGGTGTGCTCTTGGTGACTTATTAAGGTAGTAAGAGGAGTGGTAATTGTGTGGTGATAGTTGTGTGGTGATAGTTGTGTGGTGGTAGTTGTATTGGTGGTGGTAGTTGTGGTAGCTCTCCAACTCAGCACGCCCCTTGCAACAAACACATAAACAGGAGCAAAAATTACAATAATAGCAAAGAAAACATTACAAACACGTTTATAATCCCACAAAAACTGTCTAAAGAAAAGCACCCTTCACACCACAGCCCAAAGCACCACAAATCTCCACCTTGACAAGCCCTTTGCAACAAACACACAAACAGGTGCAACAACAATAGCAATAATAGCACTTAAACACCACAAAACACATTAACAATTACACTAACAATCCCACGACAACTCTGTAAAAAATCTAACATACACCTTTAACACAGCCCAACAAAAGCTCTTCACACCTCAACCCGCCCATTGCAACAAACCCATCAAGAGGTGCAACAATAGCAGCCCTCTACAGCCTGTTAGGGAGGGGTAAATTGCCACGCCCTTTGGATAAACATTACGTCCCTTTTTCGTCGGAACTATGCCTTTGGGTTTTGGTTTTATGTTAGTACTTGTTTATTTTCGTATCTTTTACATCGTATTTTGACAAGTTTCTTTATGTCCACATCACTATAATCTAAACTTCAGTTAATATTATTATATATTTACATTTCCTTATAGTGTGCCCTCAGCTTAACCCATGAATATTATGATGCGTTTTCAGGTCAGGTCAGGTGAAGGTATTGAGGGATAAGCCTTTACAACAGCACCTCGCATGTTGATGGGCTTGTCTATCAGAGTGACAACTGAGCGATCTCTGCCATACCCATAGCTTACTCTGACTGTTCCTTTTACTTATATATTTTCTAGATCTCAAGTGATGGCGTCTCTTCCGTGGATTGACCTCCCAATCTACAGAGATTGGAAGCCAAAGCGTCATATTTTTCCTTGCCCCTCAACTTTCTCTTCATAATTGATGAGGGGCACAGGGCCCTGGGTGGGGCTTTGGTTTCCCGGGCGTTTCCGCACCCTCCTCAGCTCCCCGCCATGGAGTGGCTTCGGTCACCCAGGTTTTATTGTGGTAGGCAGGGAGGGTTCTGTGGGGGCGCTCGTTTATGGCCTTGGCCTTGGGGCTGTTCGGCCAGGCAGTCTGGGGAACAACAACAACAACAACAACAACAGCACCTCGTATCTACTTTCTACTTTTTCCTATTTTCTGAAGAGTGTAGAGAGGGGAGAAGGGGTGTTGGAGTTATAGGAAGCTGTTGGAGTGGCTTTGTTATGTGTGTCATTAGTCTGTATACGTCGTCGAGGTGTCCCACGACTGGATGCGAGCATGTGAAACATGCTAGGACATACTACCACACCTACTAAATGTCCGCCTTGGCTAGGATTGAACCCAGGTCAAGTATATTCGGTGGGTGACAGTGAATGTAGGTGGGTGACAGTGGATGTAGGTGGGTGACAGTGGATGTAGGTGGGTGACAGTGGATGTAGGTAGGTGACAGTGGGTGTAGGTGGGTGACAGTTGATGTAGGTGGGTGACAGTGGATGTAGGTGGGTGACAGTGGATGTAGGTGGGTGACAGTGGATGTAGGTAGGTGACAGTGGGTGTAGGTGGGTGACAGTTGATGTAGGTGGGTGACAGTGGATGTAGGTGGGTGACAGAGGATGTAGGTGGGTGACAGTGGATGTAGGTGGGTGGCAGTGGATGTAGGTGGGTGACAGTGGATGCAGGTGGGTGACAGTGGATGTAGGTGGGTGACAGTGGATGTAGGTGGGTGGCAGCGGTGAGGCTAACAAGGACAATCAGTGAGGAAATGGCCATACGTGTCTTCATATTAAGGCTCCCTCACACTGTGTGGTCGCACGTGTGTGTGTGTGTGTGTGTGTGTGTGTTTGTGTGTGTGTGTGTTAGATAGATATATAGATACATGCATACATAGATAGATAAAGAACATAATTTTAAAACACATCCACCCCCCAAAAGAACAAATATGCAACAATCACAATAACAGAGATACACTAACCACAATTATAACAATCACACTAGCCTCTACAACTATAGCCTCTCTACAACTTAACAACCACTACCACCCCACCACAAAACAACCACACCAACCACTCTAACAACTCTACAACTCTATTATCTTTACAACTTAACAACCACAACAACCCCCCGACCACCACCACCACAACCACGATAACATATATACAACAACCACACCTATAAAAACCACAACCACCACAAAACACACCAACAATCACAATAACAACTAGACCAACCACAACCACCCCAAAGCAACCACACTAACAACTACAACAAACATAACTACAACAATCAACAACAACCACAATAACAGAGCTACAACAACCACAACCAACAACCACAACAAGCAGAACTACAACAATCACAACTACAGTACAACCCCAACAACAACAACCAGCCCACCAACACGTGCGGGCCTGTTAGACCATAATAGGACACACAGTAACTACACTTCCTCCTTCCCTCACCCTACCCCCACCACCCCCACCCCCACCCCTACCCCCACCACCACCACCACCACCCCCACCCCCTCCACTTATTCACTCTCGGTTGCTCACTTCTCTCTCAATTACCCACTCACTCACTTAAGAGCAGAGTTTTGTTGTTTATCATTACTCTGTGCAACTCTCCAACCCAAGAGAAACTTATTTTCAGTCTTTCTTCTATTCAATATCTGAGCTCTGGAACTCTCTCCCAGAAGCAGTCTTTCCCTCTTCTTATGACATCAAACTCCGTGTGTCCAGGCATTTTGGCTCGAATGTCCCTTTGATTTTGGCCCTGTCACTCTTTCAACTCTGGGGGAGGCACTCGGTACAGAGAGTTCTCCCTTGTGTCTCCTTCACTCACATTGAACACAAATGTATCCTTTTAAGCTTCACACAAGGGGTTAATGAAGTGTTGGAACTAATTAGGTCGGCTACTGAATAATATCCTAACTCACACACTCCCTCTCTCTCTCTCTCTCTCTCTCTCTCTCTCTCTCTCTCTCTCTCTCTCTCATACAGACTGACACTATTAATTAGAGAAAATAAACGTGGGCGGGAGGGCGGTAGATTTATGTCAGGCCTGGTGACACTAGAGACCCTATGGTAACAGAGATCGGACATTTTGGGGGTGCCACTGCTGGTACTTTCCTCACATAAAGCCGGTGTCACACGAGCGCATTTTCCGGCAATTTTCAATGAGCAAGTCTTTTCTGCTTATATTTAGAATTGTTTTCGCACTTGACTCGGAAGCTTGGTCGAAAGTAGGCCTTCCATCCATCCATCCATATACTCAGGCCCAATCCCCACTTTTCCGTTTTTTTTTTTTTTTTTTTTTTTTTTTGGGGGGGGGGGGACTCAAGACAGAGCCAGAATAGGGACAACACAAAACACAACAGAAAACAAAGGACACACAAAAACAAAATACAAATTCACACACATCTTATGAAACTTTAAATTTGAAGCTGCCATACTACAAATGCCCGTAACAATTGAAGGAAAAATCGCTCGTGTGACACCGCCTTAACACTCAAAATGAATACTATCCCCATGCCCGTAATTAATACTATCCCCATGCCCGTAATTAATACTATCCCCATGCCCATAATTAGCATTTGGGGATTCCGGTACAAGATTACCATTTTTTGGATTATGCCGCGTTTTGACAATTCATTCTGGCTATCATTAAATTATGTTATACAGCTTTGGAAGGATCTGTGGTAATTGAATGGGTAAAGTCTATCCCCTTTATCCCTCTGACTTCCATATGCCCTTCCTAATCTGCATAAAATTGGCTATTAATGGCCAGAAAGCAGAAAAGATATGCATCATCATATCATGCAAGGGTTAATAGTTTGTTTTTGGATATACCTTCTACTTGATCCAACTTATAATATAACAAACTTCCTTCTCTGAACATTGAGGTACCAAAATGGCGTCGTAATGAAAAGATGGCCCCCACTCTCTTAGTACAGTCTCCCTATAGATGACACCAGCGACACCCGGTACCCCACAACTTTTTTTTTTATTTTTTTTATTTGTACTTTTATTATTTGTGTTCTTCTATTTTTACCCTTTCAAGATACGATGACGTGTTTCTGTTTCTGTTTTCTGGCTATTATTAGACGATTTTATTCAGATTAGGAAGGGTATATGGAAGTCAGAGGGTTGACTAAGATACGCTTTACCCTTTTAATACCCACTGATCCTTCCTAAGCTGTACACCTGGCTATTATTAAACGATTGTATTAAGATTAGGAAGGGTGCCATGGAAATCATGGGCTTAATTGAGATAGTCTTTATCCTTTGAATTCCCACAGATGTCTTAAGCTGTATAACTGCATTATTTGACCATTTTATTCAGATAAGGAAGGGCATAATTATATATGTGAGAGGGTTAATTATTACAATAGTTTGTACCCTTTAATTTCCCACAGACCCTTCCTAACTGTATGAAATTGCCTAATGGTAACCAGAATAAACTGTCGAAAGGGGTTAAGTGCCCTTATTTAGCCCTTTCTTTAGCTCTCTCCATTGTACCCTTATGTTACCCTTATGGATCTCTGTCTTAGTGCTTTTGTATAGACCTTCATAGCCTTTTGTCTTTATTTAGCCTTTTGTTGTCCTTATGAAGCCTTTATACTGGCCCTTTAGCCTTGTCTACCCTTTGTAATCCTTCATAACTTTTGTTTTTTTCTTAGCTAGCCAAGGCTTGTATCGGCTCTTTTCTACCCTTGTATAGTCCTCCCTAGTTTTTTTCCCTCCATATTTAGCCTTTGTTTCGGCTCCTTTGCTACCCTTTTAGAGCCTTTCCTAGCATTTTTGTTTTCATTTAGTCATTGTGTCTGCCCTTTTCTACCATGTTATAGTCCTTGTTTGCCCTTTTAGTCCTTAATTAGCCCTTATATCGGTCCTTTTCTACTCTTTTATAGCCCTCCGTAGCCCTTGCTTGTCATTAAGCCCTCGCCTCGGCTCTTGTCTTAATAGTCCTTCCTAGCCCTTTTGTTGTCCTTATTAAACCCTTAAGTCGGCCCTTTCTCGCCTTATTTAGATCTACTTCCTTCTATGAGACCCTTAAGTGTTTTGTTTACCCCTTCTCTCTCCCTCTTTTACCTTCCTTCCTCTTTCTCTCCCTCCCTTCCCTTCTTCCCCTCTTTTCTGCCTCTCCCTCTCTTTCTTCTCTCCCTCCATTTCCTCCCTTCCCTCTTCCTCTCTCGACCTTACTATTAAGTTTTCTCCCTTCTCCCCCTTCCTTCCTCCTTCTCTACCTCCTTTCTCTCTCTCGCTCTCGCTCTCGCTCTCTCTCTCTCTCTCTCTCTCTCTCTCTCTCTCTCTCTCTCTCTCTCTCTCTCTCTCTCTCTCTCTCTCTCATCCTTACTCCTCTCACTCCCTTCCTCTCTCCATCCCTCCTTCCTCTTACTATCTCTCCCTCCCACCCATCCCTCTTTCTCTCGCCTTCTTCCTCTCTCCCATCTCTCCCTCTCTTCCATCTCTCTCTTTCACCCTGGCCCCCTACACATCCTCCCCCATGCCCTGATTAATGGTGAAATAGGAGGAATAGGCGTTAAGTTATTTACGAGTGTCTACCAGAGGCACCACACGTTGAAAATCTCCACACCACATACTATATATATATATATATAGAGAGAGAGAGAGAGAGAGAAAGATAGATAGATACTTTTTTAGTTATAGAGATGGATGGTCTGAATTCAGGACCTAACCAAAATAAACATACTATATAACACAAGATTATATGCCAGATCACGCCACGGACATTAGTTCCAGGGCAGTAATTCCCTTTCCAATGTTCCCTTACCCACTCTAAATCACTGTTTGGACACTTGATCCTCAGTGTTTTGGAGGACAAGCAACCTAGAAGGGTCACTAGATATGTTGTTGCTTGATTTCCTTTGTACTCCCTTGTACTTTGTATATCAGTATCAAACACCAGGCCAAGCCACACATAACATAGCACCTGGCATCATACTAAGCAATAAACGACCGCACCATAGCAACTACAGACACCATCACACACATCGTCACACTACACTACACTATATCATTTAACACCACACCACAAAATACCGCAGCACACCGCCATACTACACTACACTACACCTATGCTATCAACACCACACTACGCATGTCGGCACACTACACTATACCTAATTATCTAACTTCACACCATCTCAAGCTACAGTCAATAACACCACACCACACCATAATGCATCACGCCAGACTACACCATGTCAAATCATATAATAACACATCACCACACATCTCAGACACCACTGTAAACATATACACACATCACACCATTCTATGCCAACAGCACAGTATACCACACCTCACTATACCAAATCATATAATACCACACCACACCCACCACAGCACATACAACCACCACATCACTACACCACACCACATCGCCACACACCGACCCTCCCATCTTTCAAGACGTCCACAGATGCCAAGATTACCCGTGTATTGTTTCAAGGGGAGAGAGAGAGAGAGAGAGAGAGAGAGAGAGAGAGAGAGAGAGAGAGAGAGAGAGAGAGAGAGAGAGAGAGAGAGAGAGAGAGTACAGCACAGTACAGTATACACTGCAGGTTAATTAGTCTGTTTCCTTTCAACTGACGGTAAATTGCAAAGTTCCCAACCATATTTATCAGTTATTTTAATTTTTGTTCAGTGAAATACGGTGCAAATTATATAAACTTGGTCTTATTATGATGCAGAGACATAGTAGTTATATATATTTTTCATTAAGTATTGAAACACCAGCAGTTACTGAAAAGAAACAAAGTATAGGTTGGAATTCTTTATCTTTAGGTTACAGTGGTGCAGAGTGTGGGTAATGCTCTTTTTAATGTAAATGTTGAACTGGGAATTATTGGACAAGTTATATTATGAATTGTGGCTTGTCCTTTCTAATTCGTTCACACATTCAGATTAGGTCACATATTTACCCCTTCAGCACGATGACGTAATTTTCATTGTATTCTGGTTACCATGAGACGATTTCTTTAGCTTCTAATCTACCTCTAAGTCTCAAAGGATACATACGATTTCAATAAACCCCCTGAATTTCATAGGTACTTAAACTGCATTACAACGTCTAATTTCAGCCAAAATCAAATATAAAAAGAGGTGATCGTTCTAAAGGGGTTAACATTCACTCAAGGCCACCATCCTTCAAGCCACCTACCCTGGGTTTCAGAGGCCGTGTTACATCGTTTTTCGGGAATAACTTATGAACAAACAGTTGGATCAGTATGATATTTTGACAAAGCTTTTTTCACACCGTGCCCTAATTTTTGCCAATATAGTGCATTACCAAAAGTGTAGAAATAAGCCACTTGTCCCTGTGTCATGAGGTTAAAGTCACACATTAATGACTAAGAAACGGACAAGCTACCGTGGCTTACCTGTGAGAACCACCAAAGCATTATTGCTCCTCCATCAAACACGGTAGTTATCAGCCACCACCCAACCCTATTATCGCCCTTAAATTCAAGTTATCTGTCAATATTCAGTATAAATATACAAAAAGTATGTATTTTTGTATATTTCTATTTTGATATTGACAGATAACTTGAATTTAAAGGCGTAATAGGGTTGGGTGGTGATGATAACTATCGTGTTTGATGGAGGAGCAATAATGGTTTGGTGGTTCTCACAGGTAAGCCACGGTAGCCTTGTCCGTTTCTTAGTCATAAATGTGTGACTTTAACCTCATGACACAGGGACAAGTGGCTTATTTCTACACTTTTGGTAATGCACTATATTGGCAAAAATTAGGGCACATTGTGAAAAAAGCTGTGTCAAAATATCATACTGATCCAACTGTTTGTTCATAAGTTATTCCCGAAAAACGATGTAACACGGCCTCTGAAACCCAGGGTAGCAACATATACACTGTACAGTAGTTATCCTTCAGCTTTAAAATAGCTTTGTCCCCTAATCCAGCTAAACACCAACAATATCAACAAGAAGTACGAGATGAGCGCTCACTTAAGAGAGAGAGAGAGAGAGAGAGAGAGAGAGAGATTTAAATATATTTACACACATTTACATAGATACACTGACCACACAGACCTTACGATCCCAGCGAGGTGGTCAGGACTTAATTCTAGTAGAGATAGGTAACATGTGAGTAAGGGAAAGGGGAAGGAAAGGATAGCAAAGAAGTAAGAGAGAGAGAGAGAGTAGAGTGAGTTGGGGGAGGGGTGTGGGCGGAGGGGAGTGGGGGGGGGGGAGGGGATAAAGAGGCGTGAGAGAAGAGGGTTGGGTGAAAATTGGCACCGCGAAGCCAAAGCCGTGGCCATCAGCTGACGAGTGAGCTGGGTGGGCCGCCTAATTAGCCAGAGAACATGTGGCTCCCCGCATCCGAACACCGACCATCAACTCCGACTTCGGCTCCGGTAAATCTTGATCTACACCCCAGTCTACTCCACACATCCTTAACTTGTATTTCACATTTTATCCATTATTTATAGGTAGAATATTGATCATAAAAGCCGGAGTTATCGCCAGAAATCGCGGAAATATGGAAGGAAACCGGGATTTGGGGGTAGGATAAGAATGCAAGCGAGCCACCTAGGCGGAATTTTAACAAGAGCTATAATTTAGCTTGAGGAATCGGTGAGCGGCATCCCCAGGCCGATAATATCTCTATCTCTCCTCTGCAGGGGAGAGGGGTGCGTCTTGGGGAGGGGGGAGATGAGGAGGAATTGGGGCGATGGGGATTAGGAGAAGGGGTTGGGAAGGAGAAGGGGTTGGGAGGGGGGAATCGGGTGATGGGGAGGGGGGGGGGAAGGGGGTGATGGGAAAGGGTGGAGGGACGATGAGAATGGTGGGGAGGGGTGGGGTGATAGGGAGGGGTGGAGGTGATGAGGAGAGGTTGGGGTGATGGGGAGAGGTGGTGGTTATAGGGATGAGGACGACAGAGAGGGGTGGGGTGATAGGGATGGGTGGAGAGAGGTGGGGGTTATACGGGTGAGGACGACGGAGAGGGGTGGGGTGATAGGGATGGGTGGGGAGAGGTGGGGGTTATACGGGTGATGACGACAGAGAGGGGTTGGGTGATAGGGTTGAGTTGGGACGGTGGGGAGGAGGGATTGGAAGAAATTCGAGGGAGGCTATAGCTGGACTCGATTGTAAGATTGGTAGCTTCCAGGCAGGGACAAGGAGAGAGGCAATTGGAATTTTTGTTTATTTTTCCCCTCTGTGTTTGAAGGAGACAAAAGGTCAAGCAAGCTGAAAAGGGTAAAATAGAGCCAAATTCAAGGTAGGTTAGAGTACGAAAATCTGGACGCACGAAACTTGAAGCAGTTCATCACGGTAGGTGAATGTTGGCTGTTGTGGTAGTGGTAGTAGTTGTGGTTGGTAGGTACTGTGATTGTTGTAGGTGAATGTTGGTTGTTGTAGTTGCCAGGTACTCTGAGGTGAATGTTAGTTGTTGTGATGGTGGTAGTTGTGGCTTGTCGGCGAATATTGGTTTATGCTATAACAATGGTGGTAGTTCTGGTTGTTAGGTACTGTGATTGTTGTAGGTGTATGTTGGTTGCTGTAAATGTGGTAGTTGTGGTTGCTAACTAATGTGATAATTGTGGGAAGTGTCATGGGAGAGTTGTTATTTGTTGTGTGTTTATTTGGGATATATTGGCGGTGATGTGTATTTTATCTGTCCATATAAGTAAGTAGTGTACGTGTGGGAATGCGGTGTGTGTGTGTGTAAGAGGTGGGAGGGGGTTGAGGAGAGAGAGAGATACGTACTCAATTGTGCATGTGTGAAAGAGTAGAAGATTGAATATACAGTTTACAGTATGTGCCTAAGTTTCTCAGATATGGCTTGTGTTATTGTCTCCTGATTATAACTAATTGTGATATATAATAAATTTACAAGTTTTCTAGCAACATTGTTATGTAAATATCATAATTATATATAAGTGTACTGTGAAAGTTTGGACTGGAAATAATCAGTAATAATCAGTAATAATCAGTAATAATCAGTAATAATCTTATTGAACATTAATGTTATTTTTTTCCACAATTCCAGGGACGTTATCCAAGTATATTTTTCCTTATTTAATGTTGACTATCATTAGGCGATTTTACAAAAACTTAGGAAGAATATGTGGAAGTCAAAGGATTAATTAAAATGTTACCCCCTTGATTCTTAAAGATCGTTCCTAAGCTGAACAAAATCGTCTGTTGCAAACTATACTCTATTTATTATAGGCAGACTAGAAATCGTGACCACTGACCTCTATAACTCAAAACCGACTAGAGTAATAATTTAGCTAATATGTCTACCATTTGGGAGGAGTTAGCCAAGGAATAGGTGTGGACATTTACAGCCCATTTGCTCTACCCCTTATAGTGTTATGGAGGTTAGAAGTCACGATTCTTGGCATACCAATAATGAATTAACTATAGTTTAAAACAAAACCAAAATACAATCAACCTGCTTCATTCACCCTTAGGTGAGCAGTAAAGAAATGTATAAGGTTTACTCCCCTAGACGGGTTGCCGACCAAAGCTAAGGAGTCCCATTCACTCGGATTTATATAAAGTTGTCTCCCCTAGATGAGTTGCCGACCAAGGCTGATGAGTCCCATCCACCCAGCCATTGACACCCTTTTTAAATAGAAATTCAATACTAGCCTTTTTTTTTTAGACTTCTCTCAAATTTGGAACATTGGTTAAAAAGTGAAATAATTGCTGACGTTCTATTAAATTATATTCTATAATTACGTTCAGCGAAACTGCAAAATTAATTTTCTAGACATTTTATCGTGACGTGTCAAAAGTTAGGTAATAATGTGCATTCCTTTGGCCTTTTATCCCTCCTCTCCCTCTCTCAGTCAGGGAGAGAGGGAGGAGGGAGGGAGGGGGAAAGCGGGGAAGAGAGGGAGAGGAGGGGATGGAGAGAGAGGGGGTAGAGAGGGACATGGGGTGGTACTAGAGCATATGTAAATCTTAGCAAGGGGGGGGGGGGGGGATGACGCGGTGACGGATATATTGGGCCGAGCGTCACCCCAGTCTCACACACCCGCTAAATTGACTCCACAAAGCGATTATAATATTAGGTGCTCGCTCACTCACTCACTCACTCTATCTCATCTCTGCTCACTAACTCGCACACTTGTCACTCACTCACTCACTCTAGCTCATCTCTGTTCACTCACTCACTCATACACTCACTCACACACTCACTCACAAAGTAACTCGCTCACTCACTCTAGCTCGTCTCTTTTATCTCTGCATTCTCTCTTTCTCTGTTCCTGCGCAAGCTCGTATGCCTCGATACACCTCATCATTTAATGTAAACAAACATTTGAGGAGGAGCACTTTATTGACAACGTTTCGCAGGTAGCTTCTTCAGGTCACTAGTAACCTGAAGAAGCTATCTGCGAAACGTTGTCAATAAAGTGCTCCTCCTCAAATGTTTTTTCTTTTCATTATGTCAAGTTTTCGAATTCATATGAACAAGCCCCATCATTGTTGGTGGTAATTACCTCCGCAAACGAACTTGGACACGGGGTTTTTTTTCTCCTCCGTTTATCTGTTTGTCTGTCTGTAAACAATATATCTAAAAAAAGTTATAAACCGATGTCCTCCTCCTGCTCCGCCTCCTCCTCCTCCTCCTCCTCTCCTCCTCCACTCTCCACCTCCTCTCCTATTTTCCCTTTCCTCCTCCTCCTCCTCCTCCTCCTCTTTCTCTCCAATAGTGTAAAAGTGCATGTGTTCATTAAATGGTGACGTTGTACGTAGGAATCGTAAAGGGCCAGGGAGGGGTTGATTATCTGAGAGAGAGAGAGAGAGAGAGAGGGAGAGATTTTCATAGGTACACTTACTACACAAACCTTACGATCCTAGCGAGGTGGTCGGGACTTAAATATAATAGAAGTAAAACCCCAAAATAAAGACGTGTGGAAGAAAAGGATAGCGCAGAGGATGCCTTTCTTCTGTATATATATATATATATTATATATATAACGAAAACATATCCAGCAAATCCGGTTTGAGAGAAATGAGGTGATGAAGGATTTGAAGGACTGCCAATGAATCATAATAATAATTTGAAGATATATTATATGTAATACATTTTGTGAAGGTCTGCAGAATGAGGAAGGAAAATATGCTTGACAAATTGCTGCATAATGTGTTCTTATATGTTACTTACACCACACTCCGTATTGTGTGTGTGTGTGTGTGTGTGTGTGTGTGTGTGAGAGAGATAGTGAAAGAGAGAGAGAGGGGGGTGGAGGCAGACTTTAAGCTTATTCTTTCAAGTTATTTTTAGTTTAAGTGTACACACACACACACACACACACACACACACACACACACGGATACACATACAAGAATTAGTACAATACCTTACTTCAAGGAATAAGTCGTAACATTATAAATATAATTTTCATATACAAAAGTGAATGGACCATGTCATAAGATTTCAAGATTTTGGTGTTCTGCCATCCAAGGAAAAGACATCAGCATAATATTATACTCTAATATACAGATACTACATTAATATTATCACCAACCCACCACATATATTTGTATTTTGTTATTATTATTATTTATATGATAGTTTGGAATTCTCATATAACTTTCGAATTAGGTCAAAATTCTTGTTTCAGTTTCTCTCATATTTAAATATTTATTTATTTATTTAGCTTTCTAATCAACACATGTAATGAAATCAATTAAACTAATTAATTCATGTGGTACTGTATGGATTCCAGTCCAGGATACTCACACCGAAATCCCGCGCACTAACCATTACGTTATCAAGACAGTTATTATAAACATTATCTCTGAAACAGGTGATCAACTCAAAATAACATATCCAGAACAAAACAATGGCATGTGCCAGAGTATAATATAATGTAGATAGATAGATAGATAGATAGATAGATAGATAGATAGATAGATAGATAGATAGATAGATAGATAGATAGATAGATAGATAGATAGATAATTATAGCGAGCCTGTAGTTTAGGTTGAACCGGCCTTCGCCCTTCGGTTGCAGCAAAAATTCTGCCGAAAATTTTACAAATTGATCTCGAAGAGGGGTGTTGTGTGTGTTTGTTTTTAAAGGCAGATAGCGGACTAGTGAGACAAGTACAAAACAAAAAAATACAAGTTGGCATATGCTATTTTTATTATTTATGTTTTTTTATTTGTGCTTGTTTTTGTTTTCTATTTTGCAGTGTTATTACCTATTATATCATGTACCGGTATGATCTAAAGCCGTCCTTCATTCCAACTCTCTCTCTCTCTCTCTCTCTCTCTTCCTTATCTATCCTTGTTCTCTCTTATCTAAAACGCGCACACACACACACACACACACTTATAATATATATACTCTCTCTCTCTCTCTCTCTCTCTCCCCCACCACCACGTAACACTCCACCACCAGAGTAATATACGATGTGGAAACGTTACATTAGAACAAGCATGAATCACACCCAACCCGGCTATTTTCCCTCATAACATCCTCTACCCCCCACCCCCCTCCCCTCGCTCGCCCCCTGACTCCCCCCCCCCCCCCCCCAACCCCACCTGACTCCCCCTTCCCCCTTTGTCTTCTTCTTTTCTTCCCCCACCCCCCCCTCTTTGACTTCCCTCCCTCGGGGCCCCTACTCTTTTTCTTGTCGGTCTGTCCCCCCCCCCTCATCCCCCTCATCCCCCTCTCCACCCCCTTTTTTTTGTCTTCCCCTCCCCCGCCCCCCTGTCTTCCTCCTTTCCTTCCCCCACCCTCCCTTTGACTGCCCCATCACTCCCCGGCCCCCACTTTTCACTTGTCTCTCTTTCTCTCCACCCCTCTCCACTCTCTCTCTCGCTTGCCTCCCCTCCCCCTAACCCCCTAATTCCCCCCTTCCTACCCCTTGTCTTCTACTTTTCCTTCCCCTCTCTGAACTTCCATCCTCCAGCCCCCCTCCCCCTTTCTGTCCTACCCTTGTTTCTCCCCCAACCCCCCAACCCACCCTCCCCCCACCCTCTCTCTTGTCTCCCCTCCCTCCCTCCTCCCCATGTCTCTTCCCTCCCTTTCTCCCTCCCTCCTTGTCTATTTTGCCCCCACTCCCCCCTACCCCTTGTCTCTTGCTCTCCCCCCCCCATACCTCCCCTAGTCTCTTCCTCTCTTCTTCCCCTCTCTCCTTCATCCCCTCCCCTGCGACCCCCTTGTTTCTTTCCCCCTTCCTCTCCCCCCCCCCCACCCCTTCCCCTGGTTTGTTCCTCTCTTCTTCCTCTCCCTCCTCCTTCCCCTCCCCCTCCTCACCCACCCCCTCTCCCCCTCCCCTTACTTGTCTTGTAATCTTTCCTACCTCTACAAGGGACTGGAGTTCTCGAAAAGGGGCTCCAGTCCTGACGCTATTCTTGACTTACAGTCCAGAAGGGTTGATAGCATCTGAAGTCCTATTTTAACTAACTAACCTTCCTCTGGTCCTCCGGCACCCCCCCCCCCCCTCTTCTCTCTCTCTCTCTCTCTCTCTCTCTCTCTCTCCTGTTTTGCTCTTTGCCCTTAATCATGCTTGTTTGTTTTATTCTTCCTTTTACTTTTACTATCTAGGTTTCTCTCCCTCTGTTTCCTCCATCCCCTGTTTCTTCTTTTCCTTCACTTTTTCCCTCCAGCCTGATTTAATTTTGCGTGTTCCCTGCTTCACACACACTCTCTCTCTCTCTCTCTCTCTCTCCCCCTCTCTCTCTCTCTCTCTCTGAACTACGTTCTTACATTCTTCTTTCGTATTTGCTTCTCGCTCTGTCGTGCTTACATCTGTTTTGACACTTTTCTCCTAATTGCTATAATTTTCTTTATTAAACAGTTCCTACCTGCCCACCCCTTATCATTCTCCTCCCTGCCTACCCCTCACCTCCCCTCAACCCCCACACCAAGACCCCACCCCCACCCCCATCTCTGCTTAATTCCCTTCCCCCCTCTCCTTCCCTCCCTTAGCCCACCAGAACCTCTCAGCCAATCAGAGGAGCGCTAGGAGTAAACAAACCCCCGGGGCGCTCTCTGATTGGCTCGTTCTTCCCATTCCGTCGGGTTCTGTATTTCTTCGTTGTTTTGGGCATAATTTCGAAGTCATTTCGCTTCGCTCTAGATAACTGCTACGGCGATGGGATTTTTACGGGGCGATTGAGTTCTGGGGGGGGGATCAGAATTACCGAAAATTACTTTGATTTGGTTTGATTGGTCTCGTTTGGACGTCGGTTGAAGCGATCGTCTGATTTGACCACCAACGAGTTTCGTTCTATAAGGAAGTTGGAGCTGTTGACATCGATATTTAGCAGAAGTACCAGCTAAAATATGGTTGTGACGCATTTATTTATACATGAAACCCAATTTAACACACTTTTTATCTATCAGAAACATACATTGCTTTTGCATTTCTCTTTAATATCGATGTTCACGGCTCCAACTTCCTTATAGCCTGAAACTTGCAAGTGGTCGATTGATGACACGTAGGCGGTGAAAGGTATTGAATATATGGAGAGAGAGAGAGGGAGAGATTTGTGCAGCTTTACATAGATATATAGACCTTGCGATCCCAGCGAGGTGGTCACGACTTAAGGGGAGATTTCCACTTGAGGGACTTTTTTCTTGACCCCTTTCTCCCTCATGTCTAGCCCCATTGCTTTTGAGATTTTAAGACGTTTGCCCCATTAGTTTGGTGATTTTTAAGAATGTCCGCCCCATTCTGTCAATTTTAAGACCTTTCGTGTCATTTAGGTGACGATTTTATCCTGGCGAGCGATAGCGAGCCTGTAATTTAAGAGTAATCGGCCTTCGGCCGGGACATTTTTCTACCGAAAAATGTACACATTTATCTTGAAAGGGGGTCAAGGGGGTGAAATTTTAAGATTGCTGGAGGAGTAGGAAACAAACTAGAAACCTCCCCTTAAGAGGATAGTGCTTGTGTTTTGGTCTATAGGCCTATATTAATTAAGTTATTTATTTGTTTAGTTTCCTTGCTAGACCTCCATCAAGCTTAAAAAAAAAACACCCCCTAGACCCCCTTTCAAGATAGATTTGTAAATTTTTCGGTAGAAAACTGTCCCGGCCGAAGGCCGCTTCCTTCTAAAATTATTGGCTCGCTATCGCACGCCAGGAAAAAATCGACACCTAAATGGAACGAAAGGTCTTAATATTGACTAAGAAATGGGGTGAAAGGTCTCAAAATCGACAAACTAATGGGGCAAACTATCTGAAAACTAATGGGGCTAAGCATGAGGAAGAAGGGGGTCCAGAAAAACGAAACACCCCTCTTTACCCTCTCCCACCACCACCACCACTACCACAATCTCCAACACCATCTCCATCACAACCCCCAACACTAAAACGCCCTCCCTTCTAGTCAATTCCAGCCACCCTTCCTCCACCATTATCCCTCTCCCACCACCACCACCACTACCACTGTCACCACCACCATCTTCCCCACAAGCCCCACCATCATCTCCACCACCATCTCCACCACAATCCCCAACACTACATGCCCTCCCCTCTAGTCAATTCCAAACACCCTTCCTCCACCATTAAACTTTTTCCACCACCACTATCTCCACCACCATCTCCATCACAATCCCCAACACCACAATTTCAACGACCACCACCAATACCGTTATAATTACCCTTCTTTTTCTCACATAACCTCCCCTCCATCACCACCACCATCTCTCCCACAATCTCCACCACCACCACCACCACCACAATCTCCACCATCATCTCCACCACAATCCCTACCACTAACACGCCCTCCCTTCTAGTCAATTCGTCAACATTACCTTCGCTCCGTCTCACTTCCCGACCTTTCAGCCTCTTGGAGTCTTCGGCCCACCTCCCTGCTCGCCCCCGGACAAGTGTTGCCAATTTAGCTACTTTCCCGCCCGATCTAGGGGCATTTACTTCGAGCTAACGGCAAATGTATGCATCTAACTACATTAATCCTAGCGATATTCTGGAGATTTGAGCCATTGTGGGTGAAATTCGAAAGATTGTTGCTTTATACTAGCGATTTCGGCATTTATTTACTATTGAGCGACTTTTGAGAACGGATCTAGCAGTTTATTGTGTTTTGATTTGGTAACCCTGCGGCCCCGGAACCTCCAATTTATTCCAGGGTATCCTAACTTAAATATATAAGTTTAGATTCGTCTCTGTGTGACTAATGTTCTCTTCTGAGGCGGAAGTGGTGGCTTTGGGAATAAGATTAGTTTTTTTGTTTATGGTTGGGGTAAATCGCCGAGTAATGTGTTGGGCCGAAATTGCACCCCGGTACTCTTTTGTTGTTTTGATTTGCGAGTGATTTAAATGGCGTGTGTGTGTAGCATTTCAATTGTTGTGCTATGAAGTGTGTGGTTACGAGATGAAGAGGTTACATATTTTCTTTAATCAGGGGCGGTTCAAAAAGACCACCCACGGGCCAAATTGGGTTAATACTACTGAAGATTCCCGCCCCCAAGACCACCCTTCCTTATTAATATCAAATTGATATATAATAGCAGCGAAATAACCAGGCATCGGGAGTTCGGTCGTGTTCGGCAAGGATTTATGTGATATAGTCTTTCACATTCTCGTTTTCTCCAATGTTAGTCTTTAAATAATGTGAGTTGGCATGAGAATATCGGAGAGGGAAAGCGGAATTATTGGTAATATATATATTGTTTATGAGGTTAACCCCTTCAGCACGATGACGTCATTTCACTTTTGGTTCTGGCTACAAATAGACGATTTTATGCAGTGTAAAAAGGACCTGTGATATTCAGGGGGTTTATTGAGGTTGTATTTACCCCTTTGAGATCTAGAGGCAAAATATAAGGCAAATGAAATCGTCTAATGGTGTTCAGAAAAAGGTGAAAATAACGTCATAATGCTGAAGGGGTTAATTAAAGATCAGAATTTGGAAATCAGTAAATATTTTCTCAAGGTTTACATATTACCCTACGATTGGTTCTTCCAATGTTGAATATTTTCGGATGTACTGTACAAGAATAAAATTTAAAAGACGTCGCCGGTACAGAAGGGGCTAAACAAAAACTCTCACAATTTCCACTCGACATATTGGCAATATTACACCCCGGTGGGAGTCGAACGTGTATATGAGAAAATAATATGTTGTGTGTATAGGACAGTGTGTGAAAATTACAGCTAAGAGTTCTAGATAATTACTAGTGCCTTCTATATGAGGCTGTTAAGGGGAGGTCTCCACTTGAGGGATTGTTTTCTTGACCCCTTTCTCCCTCATGTTTAGCCCCATTGTTTTTGATATTATAAAACGTTTGCCCCATTAGTTTAGCGATTTTAAGAACTTTCACCCCATTTTAAGACCTTTCGTGCAATTCAGGTGTCTATTTTATCCTGGCGAGCGATAGCGAGCCTGTAATTTAAGAGGAACCGGCCTTCGGCCGGGACATTTTTCTATCGAAAAATGTACAAATTTATCTTGAAAGGGACTCGAGGGGGTGTAATTTTAAGTTTGATGGAGGTCTAGGGAACAAACTAAATACCTCCCCTTAACCCATTCAATCAGATAACTTCCACTTGTTTTATAGCTACCTTCTGGCGATTGTATTCAACTTAGGTTGCCCATATAATATGAGCTAGAGAAGTAATTGGGCTAGGTTTGGCTCCTTCATACCTATAGCTCCTTCCTAGACTAGATGTAATCGTCGACAGGTAGTCAGAATATAACTAATTTGGCATCACTTAGTTAAAAAGAATATAAACACCATATGAAGACCGAATATGAGGTGGAAGGATGGAGTGAGGAACTACATGAACGAAGGCGGTGCTGGTTGGGGGGAGGGGCGTCGACTGACTGGGGACAGAGGTGCATGGGGGCGGTTCGTTCGTGGCCACCCCTTCGGGGATCACGGCGTCAGGCAATAGATAGATAGATAGATGAAGAGCACTCTATTGACAACGTTTCACATAAAGCTTCATCAGGTCAATGTGTGTTGATCCCACATTGGCCGGGTGAAGCTCTATGCGAAACGTTGTCAATAAAGTGCTCCTCCTCACATGATGGTTATATTAATTCTGTCTATTTTTTATCAATTAGTTAAAAGGGTCAAGTTTGTATAACTGGAGATCTGCTCCCACTGCCTCTCGCGGTCGTGGGGTCCAGCTAGTGGGAAAATTTCTCGCTGGCTAGATCTTATGGTGTAATTACTTCCATAGGCTTGGGAGGCGTATTGAGGTCAAGAACTCACAAACAATGACTTAAGGGGAGGTAGTTGTTTTCTCTCCCTCATGTGCAGTCCCATTAGCTTTGAGATTGTAAGACGTTCGTTCCATTAGTTTGGCAATTTTAAGACAATTCACCCTTTTTTCAATATTAAGACCTTTCGTGCCATTTAGGTGTCATATTATGTCTTGGCAAGCGATAGCGAGCCTGTTATTCTAGGAGGAACTGGCCTTTGGTCGGGATATTTTTCTACCGAAAAATGTACACATTTATTTTGAAGTGGGTCTAAGAGTGATTTTGTTCATATTCTGGTTATCATTAGACGATTTTCTTTAGTTTATAATCTATCTCTAAGACTCAAATGGGTAAATACGATCTCAATTATTTTTCTTAACATATAATCTTCTCCCCCTCTTCCTCTCTCCCCCCTCCCCCCACGCCCACCAATTTACCCCCTACTCTTGATATCCCTCCCTCCCACCCACCCCCTACCGATTCGCCGCCCCCTCCTCTTGCTACCGCCTGCTTTCCACCCCCCCCCCCCCCATCGCCCACCAATACACCCCCTACTCTTGCTCCCTCTCCCTTCCCCCCCCCCCCCCCCCGGCCCACCAAATCCACCACCCCCTCCTCTTACTACCCCCCCGCCCCCCCCCCCCCCCCCTAACTCCACTTTTGCCGCCTCTTTCATTACAGTAATCAGCACAGGGATAATTAGCCCACACCAGGAGAGTAAGAGGCAAAAGTTTCCACCGGGGGGGAGGAGGGTGGGGGGGAAGTGGGGGAATAGGAGGGGGATAAAATGAGGAGAAGACTGTTTGGATGGGAGGAGGAAGAGGAAGAGGAGGATAAACAAGAGGAAGAGGAGGCTGAAATAGGGAGAAGATTGTTTGGATGGGAGTAGGAGGAGGGGAGGAGGAGGAGGAGGAGATTGTTTGGATAGGAGGAGGAAGTGGAGGAATACGAGGAGAAGAGGAGGGGGGAGGTGAAGGGGCAGGAAGAGGAGGATAATATGAGGAGAAGACTGTTTGGATGGGAGGGGGAAGTGGAAGGGGAGGAAGAAGAATAGGGAGGAGAGGAAGAAGAGGCTAAAGGAAGAGAAGACTGTTTGGATGCGTGGAGAATGTGAAGGAGGAAGAAGAGGAAGAGGAGGCTGAAGGAGGAGAAGACTGCTTGGATGGTGTCCATATTATCAAAAGGACATAGATAAATGGAGAGAATACAGCGGAGAGTAACACAAATTATTCATATACTAATAAATAATGTTTCTACTTCTCAGCTTCCTTCTCATCCTTCCCCTCTTTCCTCTTTCTCCTCCTCTCCAATCCCTCTCCTTCTCAGCCTTCCCTATCTTCCTCTCTTCCAACCTTCCCTTCTTCTCAAGCTCCCTCCCCCCTCCCCTCCTCCTCTTCCCTCCCCCCCCCCCTCTCTCTCTCTTGTTACCCCCTCGTCTCCCCTCCCTATTTTTCCCCTCTGTGTTAATTTCCTCCGCGGGACTCCCAGGGTAAAACTCCCTAAACAGATGAACTCCCGCGGACTGCCCGACGTACACATACACACACACACACACACACAAGCACACACACACATACACATACACAAATCTCTTCGAGATTTTATTCATGAAAACAAAACTAGTGTTATTAAATTAGGAGAGTCTTGCTATGCACTAGTCAATTCACCTTCTTATATAACTGTTAAATAAGATACCCGGTACTACACTCTAGATTCAATTATACTATTAATGATATCTCAGTTAGTTAGATCAAATAAGACTTCAGACGCTTTCAACCCTTCTGGATTATTAAGCCAGCACACCGTAAGTCAATAATAACGTTAGGACTGGGACCCCTTTTCGAGAACCCCAATTCCGTATACACACTTGCTCAAATGCCTTTTCATTCTACCCATCTCTTCATCCACTCACACACCATTTCCCATGGCTCCATTCTCAGCATTCCTAATTCTTCACGCGTCTCGATCGATTTTGCAATTTCTTTCCCCCATTTTAATTTCAACCCCTAGTGTTTCATTTCATTGCTTCACCCTCTTCTTAGACGCATTTCTACACCCCCTACTTCTCTTCTTCAACCCAGAATCCCAATCCCAACTTTAGGTGAGGTTTAGGCGAGGTTAGGTTAGGTTAGGTGAGGTTTAGGCGAGGTTAGGTGAGGTTTAGGCGAGGTTAGGTTAAATCTTTCCTTTAATTAACGGGGGAGGGGGAGGCTTAATTTGCAACTGTTTAACCCATTCAGTACCAGGGACGTCGTTTTCATCATATTCTGGCAGCTATTAGACAACTTTATTCAGCTTAAGAAGGACCGTTAGCATTAATAAGGCTTCAAACTATCTCAAGCAACCCTTTTAACTACCACATAATCCTTCCTAAGCTGCATAATATCGTCTAATCATAGCTAGAATAAAATATGTCACACGTCCCTGGTACTCAAATGGTTAATCGTTCTTACTTTCAAATCCTTTTTACTTATATAATCCTTTTACTCTCTCCCCCCCCCCAATCCTTTTACTATTATGTACTCCCCAATCCTTCTCACTCCCCAATCCTTTCTACTACTACTCTACTCATTCTTCGTTCTACTCATTCCCACTCCCCCAATCACTCCCACTACTCCCCAACCCCCTCCTCCCCACCCCCAATCCCTTTCCCCCTCACACTCTCCCCCCAACCCACACTCCTTTATGTAATTTTTCGAAGCATACTAATGAGTTGACATAAGTCTTAGTGCCTAGTTTAATTAAAGCCCAAACCTTCTTATGGGGCTGTGGAAGGGGGGTGGGAGGAAGGAGGGGGCGGGGGGAGGGAGGGTGAAGGGGGGAGGAAAGGGAAAAGGAAGAAAATAAAGGGGGGAGGGGGTGCGAAGAGAGAGAAGTGAATGGAGGGTGAATCATAGACAAAATAGAGATAGAGATAGAGAGAGAGAGAACAAGTGTGTGTGTGTGTGTGTGTGTATGTGTGTGATAAAGGAAAGGTTAGCGGACAGTGGCGAGGGCGGGAGGGGAGTCTGAATGAGGACGGGGAGGTAGGAAAGGTTAGCGGGCAGTGGCGAAGGCGGGAGGAGAGTCTGAATGAGGACGGGGAGGTAGGAAAGGTTAGCGGGCAGTGGCGAGTCTGAATGAGGACGGGGAGGTAGGAAAGGTTAGCGGGCAGTGGCGAGGGCAGGAGGGGAGTCTGAATGAGGACGGGGAGGTAGGAAAGGTTAGCGGGCAGTGGCGAGGGGAGTCTGAATGAGGACGGGGAGGTAGGAAAGGTTAGCGGGCAGTGGCGAGTCTGAATGAGGACGGGGAGGTAGGAAAGGTTAGCGGGCAGTGGCGAGGGGAGTCTGAATGAGGACGGGGAGGTAGGGAAGGTGTTATCACACAGGGTGATGTGATGCGACTAGTGCAGTAGCATGTGTGTAGTGCTGCTTGCTTGCATGCAATTCTCGCTTTCAGCTGCTGCCGCTGGCTAACCCTTGTGGTGAAAAGGGGAGCCGAGTGCGTAAGTCTCCCTCTGCCAGTACATAGCCTCTCCATCACCAAGACTCCTATTGTGCCTCCCCGGGGTCTTGCGACCCCAGGCTAAATCAATAGGGGATCTCTGGGCATGCGGTGGCCCCCAGAGGTATGATGTGCATCCTAGTCATCTACCAACAACCGCTCACACCCACTGCCTTGTGGTTTAGTCTAGTAAGACAAAGGCTAGGGGAGCAGACGTTGGGGTCACGTCCTGGCGGTTTCCGACAAACTGGAATCCCGGCAGTCCCCTGCAGTATTGAGCAGGAGCTGGTCGTCTTGGGTCACCCCCTTGCCATCAGCAACCCCTGTTCACTACCAAGATAGTGAAGTTGGAACTGCGCGCCTCCCTCGGCACTCTAAACTCTTCTATGCGCAGGTTTTCTCTTCCTGCTTTGCAGGAAGGGAACGTCATCATCGGACTACGATGGACTACCATAAGCAAGTATGTGTGTGAGAGAGTGAGATAGAGATGCTATGAATGATTTGTATATCTAATTACAATACAAAAGTTACCTTGCTCAACGCATAACATTAGTTTGATGTGTCACAAATAATATCTTAACCCCTTGAGGATTATGATGCGTTTTGACAATTTATTCTGGCTATCATTAGAAGATTTTATCTGACTTAAGAATGCCCTGTTGGAATTAAATTGGTAAAGACTATTTCCATTATTCCTCTTACTTCCATATACCCTTCCTATAAGATCGTCTGATAATAGCCAGAAAGCAGAAAACCAATTAATCATCATACCTTTAAAGGTTTAAACGATTTTATTTAGATTTAATAATATACATGGATGCAAGAGTTTGAGTTGAATGTTACAGCTTTGGTTACTAGAGGTTCTTTAAACGTGTCTTAACCCCTACTGTACCGGTGACGGATTATTAATATATTCTAGCTACATATAACTGATATTGTGCAGCTTAAGAAGGATCTGTGCTAGTTAAAAGGGTTATATAAGCTAGTTCGAAGCCTGATAATAGGCAAAATTTTACATCTAGCAACATGAATTCTAGCCATATTCTGAAGACATGAGCCAATTTAGAGAGGTATTGTAGAGATAGTTCTGTTATTCTAGCTGTTTTCGGCATATATTTACTCTCCAGCAGACATGATTTGATAACCCTAAATTATTTGTTTTACACGTCCGCTACCCCGCCCGTAAACTCAGCTACCCCGCCCGTAAACTCAGCTACCCCGCCCGTAACCCGCTACCCCGCCCGTAAACTCAGCTACCCCGCCCGTAACCCGCTACCCCGCCCGTAACTCGGCTACCCCGCCCGTAACCCGCTATCCCGCCCGTAACTCGCTACCCCGCCCGTAACCCGCTACCCCGCCCGTAACCCGCTACCCCGCCCGTAACCCGCTACCCCGTCCGTAACTCGCTACCTCGCCCGTAACTCGGCTACCCCGCCCGTAACTCGCTACCCCGCCCGTAACCCGCTACCCCGCCCGTAACCCGCTACCCCGTCCGTAACTCGCTACCCCGCCCGTAACTCGGCTACCCCGCCCGTAACTCGCTACCACATGGCCTTTAATTAATTGCAGGCTATCATGTCCGTCGCTTCACTTCACTACACTTAACGGGGTACTACTTGCTTTCTCTTGACCTCCTTCTCCCTCATGTTTAGCATATTAGTTTTGAAATTTACAGACACTCGTTCTATTAATTTGGCTATTTTCAGTCCTTTCGCCCCATTTCTTTGCCAATATTAAGACCTTTCGTGCCATTTAGGTGTCGATTTTTTCCTGGCGAGCGACAGCGAGCCTGTAATAATAGAAGTAACCGGCCTTCGGCCAGGACATTTTTCTACCGAAAAATGTACAAATTTATCTTGAAAGGGGGTCTAGAGGGTGTTTTTCTAAAGTTTGATGGAGGTCTAGCGAGGAAACTAAAAAATAAATTAATCAATAAATACACAGACCAAAAAAATGTACTATCCCCTTAAGATGAAGTACGTGGATTCAGTTGAAAGCACTCCTGAGAGGCTGAACTCTGAATATTAATTATGTGCTACTACCAGTTAGGGGAGGTGTGGTGGAGTGGTCTTGCCACTGGACTGGTAATCCAATGGACCTGGGTTCGAATCCCGATATGTCAATGGGAAGATACTATTGGGATGGAATTTGTGCTGTACCTAATATCAGTGCATTACTTCAAAGCCCACCAAAACACCAAATAAATACCCTCATTGTTCCCTGATTAAGTAGCACTGTATGAATATTCCCATATTCAAAATATGCTACAGGGGAACAATGCCTAGTGACTTCATTGCTCAATATGTGGCGTTCTGAGAGTGAGGGTCCGAGTCTAGAAGACCGAGGCAGCTTCAGAGATGGGGCTGCTTCGAGCCGTGAGTGAACAACTAAGCCCCATGCATCCTGTGAGGGCAAGATGGCAGGGGCTGGTTGCCGCTAAAAGTGATTCACATGTGTCACCTCCTAGATTGGAACGATACCTTACAGGCTTCACCATTCATAACGGTTGAATGTACAGGCTCATAGCCAATGCCCGAGAGGGAGTAGTTGGAATATAGAAAATAAAAAATCCGTCTCCCCACCACCACCGTCCGATCACCCGTGTTCCCCCACCACCACCGTCCATTCACCCGTCCCTCCCCACCACCACCGTCCGATCATCTGTCTCTCCCCAACACCACCGTCCAATCACCTGTCTATCCCCACCACCACCACCACCGTCCGATCATCAGTCTATCACCACCACCACCGTCCGATCATCTGTCTCTCCCCACCACCACCGTCCAATCACCCGTCTATCCCCACCACCACCACCGTCCGATCATCCGTCTATCACCACCATCACCGTCCGATCATCCGTCTATCACCACCACCACCGTCCGATCATCCGTCTCTCCCCACCACTACCGTCCGATCATCCGTATCTCCCCACCACCACCGTCCAATCACCCGTCTATCCCCACCACCACCACCGTCCGATCATCCGTCTCTCCCCACCACCACCACCGTCCAATCATCCGTCCATCCCCATCACCACCACCACCACCGTCCGATCATCCGTCTCTCACCACCACCACCACCGTCCAATCACCCGTCTCTCCCCACCACCACCACCGTCCGATCATCCGTCTCTCACCACCACCACCACCGTCCGATCATCCGTCTCTCCCAACCACCAACACCGTCCAATCATCCGTCTCTCCCCACCACCACCACCACCGTCCAATCTTCCGTCTCTACCCCACCACCACCGTCCAAGCATCCGTCTCTCCCCACCACCACCACCACCGTCCGATCATCCGTCTCTCCCCACCACCACCACCGTCCAATCATCCGTCTATCCCCACCACCACCACCGTCCAAGCATCCGTCTATCCCCACCACCACCACCGTCCGATCATCCGTCTCTCCCCACCACCACCACCACCGTCCGATCATCCGTCTCTCCCCACCACCACCACCGTCCAATCATCCGTCTCTCCCCACCACCACCACCACCGTCCAATCATCCGTCTCTCCCCCACCACCACCGTCCAAGCATCCGTCTCTCCCCACCACCACCACCGTCCGATCATCCGTCTCTCCCCACCACCACCACCGTCCAAGCATCCGTCTCTCCCCACCACCACCACCACCGTCCAATCATCCGTCTATCCCCACTACCGTAGGAAATTGCAGTATACCTTCACCAGCTCCGTGAATTAGACTATTATTGACGGATAATCATCGGGTCAGGGCCTGACTTAGCACGGGGGTGGAAATTGAAAGAGATGGATAATTTTCGCCGGGGATAAAGAGCTTCTCACAAAATTCCGCTAATCTGATCTATACGAGTCGTCCGGTTTTAGGGCTAGCGTCAATTAGGGGTGGATTTACGGGCTCGCTATAAGATGTCTGGCCGTATTATCAGGATGTTTGTAATAGGTGGAGGATGTGAGGAGTTAGCGCCGGTGTGCGTGTGTGTGTGCCTGATGATAAATATATACAGTATATATATATATATATATATATATATATATATATATATATATATATATATATATATATATACTGTACATATGTTCTTCTTTTTCCTATCTTCCTATGTGGGGCTCTAGTAAGGAATTTAATCATGCACGTCTTACCATAATAATATGAATAAATACGATATGATAAGATCTTGTGAATTTATAACCAGCTTCATCATCTATTAATTTCCTAGAACTGTTGTAGTCTGCCACACAGCCCAGGCATTTAAATATCGCATAGATAAATATCTTGCCATGAATCCCTGACTGACTGTGTTTATGCCCGAGTAATATGACCGTATCAATATCATTCATGGTACTATCATTTGGTTTTCTGGTCTACAGTTTATTTCTGAAGCTAAAGCCCTCCAGTGGATTAAGGGGAGATTTCCACTTGAGGGATTTTTTTCTTGACTCCTTTCTCCCTCATGTTTAGCCCCATTGCTGTTCTAATTTTAAGACGTTCGCCCCATTATTTTGACGATTTTAAGAACTTTCGACCCATTTTTGTCAATTTTAAGACCTTTCGTGCCATTTAGGTGTCGATTTTATCCTGGCGAGCGATAGCGAGCCTGTAATTTAAGAGGAACCGGCTTTCAGCCGGGACATTTTTCTACCGAAAAATGTACACATTTATCTTGAAAGGGGCTCAAGGGGGTGTAATCTTAAGCTTGATGGATATCCAGGGACCAAACTAAAAACCTCCCCTTAATGTGGCAATCATCATTATTTGTTTTACCAAGTAGCCAAGTAGCCAATAGGTAGCGCCAACGAACTTGACACTAATCTAGACCCCTTAACTTCTTATAACTTGACAATTATCTGGACCCCTTAACTTCTTATAACTTGACAATAATCTGGACCCCTTAACTTGACAATTATCTGGACCCCTTAACTTCTTATAACTTGACAATTATCTGGACCCCTTAACTTCTTATAACTTGACAATTATCTGGACCCCTTAACTTCTTATAACTTGACAATTATCTGGACCCCTTAACTTCTTATAACTTGACAATAATCTGGACCCCTTAACTTCTTATAACTTGACAATTATCTGGACCCCTTAACTTCTTATAACTTGACAATTATCTGGACCCCTTAACTTCTTATAACTTGACAATTATCTGGACCCCTTAACTTCTTATAACTTGACAATATCTAGACCCCTTAACTTCTTATAACTTGACAATTATCTGGACCCCTTAACTTCTTATAACTTGACAATTATCTGGACCCCTTAACTTCTTATAACTTGACAATTATCTGGACCCCTTAACTTCTTATAACTTGACAATAATCTAGACCCCTTAACTTCTTATAACTTGACAATTATCTGGACCCCTTAACTTCTTATAACTTGACAATTATCTGGACCCCTTAACTTCTTATAACTTGACAATTATCTGGACCCCTTAACTTCTTATAACTTGACAATAATCTGGACCCCTTAACTTCTTATAACTTGACAATTATCTGGACCCCTTAACTTCTTATAACTTGACAATTATCTGGACCCCTTAACTTCTTATAACTTGACAATTATCTGGACCCCTTAACTTCTTATAACTTGACAATAATCTAGACCCCTTAACTTCTTATAACTTGACAATTATCTGGACCCCTTAACTTCTTATAACTTGACAATTATCTGGACCCCTTAACTTCTTATAACTTGACAATTATCTGGACCCCTTAACTTCTTATAACTTGACAATAATCTAGACCCCTTAACTTCTTATAACTTGACAATTATCTGGACCCCTTAACTTCTTATAACTTGACAATTATCTGGACCCCTTAACTTCTTATAACTTGACAATTATCTGGACCCCTTAACTTCTTATAACTTGACAATTATCTGGACCCCTTAACTTCTTATAACTTGACAATTATCTGGACCCCTTAACTTCTTATAACTTGACAATTATCTGGACCCCTTAACTTCTTATAACTTGACAATTATCTGGAACCCTTAACTTCTTATAACTTGACATAATCTGGACCCCTTAACTTCTTATAACTTGACAATTATCTGGACCCCTTAACTTCTTATAACTTGACAATTATCTGGACCCCTTAACTTCTTATAACTTGACAATTATCTGGACCCCTTAACTTCTTATAACTTGACAATTATCTGGACCCCTTAACTTCTTATAACTTGACAATTATCTGGACCCCTTAACTTCTTATAACTTGACCATAATCTGGACCCCTTAACTTCTTATAACTTGACAATTATCTGGACCCCTTAACTTCTTATAACTTGACAATTATCTGGACCCCTTAACTTCTTATAACTTGACAATAATCTGGACCCCTTAACTTCTTATAACTTGACAATTATCTGGACCCCTTAACTTCTTATAACTCAAAATGAATTAAAGCAATCGGGCTGATATTTGTATCATTTGGGAAGAGTCCACCAGGAAATAGGTGTGGATATTTACAGACAGTTTGCTCAAGGTCCTTTTGAGTTACGAGGGATCGAGATTGTTGTCCAAGTTCGTTGGCGCTACCTATAGTAAGGACCGTTAGGTGTGTTGTTGCTTGTCTTCCTTTGTATTTGTATTAAACAGGATCACTGTAGTTTATCCGTCTATTAACTATTCATGTTATTTTAATGCGTGTACTAAAAACCAGGAAATCAAGTTAATCAAGGAAGAGGATGTAGGGACGGGACTTTAATGATATGCCATCTCATTAATATTGTACTCTTGTTTGATCATCCAATTCCATCTGTCTTAGGGCAAACAAGATGAATAGGATGACACAGAATAAAGTTAGTATCTGGTGTATTTACGTATCTAATAATTGATTTTAATTATTGTGATGTGTCTACTTGTTTGACCATCCACCTCCACCTGTCTTAACGTAAACAAGATAAATATGGTAACACAGAAAGGAGTTATAGGTAGCGCCAACGAGCTTGACAATACTCTTGATCCCTGACCTCTCTGTAACTCAAAAGGGCCTAGAGCAAACTGGCTGTAAATATCCACACATATTTCCTGGTGGACTCTTCCCAAATGATAGAAATGTCAGCCCGATTGCTTTCATTCATTTCGAGTTATAAGAAGTTAAGGGGTCAAGATTATTGTCAATTTCGCTGGCACTACCTATAGTAGGTGCGATATGTATGTTTTGATTGATTGATTGATTGATTGATTGATTTAAGGGGAGGTTTTTAGTTTGGTCTCTAGATATCCATCAAGCTTAAGATTACACCCCTTTGAGCCCCTTTCAAGATACATTTGTACATTTTTCGGTAGAAAAATTTCCCGGCTGAAAGCCGGTTCCTCTTAAATTACAGGCTCGCTATCGCTCGCCAGGATAAAATCGACACCTAAATGGCACGAAAGGTCTTAAAATTGACAGAAATGGGTCGAAGGTTCTTACAATCGTCAAAATAATAGGGAGAACGTCTTAAAATTAGAAAAGCAATGGGGCTAAACATGAGGGAGAAAGGAGTCAAGAAAAAAATCCCTCAAGTGGAGATCTCAAACTATACGCTACCTCATTAATTGTATACTACTTGTTTGACCATTCAATTCCATCTGTCTTACCATGGATAACTCAAACAGGATGAGGGTTGGTTAGTAAGATCATTAGCAAACAAGAGACGAGCCGGGTCCTGATATATTAATGCCTTGCCATCCTAAATCATCATTATAATCGGAGTTACTGGTATACCAATGTTTTTAATGAGTAATGGGATGGGCTGCTGACTAAATTATTAACTGCTCTGATGTGGTGAACTATCGAGAAATAATAATGCAATTTAACCCTCTCGCTATCATGTGGACTCTGGGGTTGCCATTTAGCATTCAGAAGTAGAGTTCTCTCTATCTCATAATTACCTCTCCAAAATTAGTGTTCTGCCCACAGCTCACCCAAATAAAATTGCAGAGGTTGAAGTAACTAGACTAAAGGTTTCTAAACACCCATGATGATCACAAAGGCTTTTAAGTATCCCAAAAATGGTGCAAATCGTGTCCTGTGCGTGAAAGAGTTAATATTGGATAGTTCTTTTGCACATTATGTTTGAATCCCGAATATAGCGTAGTATGCAAATGAAGTCTGCCTGCAGCAAATAATGTATGATGTGATCATTTGCAACATAAGTACACGCAGAAAATACTTAAATTAGAATGCTGCAATTTTCGTGGATCGTTTTTAACACGTAAGCAAATGAGTGCTCAATTTGCTAAACCATTTCCGCTGCGGGTAACCCTTTCAGTATGAGATGGCGCTAATTTTCTTAGTTTGGTTATCATTATGTGATTTTCTTTAGCTTAGGAAGTTCCTCGGCGAATGAAAGAGTTAACCAAGAAAGATTCTACCCATTTGATTCCCAGAGGTCCTTTATAAGCTGTATAAAATCGTCTAATGATAGACAAAAATAAAATTAATGTGTCCATTTTTCCCTGGCGAGCAATGCTAGTTCGCCCTCCCCTTAACCCCTTCAGCTATGACGCTTTGTTTACCTTTGATTTTGCTTAAAATTTGACGATTTTATGCATTTTAAAAATGACCTATGTTATTAAGAGGGTTTATCATGATGTATTTACCCTTTTGAGTCATAGAGGTAGATTACAAACTAAAGGAAATCATCTAATGGTAACCAGAAAATTAAGAACCTTACGTAATGTTAGTGAAGTGGATAACCTCTTCTTTCCCGGTGACGTCTTCTTAATTTAACTCTCGCTATATTAAGACGTGTTTATGCAGTTGAAAGCGGATCTGTGGTAATACAAATAGTTAAGTGAGATACATCGATCGAAGCCTATTACCAGCTGGAGGCCCTTTTCAAACTGAATAAAGTCGTCTAATAGTAGCTAGAATGAAGTTAAAAAGACGTCGCCGGTACAGAAGGGGTTAAGAGTGCATGGATGGAGTTCTCATGTGTGGAGGTTAAGGGGAGGTTTTTAGTTGATTCCCTAGACTTCCATCAAGCTTAAAATTACTCCCCTTAGACCCCCTTTCAAGATAAATTTGTACATTTTTCGGTAGAAAAATTTCCCGGCCGAAGGCCGGTTCCCCTTACATTACAGGCTCGCTATCGCTCGCCAGGGAAAATAGACACCTAAATAGCGCGAATAGTCTTAAAATTTACAGAAATGGGACGAGGCTTCTTAAAATCGCCAAGCTAATGGGGCGAACATCTTAATATCTCAAAAGCAATGTGACTAAACATGAGGGAGAAATGGGTCCAGAAAAAAATCCTCTAGGGGGAAATCTCCCCTTAATGGTTCCTGGTCACCTCCGCCCACCAGATGCTCTTTGTACTGTACCTCACATTGGATTGGCTCATCGGTGAGGGTGGTTTTGGTTCTCCGGGGCTGCTAGGAAAAAAACAGGAGCTCAATTGAATTAGATGATGGCTAGACACGCATGGTTCTATCTCTCTTTCATTCTCTGGTGCTCTCGTTCGCTCTCTCTCTCTCTCTCTCTCTCTCTCTCTCTCTCTCTCTCTCTCTCTCTCTCTCTCTCTCTCTCTCTCTCTCTCTCTCTCTCTCAATTAAGATTAAGACCATACATTTACATATTGTACATGTAATGTTAGTATCGGTATAAACCTCTGAACCGAATACAATACAATTGCAAGTTGATAAGTGATAGAAGCGTCCATAATGCACACCTCCCTTCAATTTCAACTTGATACGCTATCTCTGGCACACCTGTATATAGGTACGCTCAAATTCGACTCTATATGTTAGTGTTGTTGTTGTTGTTGTTGTTGTTGTTGTTGTTGTTGTTGTTGTTGTTGTTGTTGTTGTAGGGGGCTGTTTTAGTTGTTGCTGTTGGTGTAGTTGCGAAATTATTTAAATCACTTGATATTATATTGGTAACTTGTTTTGTAATATACTGTAATTAATGATAACATTTATATATTGTACGTTTTCAGCCAGTGTAAACTGCCAGAATGCTTCAAAATGGTCAAGGAGTTAATATCCTGACTTAAACTACTAACTTTATTAGCATATTATATCCTCTAGATGCTCACTTGACTACGCATGCTTCCCGCTAAATACCATAAATAAGAGGAGCTCAATTGACTAAGATGGCGGGAAGGCACGCAGGAGTCAAATCAGCCACTATCCTCTCCTTCATAATATTAGGTTATTTCTAAGACTATGATTACTTTGTGCGTGCTTCGGATCGTTTGACTTTTATCAGTTAAGGGGGAACGACTCGCTTTTTCTGGACCCCCTTCTCCCTCATGTTTAGCATATTAGTTTTGAGGTTTTTAAGACGTTCGTTCCGATAGTTTGGCGATTTTCAGACCTTTCGCCTCATTGTTTGTCAATATTAAAACCTTTCGTGCCCTTTATGTGTCCATTTTTTCCTGGCGAGCGACAGCGAGCCTCTAATTTTAAAAAGAATCGAGCTTCGGCCGGGAAATTTTTATACCGAAAAATGTACACATTTATCTTGAAAGGGGGTCTTGGGGGTGTTTTTCTAAGCTTGATGGAGGTTTAGCGAGGAAACCCAAAAATAAATGAATAAATAAATATATAGACCAAAAACCAAGCACTATTCCCCCAATAGAAGGGTTGAAGACTTCCGTAATCGTATGTAGGCCCGGTTGACTAGCTTGCTCTCTCCCCTGCATAGAAGTTTGTTTGATTAGCTGGCTTTATCATAGGGTGTATTAGCTATTGGGCTTTATTATTGTCTTATCCATTGCTGATGTAGGTGTGTGTGTGTGTGTGTGTGTGTGTGTGTGTGTGTGTGTGTGTGTGTGTGTGTGTGTGTGTGAGAGAGAGAGAGTTAGTGAGAGTGACAACACTGTCAAGGAGGAGTAATACAAACAGAGAGAGAGAGAGAGAGAGAATTAGAGAGGCTTAGAGTTAGTGAGAGTGAGAGCACGGTTAAGGAGGAGTAACACAAGCACAGATAGAGAGAGAGAGAGAGAGAGAGAATTAGAGAGGCTTAGAGTTAGAGTTAGTGAGAGTGAGAGCACGGTTAAGGAGGAGTAACACAAGCACAGATAGAGAGAGAGAGAGAGAGAGAGAGAGAGAGAGAGAGAGAGAGAGAGAGAGAGAGAGAGAGAACCAGTTACCAATTCTTCCTATACCTGTACATTTAATTATAGCCCCAGTTTGTCTATTATTATCGAGTTGCCTGTTAGGTTAAGGTGGGTTTAACTTTTAAGGGGAGATGGGTCGTTTTACTAGATCCCCTTCTCCCTCATGTTTAGCCCCATTAATTTTCAGATTTTAAGATGTTTGCCCCATTAGTTTGTCGACTTGAAGACCTTCCGCCCCATTTCCTTGTCAATATTAAGACCATTCGTGCTATTTAGGTGTCGATGTTTTTCCTGGCGAACGATAGTGAGCCTGTAATTTTGGAAGGACCGGCTGTCGGTCCGAAAAATGTACAAATTAATCTAGAAGGGGGATTTTTTTTTTTTTTTTTTTTTTTTTTTTTTTTTATTAAGTTTGATGGAGGTCTAGGGAGGAAACTAGAATAATAAGTAATACATGTAAACATCGACCATATAGTGAACCATCCCCCCTTAAATGTGTGCCTTTAAAGGGTGCTGGCAATATAACCCATGAAGAAAACCCTTTATGGTATAAAGGAGTACAAAGGAGTACAAAGGAAATCAAGCAACAACAGATCTAGTGACACTACACCCTGTTTATTATATATATAGGCATAAGATCCGATACGCATTATTTTCTGTTTTTATCAACCCTTTGAGTACCAGCGACGTGTGTTATATTTTATTCTTGCTATATTTAGAGGATTGTGTGCAGTTTAAGAAGGATCTGCCGTGGTAAAAAGGGTTAAGTGATATAGTATGAAGCCTGTTAATTGTTGGAAGCCCTTTTAAAACTGAATACAATCGTTAAGTAGTGGCCAGAATATAACGAAAATGACGTCACTGATACTGTATGGGTTAACGATTATGTGCAGATTAGGAACGGTATAAAAAAAAAATATATATATGAATGTCAGAGGGTTAATTGAGATAGTGTTTGCCCTTTCGATGCAGAGAGACCCTTCCTAAGTTGTATAAAGTCGTCTAATGATAGCCAGAAGATACGGTCAAAATGCGTCAAGATCCTCAAATTCAAATACTATATATTAATGAATAGTTGATAGCAATGATTAGGAAATTTATCATGCCAGAATTATAAACTATATAAAAATCTGAACTTTAATAATTGTATTGTGTCTTCTTTATGTATCATTTACTTTTTTTCAGTTGCCCCCCCCCCTCTCTCTCTCTCTCTCTCTCTCTCTCTCTCTCTCTCTCTCTCTCTCTCTCTCTCTTCTGGTCACCTCACTGGAATGTTAATATCTGTATGACCAGTGGTCTCCTTCTCCCTCATCTTTAGCTTCAAAATAAGTTGTATAAGTTAATTACGAAACTATTCACCATTCTTTCTAGAAGCATTGTTTGCAATGTAATTACCGTGGACGTACAACATTATTTAGTCGTTAATTTAGCTAAACCTGCAGGAGTTTTGTGACTCTGTTGCATCTAATTACTCTGAATACGTAGGATAATTGTTTAGTTGATTTTACTTGTGTGTGTGTGTGTGTTTGCGTGTGTGTGTGTGTGTGTGTGTATGTGTGTGAGAGAGAGATTGTGTGGGTGTGTGTATGTTTGTGAGAGAGAGAGTGTATGTGTGTGTGTGTGTGTCTGTGCGTGTGTGTGTGTGTTTGTGTGTGTGTGTGTATACAGGGATTTAAATGGATACATGGCCCACAGATATTACATGCTAGCCAGGTAGCCAGGAGAGAGCGAGAGAGAGCGAGAGCGAGCGAGAGCGAGAGAGAGCGAGAGCGAGAGCGAGAGAGAGAGAGAGAGAGCGAGAGCGAGAGCGAGAGCGAGAGCGAGAGCGAGAGCGAGAGAGAGCGAGAGCGAGAGCGAGCACGAGCGCGAGAGCGAGAGCGAGAGCAAGCGCGAGAGCGAGCGCGAGAGCGAGCGAGAGCGATAGAGCGAGAGCGATAGAGCGAGAGAGAGCGAGAGCGATAGAGCGAGAGCGATAGAGCGAGAGAGAAGGGTGGGGGGGGGAACAGGTGAGTGACGTATCTATAATCATTGAACATTATGTGATGGTTGACCTTCGCATCTCGATTTTTGTTGAGCCTGCCTTCCAATAATAACCCCTCCCTAGGCTCTATTTATGCACCATGAAAAGTACTGGCCCCCCCATAACCCCTCTCCCCCCCCCCCCCACCCTCTCTCTCTCTCTCTCTCTCTCTCTCTCTCTCTCTCTCTATATATGTTGTTGCTTGATTTCCTTTGTACTCCTTTGTACTCTCTCTCTCTCTCTCTCTCTCTCTCTCTCTCTCTCTCTCTCTCTCAGTATTTTTTTTTACTCTATCCTGGTTTACCTTAAGGGGGGGGGAGGTTTTATTTATTGGTCGATTTATATATGTATTTACCATTTATTTAGTTTTCTTCCGAGACCTCCATCAACCTTAAAAAACATCCCCCAGATATATATGTACTTTTTTCGGTAAACAAAAATTCCCGGTTCCTCCTACAGGCTCGCTACTGCTCGGCAGGAAAAAAATCGACACCTAAATGGCACGAAAGGTCTTAATATTGACAAAGAAATGAGGCGAAAAGTCTTGAAATCGCCAAACTAATGGGCCGAAAGTCTTAAAATCTGAAAACTAATGGGGCTAAACATGAGGGAGAAGGGGGGGGGCCAGAAAAATCCACCATCTCCCCTTAACCCATTATCTAAACTCTTAGTCTGTTTGTAATGGTTTTCTCGATACTTAACCCCTTCGGTACCGGTGACGTCTTTTGTGTTTGATTTCAGCTACATTTAGACGATTTTATGTAGCTTAGGAAGTTTATTTGATAGCTAACAGGATTCCTTAAGACAGTCTGTATTTATCGTGAAGGAGGTTCTTGATTTTTTTTTTTTTTTTTTTTTTTTTTTTTTTTTTTTTTTCAAAGCTTGATGGAGGTCTAGGTAGGACACTAAAAATATTATATAAAGATGTATAAATGAGCAAATAAATACGCCCATCCCCCCTTAAAATACGCCCATCCCCCCTTAAGGGCAGGTTTTTAGTTGATTCCCTAGACTTCCATCAAACTTAAAATTACTCACCCTAGACCCCCTTTCAAGATAAATTTGTACATTTTTCGGTAGAAAAATGTCCCGGCCGAAGGCCGATTCCCCTTAAATTACAGGCTCGTTATCGCTCGTCAGGAAAAAATCGACACCTAAATGGCACGAATGGTCTTAAAATTGACTTAAATGGGGCGAGGGTTCTTAAAATCGTCAAACTAATGGGGCGAACGTCTTAAAATCTCAAAAGCAACGGTGCTAAACATGAGGGAGAAAGGGGTCCAGAAAAAAATCCTCCAGGTGAATATCTATCTCCCCTTAAGTTACAAAGGTCAGGGGTCACGATTTCTGGCCTACCTATAATGAATGGACTATACTCTGTTATATATTTATTTTTCCAGCTGAAGGTAAATTGCCATGTCTTCATCTAGCTTACTCGACTAATGCGAAGATTTAGTTGCAGAATATGTCGCTGAAATGTTGGCATTGATAGAACGCAAGGACGGTAGTTTCGCAGTTTTTCATTACGTATTGAGTTGTTAAGGGATTCAATTTGCCATTAGGTAGGAAAAAAACAGATTTTTTTTTCCCATGTGCATTAAGGAGACGAAAGGCAAAGCTACCTGTAACAAGTGCCCCCCTTCCCCCGCACACTCCCCGGGTTGAAAGCGCGAAAGAAGGCCACATTCAAGGCACGTAGAGTTAACTTAGGTGTATTGAAAAGAAGTGTTGTGTGCTTGTTAAATGTAGTGAAATTAATAGGAGGTTTTTAGTTTGTTTCCTACTCCTCCAGCTATCTTAAAATTTCACCCCCTAAACCCACTTTCAAGATAAATGTGTACATTTTTCGGTAGAAAAATGTCTCGGCCGAAGGCCGGTTCCTCTTAAATTACAGGCTCGCTATTGCTCGCCAGGAAAAAATCGACACCTAATTGGCACGAAAGGTCTTAAAATTGACAGAAATGGGGCGAAAGTTCTTAAAATCGCCAAACTAAAGGGGCGAACGTCGTAAAATCTCAAAAACAATGGGGCTAAACATGAGGGAGAAAGGGGTCCAGAAAAAAATCCCTCAAGTGGAAATCTTCCCTTAAATGTAGGGAAATTAATAGGAGGAGGAGGTGTTTGTGAGGGTAGGCTGGATTACTCTCGTGTAGGTGAGGAACGATTAGAAACAGTGGGGGGAGTCAGGCAAATGAAACAAGAGTTCCAGCAACTCCATATAATATGCCTATATGTGGCCTCCCCTTGGTATTGCAATGCTTGATACAAACTCTCCAATAATAGTCATAGTCATCGTTATCCAAGCAACCAGGCTTAATTGTACTTTATTGCAGTCAGACTATAAAATCAGTTGTTGCCTCTTACCGTCTGTTAGCAGGACACGGTCTCGATCAACAGCTGATGACTCACTTCCTCGACACCTGGACAATTCGGTACCCCAGACTGCTCGCCGCTCATCAGTGCATTCATTTATCCTTTTTTATCGTAACCTAGATCGGGTGTTTGGTATATTTAACCTTTTTCAGTACCGGTGCCGTCCTTTTAACTTTGTTCTGACTTCTATTAGACGATCTGAAAATATTTCTCTCTCTCGCTCGCTCTCGCTCTCTCTCTCTCTCTCTCTCTCTCTCTCTCTCTCTCTCTCTCTCTCTCTCTCTCTCTCTCTCTCTCTCTCTCTCTCTCTATATATATATATATATATATATCTCTCTCACACACACACACACCCTACCCCCCCCCCACTACAAACACACACACACACACTTCCTCCTCTCTATCCTCCCCACCACTACATTAGACCAACGTATACACATCCACACACACACACACACACTACCCCCCCCCCCCCCCACACACACACACTTCCTCTCTCACTCCTCCCACCACTACATTAGACCAACGTATCGCCTCGTCAGCTCGCACATCCATCACACTAATGAACCTCAAATTGAAACTTAGCTCAGATGGTCGCTACATTATCGCCAGACCAACATGACCAAGGGATTTCAAGGCAGGCAGGAAATGCACAGTCGACAGCAAAAGTATAAGTTAGTTAAAATAGGACTTCAGAGGCTATCAAGCCTTCTGGATTATTTTTACCGTTGACAACTTGCGAGTTTCGGGCTATAAGGAAGTTGGAGCTGTAGACATCGATATTTAGCAGAATTACCAGCTGAAATACGGTAGTAGTTCATTTATAAGTACATCAAATCCAATTCAACATACTGTTTAACCATCAGAAACCTACATTATTATTGCATTTCTGTTTACTATCGATGTCTACAGATCCAACTTCCTTATAGCCTGAAACTCGCAAATGATCAATTATGCTGATCAACTGTATACAAAAAAAAAAAAAAAATATTACTAATTTGATTCCTGATTATTAGACGATTTTATTCAGTTTTATTCAGCATTTGAGGACGAATGGTTACACGGCGTTCTGGTTAATCCTTGCAGTGCCGATGACGTCTTTTCATTTTTTATTTTAGCTTCATTTAGACGATTTTATGAGGCTTAAGAAAGATATATGGTAGCTAAAAGGATGAATTAAGATAGTCTGTAGCCTTTTTCATAGGTAGACGTCCTTCCTAAGCTGAATAAAATCGTCTAATAATAGCCACCATATATATGAAAGAAACGTCACCGGCACTACACGGGTTTAACATTAGACGTTTTTATGCAGCTTAGGAAAGATCTCTCGGAATCAAAGGGGTAAAAACTATCTCGAATATCTCTCTAATGGCCACGGAGTCAATTGACCACTTGCGAGTTTCAGGCTATAAGGAAGTTGGAGCCGTGAACATCGTTATTAAAGATAAATCTAATAGTAATGTGGGTTTCTGATGGATAAAAAGCATGATCAATTTGGTGTAATGTATTTAGATATGTATTAAGACCATATTTGGTTTAATGTATTTAGATATGTATTTAGACCGTATTTTAGCTGATAATTCTGCTAAATATTGATGGCTACGGCTCCAACTTCCTTATAGACCAAAACTCGCAAGTGGTCAATTCGCGGGGGAGGTGATACACGACTTTCGGATCCAACTTCCCTCTCGCCGATAATTACGAGAGTGATCGTATTTTCCGTGTGTTATTGATTGTCGGGGTGTCATTAGCGGGGTGTTTAGGAAGCTGTGATGGGGGTGGTCCGGTTTGGGGGGTAATTAAGAGGGGAGGCTTTATTTATTGGTCGATATGTATCTATAATGTATATATATACTGTATATATATATATATATATATATATATATATATATATATATATATATATATATATATATATATATATAATTATTTAATTTTATTTTCCTTCCTAGACCTCCATCAAGCTTAAAACAAATATTCCCAAGGTCCCCCTTCTAGATAAATGTTTACATTTTTCGGTAGAAATGTCCCAGCCGAATCCCGGTTTCTCCTAAACTGCAGGCTCGCTCTCGCTCGCCAGGAAAAATTGACACCTGAATGGCACAAAAGGTTTAAATATTGACAAAGAAATGGGGCTGCAGTCTTAAAATCGCCAAACTAATGGGCCAAACGTCTTAACATATGAAAACCAATGGGGCTAAACATGAGGGAGAGGGGGAGGGGGGCCAGAAATATCAACCCTCTCCCCTTAATGCCATCCTAATTGTCCCTCTTACTGGTTCTCTGATGACCTGTTCTTCCGGTCATCCTGAGTCCATCTGTTCGGAACATGATTTATGGGATTTCGAGACGTTTTACCCGCAGTCGTTCAATCACAAAGTTATAAATTGATTCGGCCGTATAGTCACTCCTAAAAATATGTAGATTCTTTATGTATTTCTTTATGCATGTACAGGTATTGTATTTCTTTATGCATCTACAGGTATTGTATTTCTTTATGCATGTACAGGTATTGTATTTCTTTATGCATGTACAGGTATTGTATTTCTTTATGCATGTACAGGTATTGTATTTCTTTATGCATGTACAGGTATTGTATTTCTTTATGCATGTACAGGTATTGTATTTCTTTATGCATGTACAGGTATTGTATTTCTTTATGCATGTACAGGTATTGTATTTCTTTATGCATGTACAGGTATTGTATTCTTTATGCATGTACAGGTATTGTATTTCTTTATGCATGTACAGGTATTGTATTTTTTATGCATGTACAGGTATTGTATTTTTATGCATGTACAGGTATTGTATTCCATCAAGCATAATGAAAACATGCCCAAGATCCCCTTTTCCAGGTAAATATATATATTTTTCGGTAGAAATGTTTCTCCTAAATTACAGGCTTGCTATTGTTCGCCAGAAAACATTGACATCTAAATGACACAAAAGGTTGTGAAATTGATAAAGAAGTGGGGGCGAAATATCCTAATATCGCCAAACTAAGGGGGTTAAATATGAGGGAGAAAACCTATTGTATTTTGCTATGTCTATTTAGTTTAAGAAAGATGTTCATATTCCAAACCTTAAATATAACCTCACCTGAATTATCGGCGGCCACCATACAGCATCAGTCAGGGGAAGCTGTCTGTTGTCTTCAGATTCAGTAGCATCAGTTAGTTAAAATAGGAATTCAGGATTGTTAAGCCCGCACACTGCAAGTCAAGAATAGCGTCAGGATTGAAGCCCCTTTTCGAGAACTCCAGTCGCTTGTTAGCATCAGAGTACATGTGTGTTGCTTTCCTATATAGCTGATAATCATTACTTATGGGCCAGCCTGGCCCATAAGTAATGATAGGATCTATTTTCTGTAGGCGAAAAAGTAACAAAGAGTGGAAATGTTTGATAACATTTGTATTATACATGAAGAAAATTTATATTAAAATCTATTAAATGAACAGAAACTTCAAATTAGATTTCGCTTTGCAAAAATTACTTTACTGTGGCTTATCATGATCCGATCCGAGCGTGACTTCCGGCCCATCCTGTACTCTTTTGTATTGATTACATCCTCTCCAGCAAGAAAGATGGCTGGAAGAAATATTTTGTATAACCCTCTGAGAATCATTGCCGCACTTCTTTTCTGGTTTCTGGCTATTATTAGACGATTTTATTCAGATGATGAACCGTATATGGAAGTCAGAGGGTTGATTCATATAGTCTTTACCTTTATAATTACCACATATTTATTTTTAAACTGTATACAATTGTCTACTGATAGGTAGAATTAACTGTCAAAATGTCAAAATCTTCACTGAAAACTCCAACGTGTCACATTCAGCAAATTTTGTATATATGTAAAATAATATGATTTTACACAAACTTGAATAAAAGAACCTAATGAAAGACATTGTGATGGTTTAAGTATTATCTTATTAACCTACTATCTGGTCACCAAGTCAGGCCAATTCTCTCCATTTTAGACACACGAGAGAATAAGTGCCTTCTGGTCAATATAACTTTAAGGTAGCGCCAACGAACTTGACAATAATCTTGATCCCTGACCTCTCTGTAACTCAAAAGGGCCTAGAGAAAACTGGCTGGAAATATCCACACCTATTTTCTGGTGGACTCTTCCCAAATGATAGAAACGTTACCTATATTTGTTTACACTGATTATTTTCTGATGGACTCTTCCCAAATGATAGAAACGTTACCTATATTTGTATACACTGATTATTTTCTGGTGGACTCTTCCCAAATGATAGAAACGTTACCTATATTTGTTTACACTGATTATTGTTGACCAGGCAAGAAATGTCATTCCCACGCAGCCAATTCCTCGCTACATGTTTCCGGTATAAGAAACGGCTACATCTCTAATTAATGTTAATAGTGTGTTTTCATAATTATTGGTACATTCCACTTCAAAAAGCAAATTTAAGCTCATTACTAATTATTTGGGTATCACAATTTCTCGCCAAAGTTAAAATGAAAAGAGTCTTGTTTTTGTGTACCGTATTCTTTAGGTTCAAGGCCAGTTGAGAAGTTTGTTTATTTCGTAAGTGCACTTCAAAGTCATTATAATATCAGAGATTATTGTGTTAGTATGAATCAGCATATCAGTAATAGTATAATGTGGTATTTCTTGTACTGGGTAACTGATTTCTTGTACTGGGTAACTGATTTCTTGTACTGGGTAACTGATTTCTTGTACTGGGTAACTGATTTCTTGTACTGGGTAACTGATTTCTTGTACTGGGTAACTGATTTCTTGCACTGGGTAACTGATTTCTTGCACTGGGTAACTGATTTATTGTACTGGGTAACTGATTTTAGACGGCAAATAGATGCTTGTAATATATGTTGTCACTATATCACAAATTGCATTAAAAGCGTGTGTGTGTGTGTGTTACTCAATTACTTGTTCGTCAAGGGGAATCCGAGCAATGCGAGCTAAGCTCATTATTATCGCGCCTCCTTAACTGGGAATGTATTGCGTGAAATGCATGTTAAGTGTTTTATGTACTGTTGAAATGGCTGTGGATGTGTGTGTAGTCTGTATTTTTAGCCAATTGGCGACATCGGAAACGAAGGCTTAGGGTGGATCTGTATGGTACCATTCTCACTATAGACGGTACCGTCTCGCCCGAAGGCTTAGGTAGCCATCAGCTTAGGTGAACCATATGATAACCATCTCGCCTTGTACCATTTTTGCCAACCCCAGATGGGACGTCACAACGTCGTCCACTTATTCCAGGTACCTATTTACAGCTAGGTGAACTGAGGCTAACACATGAAAGGAGACAAGCCCAATTTGTCTCCGCCCGGCCGGGGATTGACCCCCGACCCCTCGTGTGTGAGACGAGAGCTCTACCTACTAGGCTACGGGCTGTGTGTGTGTGTGTGTGTGTGTGTGTGTGTGTGTGTGTGTGTGTGTTCGTGCTCATAAGTAGGCATAACAAATCAGACACTCATTAATTTTGAAACCTTTATTTACAAGTTTATTTCAAGGGCTGAGTATACCTGAGAAATTTTAGGAGTTACGAGGTTGCCTGTAAACATAGGGAAGTTCAAGGTAATTACATATTTTGTTTAGTAAAATAATCTTGACTCAGAATATTATAAACACCATTTGAGGAGGAGCACTTTATTGACAACGTTTCGCATAATATAGTTGCTTTAGGTTACAAACTATCTGCGAAACGTTGTCAATAATGAGCTTCCTCCTCATATGGTGTCCTTATTCAATCTGTCAACATTTAGGAGTTCTATTTCATAATCTTGCACTTACGTATGAAACAGAAAATAAATAACACTATATGTATAAATTTTCGTAAGACCCATTGACTAATGCTGAATTATACTTTATAAATAATATGTTATGCATAATATAAAATGCTACTTTGTACAGTATATATATATATTATTGCTACCTGTTCGGACTTCGATAACACCTTTTTATTGTATTCTGACTATCTGTAGACGATTGTGTTCAGCTTAGGAAGGTACTTTGGAAGTCAGAGGGTTAATTTCGATACATTATACCCCTTTGACCCCTAGAGAGCCTTTCAAAACCAAGGGAAATCGTCTACGGTTAGCCTGAATGAAGAGAAAAAGCGACCCGGTATCGTGATAGAGTTAAATTACAAATGATACCCAACCAAAATAAATATGAATCAAATTTGTCCTCTGCTCTGTAATAATAATAAAAAATATTACCAATAGATTGTTGTTTTCAGTAATATAAAAAATAATAACAAATGTCATTAACTAAAATAACATCATTGAAAATGTTTGCAGCTAATCATACATATAAGAAATACAATATATATATATATATATATATATATATATATATATATATATATATATATATATATATATATACTGTATATATATATATATATATATATTATAATTTACAAAACATTATTTAGTGTTTTATTTATCATTGATGTTAGAATTTGCGCTAAAAAGAAAAATGACTAAGCATTTAATATAATTATTTTAGCTTAAAACAAACTATAAATAATAATATATTGTCAATGGGTCTTTTAGCCCCTTGAGGAGGACGCGTTTTAGCAGTATATTCTGGCTATCATTAGACGATTTTATGCAGTTTAGTAAGGTCCTCTAGGAATATATGGGGTCAAAAGCAACTCAGTTAAGCCTCTGACTCCCACAGATCCTTCCTAAGCTGAATGCAATCGCTTAATGATAGCCAAAATAAACTGTTAAGATGCGGCATAATCTCCAAGGGGCAAATGGTAAATATGATCTAGTACACCCCATTAATATAATTAATAATCCGCCATATATGATACAAATCTTTTCATTCAATTTGTTAATTATAAATATAACCTAAAAATAAGGAATACAAAATAATCATATCTTTGTATCTCTCAGAAGTTACAGACAAAGATAATTTACAAGGACCCTCTCTAAATTAACCCTTTGAGGATTATGACGCATTTTGACAGTTTGATCTGGTTATCATTAGACGATTTTATGCAACTTAGGGAGGATCTTTGGTCATCAAAAGTTTAAATACGATCACACTAAGTCTTATCCCACTGGCTTCCAATATCCCCTTCCTAATCTTAATACAATCTTCTAATAACTGTCAAATCGCGTCATAATCCCCAAGAGGTTAACCCCTTCAGTACCGGTGCCGTCATTTTAACTTTACTTCGGCTACTATTAGACGATTTTATGAAGTTTAAAAAGCGTGTCCAGCATTGAACCGGCTTCGAACCATCTCACTTAACCCTTTTTGCTATAACAGATCCTTCTTAAACTGAACAAATTCGTCTAAATATAGCAAGAATATAGCAAGAATAAAATTAATTAGACGTCGCCGATACAGGAGGGATTAACCCCTTCTGTACCAGCGACGTTTTTTTTATTTTCTTCTAGCTATACTTAGATGATGTTGTGCAGTTTAAGTAGGATTTGTGCTTCACATGTCTCACTCCCTAGACTGGAACAAGACCTCACGGGCTTCACTGTTCATTGTAAAGCAGTGAATGTTAAGGCTCTCAGCCTATGCCCGAGAGGAAGTAAGTTGGAATATAGAAAAAAAAAAAAAAAAAAAAAAAAAAGTTTAAGTAGGATTTGTGCTATTAAAAAGGGTTGAGTGAGATAGTTCGAAGTCTGTTAATCGCCGGAGGCCCCTTTCGACACTGAATAACATCGTCTAATGGTAGCCAGCATAGAGTTAAAAAAAGACGGCGCCGGCACAGAAGCGGGTTAAAAACAGAAATATATTATGTTACAATGCCCCTCTCAAGACGAAGGGAACCAACGCCCCTTCTACACAAATAAATTAACCCACAGAACAGACTAGCCAGCGGTAGCCAAGACCACTAAACCAGGCAATTGTATCGCTTATTAAGGGGGGAAGGGTTTATTAAGGGGAGATCTCCACTTGAGGGATTTTTTTCTTGACCCCTTTCTCCCTCATGTTTAGCCCCATTGCTTTTGATATTATAAAATGTTTGCCCCATTAGTTTAGCGATTTTAAGAACTTTCACCCCATATTAAGACCTTTCGTGCCATTTAGGTGTCGATTTTATCCTGGCGAGCGATAGCGAGCCTGTAATTTGAGAGGAACCGGCCTTCGGCTGGACATTTTTCTACCGAATGTACAAATTTATCTTGAAAGGGGGTCTAGGGGGTGTAATTTTAAGCTTGATAGAGTTCTAGGGAAGAAACTAAATACCTCCCCTTAATAGGTTGATTTGCTTCCTAACCTATTTAAGGAAAACATTTTCTTTATTGGTCTATATATATATATATATATATATATTATAATTTTAGTTTCCTCCCTAGATATCCATAAGGCTTTAAAACATCCCAAAGATTCCCCATTTAGATAAATTTGCACATTTTTCGGTAGAAAAATCTGCCGGCCGAAGGCCGGTTCCTCCTAAATTTCAAGCTTGCTATCGTATGCCAGGAGAAATAGACACCACAATGGCACACAAAGTATAACATTTTCAAAATAATGTGGCGAAACATGAGGGAGAAGTGGGTCCGGTACGGGAAGGATTCAGATGATTTCAATACAGTGTGTTTATATTGACCCGGTGGAGTTGGCTACCCTCGTTCATACAGACTGTGGTCATTGTTTACATAATGTGGCAATGTACAGAGCCCCTCACTGGTATCAAACAAGTGGAGGACCTTTGAGAACGGCTGGAGCAAACGGTACTTTCTTCTGGTCGATATTCCTAATTCGTTCCTTGGCGTTCATCGGTGGTAGTTTGAGGTATGCTGATCTAACTGGTCAATGAGTTGTTGTTGTTGTTTTTCCAGTATTGAAGAACTTTATCCTGTTTTCTGCTTCAATCACAAATTTTTTAACGCTTTCACGTATATTACTATTTTCAATTTGTTCATAAATTCAGTTCCAAACTTCTCTACTTTTTTATGTTAATGTAATGCTAGTTTCCTTTCCGTTACAAAGCTACTTTTTGTCCTAGCCCCTTGATTTTTATCTCGGGTCACTTTTAACCCCTTGAGGATTATGACGCGTTTCGACAGTTTATTCTGGCTATTATTGGACGGTTTTATTCAGATTAGGAAGGGTATATGTTAGTCAGAGGGTTGATTGCGATAGTTGTTACCCTCTTTATGCCCACCGATCCTTTTTAAGCTGTATAAAATCGTCTGCGTATAGCCAAAATAAACTTCTAAAACGTGTCATTATCCTCAAGGGGTTAATTAACACTCAGTCGCGGATTAATGTATTTACTTGATTTATTTGATTAATTTTTCACACATTTCGTATTATAATATCATATCTACTTTCATGTAATATATTTCCAATTTATCATATATAATTTGCTGTCATAAATTTAGCAATATATCACATAGGTACCGAAAAGATTATGTACTTTTATCTTTTCCATTTTATCACAAACCAAATATTTTTAATATTTCCATTTTTACCGAAAGATATCCACTTTTATCTTGTCCATTGTTTACCGAAAAAATCTACTTTTATCTTTTCCATTTTATCAAAAGAAAATTTATTTTTATCTTTACCATTTTCATCAAAAGAATATCTACGTTTTCATTTCCATTTTTACCCAAATAATATTCACATATATCTTTTCCATTTCATCACAGTATCGTTCTATTTTATATTCAACTTGTTTCCTCCTCGTCACTAATATAAATACCATTCCCATTCCAACATATCAAGCTATTCCCATCATTCCCTCCAGTCTCGTCTCACCCTTACAGCACTACACTAGTATTATATTACATTAAATTGTTTGTAAAATGTACACGTAGTTTAATGGAAAGAAAATTATTAATTGTATTATTTATTATTTTTATTCATATTTATATTCTAATGTCACAGTTTATCTGCCTAATTATCAGGCATATTTATTGTTTTGTTTCAGAGTAGAGAAGAAAATAATTGTCTTTTTCTCTCAATAATAATGCAAACATATTTTCGAAATTTGCTTGATTCGGCACTCATAATGAATTGGTTTCTATTTGTTTAAGTTTTCTAAAGTCACTCCTAAATTATCTTTCGTTTTCAAAATAGCTGGGATACTTTTCATATATCGATCTATTTTTTTTCTATATGCATTTATTATTTTTCCATTTTTCCTTCATTTTTATTGCTGCTCTTTAACACTTTCAATATTATGGTACGTTTTTTATTGTATTCTGGCTATCATTAGACGATCTCATCCAGCTTAGGGAGGACCTGTGGTAATTAAATGGGTCAACTATATCTAAAAAAAAAATTGTTTAACCCCCACATGTTCTTCCTAAGCTTCATATAATCGTGAAATAATAGACAAAATACACTAAAGAAACGCATCCTCAAACCTTCAAAGGGTTAATGAAGTTCTTCGTCTTTCATCTGTCTTGTGTCTGTCTTCGGTAGAAAAAGAAGGAGAAAAGACGAAAGCAACATGTTTGAAATAAAGCTAAAGGTGTTAAAATCGCCAAACTAATGGGCCAAACGTCTTAAAATCTGAAAACCAATGGGGCTAAACATGAGGGAGAAGGGGTCCAGAAACACGACCCATCTCCCCTTAACATGTTTGAAATACGTGAAGAGACCAATATGATGAACAAATAGAATGGGAGACAATGAGATATAATGTGAAACAGTGTCTTACTCCTCATTGTTATATGTTCTCATATCTTTCTTCTCTTGAATCTATTTGGTTACTTCATCCCGTCTCTCTTTCTCTTCAACTCTTTTTTCTCTGTTTGTAACTTTCTTAATCTTCCTGACCTCTCTATCTACATCAGCACAAGTGACTGGAGTTCTCGAAAAGGGGCTCCCGTCCTGACGCTAATCTTGACGTACAGTGTGATGGCTTAATAATCCAGAAGGGGATTTCTTACCCAAAATACAAATAAAAAACACAGCCAATTCTAACCTTCTATGCTTCTATGCTCTCTGACCTTCATACCCTTCTGACTCGTCGAGCTTACCTAACAATAAAAGACATTCCTAGCTTGTACTTTGCTTTGTTTACGTTTTGCAGCTTACGGGCTTTCCTACCAATCTCAATAAACAAAGTAATTCCTAACCTTCTCTGTAGGGTGTCAAACAAAAGCCGGGTTCCTTTCGCTTAGCCTCTATTATTATATTTGACAGATCAAATTGTGGTTTATAGTTCAAATTATGTCTTTGCAAGGGATAAGATGGCCAAAACATTGAAATTTCACGTCAATTTCCTTGTAGTCTTCCTAATAATCTTATTTATTTATTTCACTCCCAACACCAAACACCTCCCAATGAAATTAATGAAAGCATGTGATCCTCCCGGGATTCTAACCTGGGTTACGACATACAGATCTCAAACACTTTAAAACCCATTAAACCATCATCCAAGTCTTCAAACAAAATTGCTACGGTTTGACACCCTGAAGTTCTCTGCTTCTAATCTGCGTGACCTCCCCACTCGATCAGACCACCTTAACCAACATCCCCAGACAGAGACAACAAGGCTTCATCTGTGGTCGGGTCCCTCATCCGTCTTGTTCAGGGCTCGGGATGTTTACTTTACCCCCAGCAGGAGAGAGGCGCCCTTGATAGCCACCCAGGGCCTCAGGATGACACGAGTCCGGTTCGTCGCAGGGGGTTTGTTGTTGCGGGGGGCGAAATGGGCCGTGGCGAAGTAGGGTTGTTTGGTTGGTTGATTGGTGGGGTTGAGAGAGAGAGAGAGAGAGAGAGAGAGATGCTAACTATTGGCATAAATAACTATATGAGAACATTTTGAGTAACAAAATGTAGATCTGGAAATGGATGCAAAGGCGATACTCATTGACAACTGAGAAAGCATAGATTCTTTTAGGGCCAACATTAGTGACATTGATCAGTTTAGTGTTAAAATATTTGTTTTAACTTCAACATATTCGTGAATGTACGCTAGGAAAAGTCTTGCAAAGTTGATCACACAATAGCCAGAATAATGACAGCAAGAATTCAGAATAGTATATATATGATTACAATACTCCACTTTGTTATGAATGACCTAGAGTAGAAATTGATCATAGATAGAGTGCGTAATAAATAAAACTTACAAGATAGTGCAATAAACCTTTGAAACTTGTCAACCTGTGTCAGAGTTATTCGTCTGTAATTTGGTCAAGTACAGTATGTCTGAAGTCACTTGTTCGTATGTCCGGTTACAGATGTTCTCCGTTGCATATGGGACGAGGTAATGGTAGTGGTGGTAGCAGAAGTGGTAGTGGTGGTATGGGGTGGCAGTGGTTGTGGTAGTGGTAGAAGTAGTAGTGGTAGTTGTAGAGGTGGTCGAGGCAGCAGTGGTTGTGGTAGTTGTAGTGATAGTAGGGGTGGCAGTGGTTGTGGTAATGGTAGAAGAAGTAGTGGTGATGGTAGTGGTAGTGTTAACATCAGTGGTAGTGGAGGCAGCAGTTGTAGTGGTAGAAGTAGAAGTGGTAGTGGTGGTAAGTGGCAACCACATCATGTTTCAGACCCAATAAGATCCATTCGGTGCCTTAGCAACTGTCATATTTCCGCCTCCCCGTATAGATGTTCCGTATCGATGTCGACTGGTTCTCACATACCTACCACCGTAACCCGGGTTCAATCCCAAGACTGTACGGAAATCATACGGCCAACAACACCTCTTCGTCCTCCTCCCGTATGATTGCCCCGTATAGATGCTGAAAACCCCTCTACAACTACCACTACTTGTTCACACCGATTCCGATGTTGTGCGATGATCATACGGGGTTAAGCATTTTCTCCTCGTCTCATATAGATGTGCCGTATATATGTCCCGTATAGATGTCCCGTATAGATGTCTCGTATAGATGTCCGGTATAGATGCTGAAAAAATCATTACACAGCTACCACTACTTCCCCAGTCCAATTTCGAGGCTGTGCGGAGATCATACGGGTTCCAACATCTCCTCATCCACCTCTCGTATGGCTCTCCCGTATAGATGCCGACCAAGCCATTACACGGCTACCACCATTTCCCCAGGCCGACTCCGAGGCTGTGCGGAAATCATACGGGGTTGGATATCTTTCATTCGTCCTCCTCCCGTATAGGAGTCCCCATATAGGTGCCCCTTATAGATGCCGACCAAACCATAACACGGCTACCACCATTTCCCCGGACCGACTCCGAGGCTATGCGAAGATCATACGGGGTTGAGCATCTTCTCCTCGTCCTCCTCCCGTATGGGGATGGTGGAGTGGTTGTAGAGGCCCTGGGCCATGAGCTGGAGGGCCAGGGGATTGGCTTGTCCCTTGGCCTGCTGGGGGGTTGGGGGGAGAGGCACGGAGAGGGAGTCAGTGGGGGGTGGTCATTAGGGTGAGGGGAGAGGAGTGGGTAGAGTTGACAGAGTGAGGGTGAGTGTGAGAGGGAGTTTGAGAGAGTGAGAGTGAGTGGATAGTACGAGGAGAGATAGATAGAGAGAGAGAGAGAGAGAATAAGTAGAGGATTAGGAGAACAGGATGTAGTTAGGGACACAGGATAAAGAGAGAATCATCATTAGGATAAGTTGACAAATGAAGAAGTGAATAAGGAAGAATGAGAATTAAAATGAAACGAGTAAAATTTAGTGTGTTCTTTTACCGATAGAGATGAATAATTAACATGGAGAATAGTTATTTCGAGCAATATTGCAGAAGGGATTAATTACATAGGAAGTACAACTACTATCAACGACTAAAGATCGCTCCCCTGACCAGCCGTGAGCGAATCGGAAACACCTGGGGGTCGACAAACGAAGCATCTGATATAATTAAGGGCTATTTATACCCAGTAATTGCTTCGTTTTTCGACCCCCTAGTGATTCGGAGTCACACAGTGGCAGGTTGGGGGAACGCACTTTTGTCGTTGAAAGTATGTCGGCCGCACTAAATGGGTTAAATTATAATTACAAATAGGGATGGAATGAAGTAAAAGTAAAACAATGAAAAAAAGAAAAGGTGGATAAAACAAAATGGGTAAAGCATAGTTGAAAAAGAAATATGAACGACAAATTGAATGCGAATATTGGTAAAAGAGCAGAAGGATAAACAAATAAACTCAAACAACTGGACAGAATTAATACAAGCCCCATATGAGGAGGAGCACTTTACTAAGATCTTTAATGCGAAACGTTGTCATTAAAGTGCTCCTCCTCATATGGTGTTTAAATCCATTCAAGAAGGTGAAAGATGAGGCTTAGAAGAAGGGAATTTTTGGAGAACAGTTCATGGGGAATTAGTTTAAACAAAGGATTATTTTCCTGGCTTCTTTATAAACCAAATATATGTATAATGGGAACACAACTAAAGATATATTATATTTGTTTATATAGAATAGCTCGGTAAATACATGATAATTAATGGTGATCGGAAGAAACCACACCAACATATTCAACTCGCTGTATGCTTAACCCTTTCTAGATCCAATACGCATTTCTTGTCCATTAACCGTCTAATATTAGACGATTTTATGCAGATTAGGAAGGGTATATGAAAGTCAGAGGGTTAATTGAGATAGTCTTTACCCTTATAATTCCCACAGATCCTTCCTAAACTGTATACAATCGTTTAATGATAGCCAGAATAAACTGTCGAAATGCGTCACAATCTTCAAAGGGGTTAGTCTACTGCAAGCGTTAATCACTATGAAGTTGGTGTGTATTTTGGCTCAGAAAATAAATATAAACATGGTGAAGTAAAAGGAAATAAATCGATGAAGCTGCCTGTGCCTCATAAACACTTGCACTTTTGGACGCACACACATACACTACCATACACAAATATATTTCCACAAACACAAACATAAAGACACGTAGCCGAAAAAAACTTATTCAAAAACGCAAAACGAACACATCTACACAAAAATTATATATATATATATATATATATATATATATATATATACATAATTTCATTCATTCACACACACACTCAACATACAGCACATAGTGTATATCCCCTTTCTTTTGTATTTAAGTGAAGATACTTGTGGCTGATTCTATAAACGAGAGTATTGATAACATATTTGTATACCGGCCTTCGTAATATCTAATCATCAGAAACATCTATTTATATCCCGGATCTAACTCCTTAGCTGGGCAAGGACTGGAGTTCTCGAAAAGGTGCTCCAGTCCTGACGTTATTCTTGACTTACAGTGTGCTGGCTTAATAATCCAGAAGGGTTGATAGCCTCTGCAGTCCTATTTTAACTAAGTTACTAAGCTGAACAATAACAGTATAGTTGCTACAATTGTAATGAGGAGTACTTGGGAATTATTATAGTAGTTTCATAGCACTTAGAACAACTAGTAGTTTCATAGCACTTAGAACAACTAGTGTATCATATTGACTGGTTGGAAGTACGGCAAATCTATAGACATTACCATTATTAATGATGGGGCTTGCGGAGTAAAATGGGCTTCAAGGGGGAGGGAGGGAGGTAGTTTGCTCCCAAGACCTCTATCAAACTTAAACAAAACACACACACACACACACACACACACACACACACACACACACACACACACACACACACACACTAATAATAATAATAATAATAATAATAAATATATATTTATATAAATAAATACCTTACGTAGCTATCTAAGTCATTCTTCTTCTGTCTACCCTAATAATGATTATGTAGCATTCAGAAGTTGAATTGAAAGACGCGCATAAAAGAGATTACGCTACATCAGAAACAAAAATAAGTTAACTAAATTTATGAGAGACAATTTATGAGACCCTCGACGATCATTTAAATTTGTTATTTCCGTTCCTAAAGTTAATTATATAAGTGTTTTCAGTGTTCAAACTCCACACCCAGCCAACCACTTGCACTTGTCTGAGAATAAAGTGATCACGGTGAAGTCATCTGCACCCGGTGGTTAGCGATCATTAGACAGGCATTCAAATTCGCAATTAGGCAAAGTAAACTACCTACGCTTTTATTCACCTGAAGGGGGTAGTACTTGTTTTTGATCTATATAATAAACTACTTAATCTATTTTTAGTTTCCTCGCTAGACCTCCATCAATCTTAAAAGAGCGCCTCCTAGACCCTCTTTCAAGATAAATGTGTAGCCTACATTTTTTCGGTAGTCCTTCAAAAATTACAGGCTCACTATGGTTCGCCAGGAAAAAAATCGACACCTAAATAGCAAAAAAGGTCTTAATATTGACAAACAAATGGGGCGAAAAGTCTTAAATAGACAAACTAATGAGCGAACGTCATAAAATCTGAAAACTAATGGGGCTAAACACGAGGAAGAAGGGGAAACAGAAAAACTGCCCATCTCCCCTTAATGCATGAAATTAGACTGCTCAGAAGTGGATAAATGACCCGGAGAATTGGGAGATAATTACACTTCAAACACGACTCGGGTATTGGACTAAATTATGGCCATTACCCGGTTTATATTACATGGATGCAGCTCTAAGTACTTCATTAGCAAGCGGAATAATTGCCCTCTCGGGGTACGGGATTATTTCCTCTCGCTGCGGGGGTCGTACGGGTTACAGAAATCTATTAATTTTGCCAATACCGGTCTTTAGGATTGTTTTGCAAGTACAGTCGCTCATATAAATTCGTGGACCTCACCTATTTCTAATAATAATGGAAGAATATATCTGGAAACGAAATTATTTATATAATTGTCTATATATCTACAGTATCTATCTATATACTGTATCTATATATCTTGTGTGGCGCAGATAGCCCCTGGAAGTTGGGACTGGGAATCCCACCTCCAGAATGTTCTCCCATTAAGGGATCAGAAAGATTTCTTTCTGCTCCTCCTTACCCCTTTAAGGGGAGGTATTTAGTTTGTTCCCTAGACCTCCATCAAACTTAAAATTACACCCCCTTGAGTCCCTTTCAAGGTAAATTTGTACATTTTTCGGTAGAAAAATGTCCCGGCCGAAGGCCGATTCCTCTTAAATTACAGGCTCGCTATCGCTCGCCAGGATAAAATCGACACCTGAATGGCACGAAAGGTCTTAATATGGGGTGAAAGTTCTTAAAATCGCTAAACTAATGGAGCAAACATTTTATAATATCAAAAGCAATGGGGCTAAACATGAGGGAGAAAGGGGTCAAGAAAAAAAATCCCTGAAGTGGAGATCTCCCCTTAAGGGAGTGCGGGTTTGGCTACTGACTGACTGACTATATAATTATCAACTACAAAACTATAATATACACCATATTTATTGAGAAGCAAGTTCCCTCCAGATAGTTATTATGGCATAAAGAAAACATAAGAGGTCCACCATTTGTTATTATGGCATAAAGAAAACATAAGGGGTCCACCATTTGTTATTATGGCATAAAGAAAACATAAGGGGTCCACCATTTGTTATTATGGCACAAAGAAAACATAGGGGTCCACCATTTGTTATTATGGCATAAAGAAAACATAAGGGGTCCACCATTTGTTATTATGGCATAAAGAAAACATAAGGGGTCCACCATTTGTTATTATGGCATAAAGAAAACATAAGGGGTCCACCATTTGTTATTATGGCACAAAGAAAACATAGGGGTCCACCATTTGTTATTATGGCATAAAGAAAACATAAGGGGTCCACCATTTGTTATTATGGCACAAAGAAAACATAAGGGGTCCACCATTTGTTATTATGGCACAAAGAAAACATAAGGGGTCCACCATTTGTTATTATGGCACAAAGAAAACATAAGGGGTCCACCATTTGTTATTATGGCACAAAGAAAACATAAGGGGTCCACCATTTGTTATTATGGCACAAAGAAAACATAAGGGGTCCACCATTTGTTATTATGGCACAAAGAAAACATATGGGGTCCACCATTTGTTATTATGGCATAAAGAAAACATAAGGGGTCCACCATTTGTTATTATGGCATAAAGAAAACATAAGGGGTCCACCATTTTTTATGAGTGACTATACAATACAGTTCCCTCCAGATAGTTATCTTCTTCTACACAATAATATGTATGGAAGTAAAACCAGTTAGTTAAAATAGGACTTCAGAGGCTGTCAACCCTATTGGATTATTAAGGGGAGGTTTTTAGTGTGTTTCCTAGACTTCCATCAATCTTGAAATTACACCCCCATGACCCCCTTTCAAGATAAATTTGTACATTTTTCGGTAGAAAAATTTCCCGGCCGAAGGCCGGTTCCTCTTAAATTGCAGGCTCGCTATCGCTCGCCAGGAAAAAATCGACACCTAAATGGGACGAAAGGTCTTGAAAGTGACATAAATGGGGTGAAAGTTCTTAAAATCGCCAAATTAATGGGGCGAACGTCTTAAAATCTCAATAGCAATGGGGCTAAACATGAGAGAGAAAAGGGTAAAGAAAAAAATCCCTCAAGTTGAAATCTCCCCTTAAGCCAGCACACTAAGGCAAGAGTAGCGTCAAGATTGGAGCGAATTTTCGAGAACTCCAGTCCCTTGGGAACAAAATATGTGTGATTGACTTGGTTATAGGTTCATTTGACTGTTCACATGAATTGTCTATCTATCTGTTGCCAGGCGCCTTGATCTCCTAAGGGGTGGACACGAATGAATCGCCTCTATGCACCACCTCTGTTATCCATAAGCCAGCGAGCCTCCTGCCACCCACTTACACTCAAATACCTAGCTTCAACTCCATCCCTCCACCTCACTTTCGGTCTGCTTCTCCCTCTCTGCCCATCCACCTCACTCTCATACATTCGTTTAGTCATTACGCATAATGAATTACACTCTAATTTTACTTACATAAGGTCATATGAAATAACATAACTTTTGTAGAAGACTGTTCGTTAATAAAGTATATAAATATACCTGAGGGTAGATCTATATAGTGCTGGTCATTTATATATATTGCAGTAAATAATAACTATATTTTGTAACCAACATTAATGCAATTTAGCAAAGTTTACTCAGCATGCAATTTTGTCAAAATTTTATACCGTGAATTCGCGCAATTTGCTGAAATCTATTTACTCCGCATCCGGCCTTTTTTTTTTGTAACTTTCGCAACCATTGAATTTTAAACCGGGTCTTTATACAATGTTCGTAGTTTAATTCCACGTAAGTTCAAAAATTATGTTATTAACTTAGCACCCAGCTATTAATGCCAGGTTTTCTATTTTATTATCTCCGAAGCGGGTCATTTGCATAATTTTAGCGTAGAGAGAGAGAGAGAGAGAGAGAGAGAGAGTAAAAACCTGTCAATTTGATCAGCCATAACAAAAATAAAACTGGATTCGAATCTTAATCAACTTCGTTTTTAGGCAACCTCATCGATTCTCCCTTAACCCCTTGACGCATTATCTGGCTACCATCAGACGCTTTTATACAGCTTAGGAAGGATCTGTGAGGAGTGAAAGGGTAAAGACTATCTCAATTTACCTTTAGACCTACATACACTCTTCCTAATCTTAATAAAATCGTCTAATGATAGGCAGAATATAGAAATTAAATGCGTCCACGTATGACTATTCAGTATATGTGAAAATAATCTAGAGTTAACATTGTGGACATAGGATACACTATTTGAACATTATAGGCAGATGCATAGCTGCCATAAAGAGTATCAAAATTCAATAATATCAAAAACAATAATAATAATAATAATAATAATAATAATAATAACAAACAATAACAATGATAATAATAAACCCGTCACCATAGGCAGAGAAGTTTTGATGCCTTATTCCGAAAACTTCAATTAAATACCTGATCAGTTGGGCACCTCACCTCCATAAAGCGCGAAACCTGAGAATTACGGACATAGTATTGGCATGGCGTAGAACAGGCGTAATTAACACAGTATGGCATAGCGTATCATTTTGTAGCGTATTAACTTATTCTTGTAGCGTATTCGTAGCGTATATTTATTCAGGACATTCATGCTATACCCTGTTCAAAGTAGGTAGGTCAGCAATCATGAACCTTAACCTCTATAGCTCAAAAAGGGCTAGAGGAAATTAACTAAGTTTCCACGCCTATTCCTTGACTGACCCTTCCTAAATGGTAGAAATATTAGCTCGATTACTCGAGTCTCTCCAACTCAAGAGTGAAACAATACTCTGTCTTTCTTCTATTCAACAGCTGAGCTCTGGAAACTCTCTCCCTGAATCCATCTTTCCCTCATCCTATGACTTAAATTGATTCAAACTCCGTGTGTCCAGACATTTTGGCTTGAACATTCCTTGATTTAGGCCCTGTCACTCTTTCAACTCTGGGAGAGGCACTCGTTACAATCAGTTTTGTCTCCCTCATCCACATAGAAAAAAAAAAGTCGTTTGTGATTTATAGAGAATAATGTTCAAGAGTTTTATCCTACTTATTTGTAATAGGGTATAGTGTGTAATATTATCTTAGAGTATATTATTTGAAACTATAGCATCATTGGTTATATTTAGTATCGTCCGTATTTCTCAGGTATGAGTGATGCTAGTATATTATGAATTCTAGGCTACCATGATACTGAAATTGTGTGTATATGATCAATATGTGAATTAAATATATATACAAGTGTTTGATTTGATATGTTGCAATGTTAAATACAATGTTATCTTAATTATTATTCTATTATAAGTAACATTAGTGTATCTGTTACGCTTACTGGCATAATTTGACAATGTAACAAATATTTATTTACTTCGTAATAAAATATAATTCTAAATATGTTACTATATTTAATTAATACACATATATATATATACAATATACATAAGGTAAAATAATGCAAACATAAACTAGTAAAATATATAAAAGATGCCAGACATTCCGTTCAAATTCCTAGCAAAACAGAAAATCACAAACGAGATTTCACCTTTTTGATCTTGGCCCTCTTATTCTGGAACCAAATCTTGATCTGTGACTCGTTTAGCCCCAAGTCCCTCGCTAGGTCCTGCCGCCGCTTCTCCGTCAGGTACCTGGTGGGGGAGGAGCTGATGGTCAGAGAGTGTTTATATATATATATATATAATTCATTCATGAGGATTATATATCTATGCATGTGAACACGGAGAGGAACATGACTTACGTGGGAAAATGTACATATGTGTGAAGCTCCCTGACCTATTCTTTAGTTAGTTAAAATAGAGTCTATCAACCCTACTGGATTATTAAGCCAGCACAACGCCTGACCTGTTCTCCTGAAACTCCTTCTTGAGTCTGCCTAGCTGTTCGGAAGTGAAGGCTGTCCTCGGTCTCTTCTCGTCCTTCTTGTCTCGCTTCTTGATTCGTCTCGTTCTCGGCCCTGTGTGGGAGAGAGAGAGAGAGAGGTGAGATAATTAATGATGAGGTTAAGAGAGATGAAGGGGTAGGATACTAAGTGATATGGATGAGATAGATAGATAGGTAGGTAGATATATAGATAGATAGATAGATAGATAGATAGACAGACAGGCAGACAGACAGACAGACAGACAGAAAGACAGACAGACAGACAGACAGACAGACAGACAGACAGACAGACAGACAGACAGACAGACAGACAGACAGACAGACAGACAGACAGACAGACAGACAGACAGACAGACAGATAGAGAGAGAGAGAGAGAGAGAGAGAGAGAGAGAGAGAGAGAGAGAGAGAGAGAGAGAGAGAGAGAGAGAGAGAGAGAAAGAAAGAAAGAAAGAAAGAAAGAAAGAAAGAAAGAGAGAGAGAGAGAGACCAAGCAAGCGAGAGAGGTCCAAACTGACTACTAATACCGGGCTCGGTTCACTCCCCTTGCCAGCATCTCTCCACTACCCTATCCCCCCCCTCCCCACCTCCCCCTGCCTCCCCGCCTTCTCCCCCCCCCCCCCCCCCCCTCCCAATAACATCTATAGGTCAACAAACTCAACAAAGAGTACAAATCTATGAAATGAAAACATTAAATTTATATATATAGACAAAATAGAGCAATATTATAAATGGTCAGGCATGTATATTGTGTTTTTTAATTGAGAGAAGTATTGGTGTATGCATGTAATTATTATCAGTAGAATAATACACACAATGAACAATGAAAGCTTATTTAATTTCAATTATCACCTGACAATTATCACCTGACAATTTTAAATAAGCAAGGGAGAATTATATTAGACACATTTTTCCGCTCAACTGTATTCATGTAAATATCTTATGTCATAGATAGATAGATAGATAGATAGAACGATCGATAGATAAATAATGAGTGTATGTAAGATATACATATAAATATAAATGCTTATATCATCAGCATAATAGTTCATTCCATTGTGAATAACGAACACTTACAGATATGAAGACGTAAGAGCAATCAGCGTTATTAATTAATATGGAGAGCTGCATAATTGACTGAGTAATGACCTGAAAATTGATGAGGGATTACTGGGAATATTGATGACAGAGAGAGAGAGAGAGAGAGAGAGATAGAAATGTGTAAGGGATGTTGTCATTGTGTGTTATATTTGTATATATGATTTTCTATATAATGTGCATTGTATATACCGTATATATATACTGTATATACATATATAGAGAGAGAGAGATGTAGATTTGTATGAGCCAATTAGTGTACAGGTGTCGCCTTTCTCGCGTAATTAAGCACAAGTGTCCTGGATTGCTGGCTGTTGCTTCAGGGTCACATTCTGTGTTTCTGTGTGTGTCTGTATGTTCCTGTGTGTTAATGTGTTTTTGTACGTGTGACTGTGAGCGTTTGGTTATGTGTGTCTGTACGTGCGTGTGTGTGTGTGTGACTGTGAGCGTTTGGTTCTATGTGTCTGGGCGTGTGTGTGTGTGTGTCTGGATGAGTGCCCGTGTCTGCGGCGGGGGTAGCGTGGAGGGGGTGGGGTTGGGGGAGGGTATGTGTGTGTGTAGGTGTGGGGAGGTGCGCTTGGGAGATGTGTGTGTGTGTGTGTGTTACAAGTAGGTGGGTGAATATGGGTGCGAGTGTTTGTGTGTGCTTACAGATGTACAGCATATGTGCAAATAAGTGTATGTGAATGACTATTTACAAACAGCCGGTGTTCAGGCAATTTAAGTGTTTTGTTTTGTTTTATTAGTTTGCACCCTAGACCTCTATCAAGCTTAAACTCCCCCCCCCCCCCCTCCCCAGGATAATGCATAGAAACGGGGCAAAAGGTTTTAATATACCTTTAAGGAGAGGTATGTTGTTATTTTTAACCCCCTACTTCCCTCGTGTTTAGCCCTATTACTTTTGAGATTAAGACGTTTGCCCCATTAGTTTGTCGATTTTAAGACCTGCCACCCAATTTCTTTGTCAATGTTAAAACCTTTCGTGCCGTTTAAGTGTCTTTTTTTCCTGATAAGCGATAGCGGTCGGGACATTTTTCTACCAAAAAATGTACAAATTAATCACAAAGGTGGATCTTGAGGATATTATATTTAAGCTTGATAGAAGCCTAGGGATCAAACTAAATAAATAATAAATAAATGTATTAAATAATAACACCTGTCCCCTTTAACCCCTTGTGGATTATACCGAATTTTGACAGTTTATTCAGGCTACCATTAGACGATGTTATACAGCTTAGGAAGGCTTTGTCGGAAGGGAAAGGGTAAACACTATCTCAATCAACCTCCTGACTTTCATATACCCTTCCTAATCGGAATAAAATTGTCTAATATTAGCCAGAAAACAGAAAAGAAATGCGTCGTCTTATCTTGAACAGGTTAATTAGTAATAACTTAAAAAGACATGCAAGGGTACTATTTATGCTTGACTGAAAATAAAGCTGTTATATCCTCTTCAATTTCAATATACAAGTGAATTTAAAAGTAATTTGCAAATAAATAAGAGAAGGCGAGGAAATGCAACGTTAATGGCTCGTAAAAACCTTTTATTTGTCCATTATTATTTTGGCATAAAACTCGTGCTTGAATGAAGTGATTGCTCACACGTTTTATGCTTGTTTATGTCCTTGTTTGAGAGAGAGAGAGAGAGAGAGAGAGAGAGAGAGAGAGAGAGAAACAGTTACATCTATTCACATAGATACACTGACCACACAGACCTTACGATCCCATCGAGGTGGTCAGGACTTAATTCTAGTAGCGATAGCTAGCCCGACAGTAAGGGACAATGGAAGGAAAGGATAGCAAAGAAGAAGAAGAAGAGAGAGAGAAAGAGAATGAGAGTAAGAGAGAGGTGATAATGTATAATGCATTTTTCACATTGGCCAACATCACATGTATCATAATGTTTAGAGAGAGAGAGAGAGAGAGAGTGAGAGTGAATGAGTGAGAGAGAGATAATAATGTACAATTATTTATTTATTTTTCACTTTGACCAGCATCACATAATATTATATCGTAATGTTTAGAGATAGATAGATAGAGAGAGAGAGAGAGAGAGAGAGAGAGAGAGAGAGAGCGAGGGAGAGAGAGAGAGAGAGAGAGAGAGAGAGAATCAGATCGACAGAGAGAGAAACTGATCATAGACACAAAGCCAAATGCAGACAATAGCGGCTCCAACACCCTAATATCAATCAATCAAGCACAACCAATCACAGGCACCCATGCACCAGCGCCAAAACAAGCACCCCCATAATGCATCTGTCACAAGCAGTCATAATACCGTCTGATAAAAGCACTAATGAGCAGACACGATGGTACTGAATTAGCCACACGTCTGCAAGCACAAGGAAAAATAGTCACGAAAGAATTGTCAGCTGATAGACATACCTTCAAACGTTTAGGTACACACACACACATACTCTCTCTCTCTCTCTCTCTCTCTCTCTCTCTCTCTCTCTCTCTCTCTCTCTCTCTCTCTCTCTCTCTCTCTCTCTCTCTCTCTCTCTCTCTCTCTCTCATACGCAAACACACAAGCAATCACACTCCCAATCGTTTACTCTTTTATATTTCACTCAACGCACACACACACACACACACACACACACACACACAAGCACAAGCACGCACACACACACACACACACACACACACACACACACACACACACACACACACACAATCATCCCCGCACCCACTCTCGCTCTGTCAATCAACATGTCATATCCTCTGCTATAATGACTCCTGCCTTACACACAAACAAACACAAACACAGAGCAAGCAGAGAGAGAGAGAGAGAGAGAGAGAGAGAGAGAAGAGGTGATGGTGCATTATGCGAGTAGAGATTATAGACTTTAGACAGAACTAAAATATGATGCACGAGTGATAATGATTTGCTTATTTTATTGTGACAAATAGGTATTAAAAATTGAGAGAGAGAGAGAGAGAGAGAGAGAGAGAGAGAGAGAGAGAGAGAGAGAGAGAGAGAGAGAGAGAGGTGAGAGTGTTAAAGGGAGACACAGAAACAGAGAGAGTTTTAGGGTGTGTGTGAGAGAGAGAGAGAGAGGTGAGAGTGTTAAAGGGAGACACAGAAACAGAGAGAGTTTTAGGGTGTGAGAGAGAGAGAGAGAGAGAGACAGAGAGAGAGAGAGAGACAGAGAGAGAGAGAGAGAGAGAGATCCTAGGTACAGTATTACAGTGTGTTCTGAGCTTCATAAATACCTGACCATTTGTTCACTATTTTCTGACAGTCTGGGTTTCTGTACGTGTTGAAGTGTTTTTGTTGTTATTGGTGTTGATGTTGTTGTTGGTGGTGCTGGTGATGTTGGTGTTGTTGTTAGTAGTGGTGGTGGTGGTGGTGTTGTTTTTGGTGTTGTTGTTTTTGTTGTTGTTATTGTTGTTGTTGTTGTTGTTGTTGTTGTTGTTGTTGTTCTAATATTTATGTTGGTTTACTTTTGTTTTGTTTTTTACTATTATTATTTATTGTTTGTTGTTTAATTCATTACGGTTTTATCGTCGATTCCATAGGGTTTTTCCTATCATTGAATCGTTAACCTTGTAGTTAATTAAATAGTTGATTGTGGTTTATTGCTAAGCATTAGTTTGTATTCGAGTTAATAGCTAATATTACATTGATTATTTACGTTGATTTTCATATTCTATATAATAAATTTGTTCAGTTGATTACATAGGTTATTAAAGCAGTTTCATAGTTGACGAACAATTTAAATTCAAATCACACACCCGATTCACACACACACACACACACACACACACACTAACACACACACACACTCACACACACCCTAACACATGCACTCACAGATTCTCCCTGACGGTGACAAAGTGTGACTAATGTAGTGTGGAGGGCAGAGTGTCGTCAGTCACACACATACACACACACACACGCACACACACACACACACACACACACACACACACAGGTCGCTGTGGACCCGTGGACTAAGGCGCTGTACTGTGGTCTTGAGCTGACCGCGAGGACGAGGGTTCGTGTCTCCACCAGATTCCTAAAGGTTTCATCGGCCATAGCGACGGAGAGAATTGTATCTTGGTTCCCCTCTAACCAAGCTTCTATCAGCCTGAGTTAGCCTACACATCTTCTCACCAATACAAAGTGTATCTACGTATGTACTTTGGTGGGAAGCCAGGCACCTTGCGGTCGCCAAATGTCGCATGTGAGCTTTGGCGTAGAACAAGTATTGTACTGTACAGTACTTAGGTTTAAGAAAAACTCAGTAGATTTTCTGCCTCAGGGCTGCAAAGAACAATAAACCGACAATTATTTATATTTATTAATATTACACACACACACACACACACACACACACACACACACACACACACACACACACATACACACACACATGAGGACAACCAACCAGGCATGCATGAACTGACTGACTGGCATACAGACACACATAACACAATTACACAAACACAGACAGCTTGATATTATTTACACTGATAAACATAAATCGAGTTGTACTTTTTATTATGTATACTGTACAGTTTTCATATGAATTATTTTTGTTGAATAAAAAATACTAATTGGACATACATATTTGCAATCTTACACACATACATTTCAACACACACGCACAGTCGCACACACACCACCTTTAGACTTTTATTTGTATTATTATTATTATTATTAAAACTATTATTATTTATAAACATACACACACATACACATACATACACAGACATACGAACATACATTATAAACACACACATATATATTATATACACACACATACGAACACATACACATACACATATACATACATACATACCCACTCACACCACTGTAGACACATATTAGGGAGACAATTGACTTCCTCCTACCTCCTTACCTCCCACATAGTGTCTCTCTCTCTCTCTCTCTCTCTCTCTCTCTCTCTCTCTCTCTCTCTCTCTCTCTCTCTCTCTCTCTCTCTCTCTCTCTCTCTCTCTGTATTATATATAAATATATATATAAATATATATATATATATATAATTATATATATATATATATATTTATTTATTTATTTATGTATTTATTTCAATTTAATAGTATCCTGCAAATCGTGAACTAAGACAATAGGTATAGGAAAGGAAGGGTTGTAGGGGGAGGAAGTGAGGGCGGTGGAAGAGGTGATGGTAGGCCTAACAGTAAGTAAAGGTTACGGTGTGTGGGGGGCTTTTTATGTGCACTGTTATTGGTGAGAGAGAGTGTGTGTGTGAGATAGAGAGAGCGAGAGAGGGAGAGAGAAAGAAGAATAACTAAAACGCAAGAGACAGAGAGACAAATAAACAGAGAGACAGACACAGAAGAATAGCTAGAACGAAAGAGAGAGCGAGAGAGAGAGAATTATATTCAGTTTACGAAGGGATTGTTAAAATCAGAAGCTTAATTGAGACAGAAATTACTCCTAGAGGGCTTTCTAAAGCTGGGTAATATTGTCTAATGTTAGCAAGATAAAAGCGAGAAAAAAAATCAGAAAACTGCAAGGGATGACCATGGTGACACAGGACTCTGTTACGTGTGTTATAAAAGGGGTGTTGGAAAGAGGAAGCTGTTGGAGTGGCTTTGTTATGTGTGTTATAGAAGGGGTGTTGGAGAGAGAAGAAGCTGTTGGAGTGGCTTTGTTATGTGTGTTATAGAAGGGGTGTTGGAGAGAGGAAGCTGTTGGAGTGGCTTTGTCATGTGTGTGTTATAGAAGGGGTATTGGAGAGAGAGGAAGCTGTTGGAGTGGCTTTGGTATGTGTGTTATAAAAGGGGTGTAGGCGAGAGAGGAAGCTGTTGGAGTGCCTTTGTTATATGTCTTATAAAAAGGGTGTTGGAGAGAGAGAGAGGAAGCTGTTGGAGTAGGTTTGTTATGTGTTTTATAGAAGAGGTGTTGGAGAGAGAGAGGAAGCTGTTGAAGTGACTTTGTTATGTGTGTTATAGAAGGGGTGTTGGAGAGAGGACGCTGTTGGAGTGGCTTTGGCATGTGTGTTATTAGTCAGTATACATCGTCGAAGTGTTTAACCCCTTCAGCACCATGACACCTTTTTACCTTTGATTCTGGATAATATTAGATGATGTTATGCAGTTTATGAAGGACCTATGTTACTTAGAGGTTTTAGTGAGGTCGTATTTACCCATTTGAGTCACATAGGTAGATTGCAAACTCAAGAATATCGTCTAATGGTAACCAAACTTCCTATAAACGCCGCCAAACCTAATTACCTTCCAAACCATCCCACCACCACCCAGCCCACACCAAGCTAAAGAAAATCGTAGCTGCCATGAGGAGTGATCGGGGCGCTCACTCACCCGTCCGATAAACCTCTAGACGGGGTTTCTTAAGTTTCCCGTGCTGTATCTTAAGGAGGGAATTAGTGGTCGCTAGTGTCGAGTTGGTGGGGGTTTAAATATACTAATGGTTGAGGCTGGGTGTCTCTAATTGTTTGGCCAGAATCGTGTGGTATAGTCAGTTCATTCTATGTAACCTCGAACCTCTGTAACTCAAAAAAGGCTAGAGCAAATGAGATGTCACTTTCCACACCTATTCCCTAGCCAAGTCTTTCTAGTTAGTAGAAAGTCCTTTTTGAGTCCTTTTTGAGTTACAGAGGTTAGAAGTTACGATTTCTGCCCAATCTAGAAATAATGGACTATAGTTTATTTTATTTTAGTTTATTTTTGTATATATATATATATATATATATATATACTGTATATATATATATTATTTTTGTATATATATATATATATACAGTATATATATATATATATATATATATATATATATATATATATATATATATATATTATTTTTGTATATATATATATATACTGTATATATATTTTTTTTTTTTTTTTTTTTTTTTTTTTTCAGAGGCTTGGGTTAGGGGAGAAGAGTGTCAATCGTGATTTTGTGCATTATTTAGTTATAAAGAACACACGTATTATAATCATCTAACAATAGCTACAATAATATCGGGAAAGGTTAATGTTCTGACACACTTTACATTAATACTAATATGCACTGCGAGTGAGAGTGTGAAAGTGAAATTCACATAGGTTTAACATACAATATATTTACATACGGTAAATACACTGACCACATATCATATCTTATGATCCAAACTAGGTGGCCAGGATATATATATATATAACGGTATATATATATATAATATATATATATATATATATATATATATATATATATATATATATATATATATATATATATATATATATACCGGTATATATATATATATATATTTCTAATCTCTCAGCGGGGATCGAACCGTCGACCATCAGGACTATCGCCGACGCTTTAATCAACTACACCACGGCAGTCTATTGATTAAAGCGTCGGCTATAGTCCTGATGGTCGACGGTTCGATCCCCACTGAGAGATTAGAAACATTTAGTGGGTCACGTGTATTTGTGATATATTCTCAATATATATACAGTATATATATATATATATATATATATATATATATATATATATATATATATGCGCCATAGTCAGCTTAGGAAAGATCTGTGGAAATTATATGGCTAAAACCTATCTCAATTAACCCGCTGACTTCCATATATATATACCCTTCGTAATCTGAATAAACCCGTCTAATATTAGGCAGAACACAGGAAAGACATGCGTAGTCGGATCTTGAAAGGGTTATGACATAGACTATATATTCGATAAAAGGAGAGCGAACGGGACTTATCAAGAGGAAGGCGATATCTAGATAAGGCCTTGGATGCATAGATAGAGGAGTAAGTAGCGACGTGATGTGGGCAGAAAGAGAGTGTGAGAGAGAGAGAGACAGAGAGAGAGAGAGAGAGAGAGAGAGACAGAGAGAGAGAGAGAGATAGAGAGAGAGAGAAAAATAATTAAATAGGTTTATATAGATATACTGGCCACACAGACCTTACGATCCGAACGAGGTGGTCAGGATTTAATTCTAGTAGAGATGGCATATCCGATAGAAAAGGAAAGTTGAAGTAAAGGATAGAACAGAAGAGAGAGCGAGAGAGAGAGAGAGAGAGAGAGAAAGGGGGGGGGGGTAAAGCGAGAGAATAGATAGACAGAGAGACAGAAAGAGAGAGTTGACGATAGTGAATGATTTTTTGCCTGTTAATTGAAATGGTGCGTTAAGATTGATGACATCCTCCCCCGCCCCGGGCAGAGGAAGGGCTAGCATCGTTAAGTATGATGTGAGAGGGAAGAAAATGAGGTAGAGTCGATACCAATAGTTCGGGAGCATATTCGTTCATAAACAGCGTACGATTATCCTTTTTATCATAATCATGTATCATTGTTTCATTTTGTTCTGGCTATTATTATACAATTTGATAGAGTTTAGAGTGAATTTTTGTAATTTGATATAGTTTAGAGTGTTTTTTTGTAATTTGATATAGGTTAGAGGGGATTTTTGTAATTTGATAGAGTTTAGAGTGGATGTTTGTAATTTGATAGAGTTTAGAGTGGATTTTTGGTAATATAAGTTGTTAACTATGCCATATGTTATCCTTTTGGTATAAAAATAAACAAATAAATAAACACACTATCTCTCATCCGCTACACCTATAGTCATTTTTGTCCAGCTCATGGTAAATTGAATCCTTTAGCATCAGATTTCATGATTCTTACTGGACAAATCTGATACTGCTATGTCTGGGCGTCATATTATTGCCAAGTTTTCATAATTAGCAACCTATTTCGCCACAAAATCATGATAATAAAGTAGTAATCAGAATGGAGAGATGGTAATTTAATATCAGCTGGAAGAAAATGGAGTATACCCCTTTTTATAGCCCCCCCCCCCCTCCCCCACGTTTCTACTAGTCCACCGACACCCACCACTTGATTTGAGTACACTTTATTTAGCCTTTAGTTGGTTGTCTGTTCAATCTCCTCTCCTCCCACAAGCCCACTCCTGCTCCACCTCCTCTTTCTCCTCCCCATATCTCACCCCTCCTCTCACAAATCCACTACCCCCTCTCCCTCTAACCTCCCCATATATCTCCTTACCCTCCCACAATCCCCCTCCTTCTCCCCCTCCTTCTCCCCCTCCCGTTTCTCCTCCCCATATATCATTCCTATCCTCCAACAAGCCCACTCCTCCCTCCCTCCCAACTAACCTCCCCATATCTCACCCCTTTCCACTCCCCCACCAACACTCCTCCACCTTGTCATTACCCCACATAACTCCCAGTAAACAGACAACACTGCCCGTTTATCGGTCAACACCCTCTCTCAGCTGCTACACCTACACCTTTGTATAGCCCCATTCACGTTTCTACTACCCACATCGACACCTTACACTTGTTTTGATACTTTGTATTGTGTTTAGTCTTGTTCTTGCCAACCACCACCCACCACTTGTTTTAATCACTTTATGTTACTTAAACTTCTACTAGCCTATTGACTCCAACCACTTGCTTTAAATATACTTAATTATATTCAGTCTTCCATTAGCCAACCCTTAGTCATCCCTTGTGTGTGTGTTTTATTTTCTATAGATCCATTCTAAATTAATAAAATCATCTAATAATAGTCAGTAAAGAGTGCACCATAATCACACATAATATTTTAAAGACGCAACTTCAATCATTTGGGTTCGCAGTGTTTCTCCCGTGAGTCAATTGCAACGACACCTGAGCTATACTAACGAGTGCATTACAGGCTCGTTGGCAATAATGAGCCGCGTTATTACCTGGTTGATGAGTTGAGGGTCATGGGTATAGTGAGGGCTGGAGTGTGGGCTGTGTGGGTGGACTGGGTGATCAGGCAATAGCAAAATCAAGGGTAATATTTGTGTTTGTTTTTCCTATCAGAATTTGTGTTATCTGTAATTACATACACAAATATAAATAATATTTAAATTATTTTAAAGCTCTCTTGTATCTAAAAGTTCCCAATGCCTCAAGTAAATGCATGCTCAAATTTACATGAACTTAACAATAGCTGCAAGTGACTAATGTTATGGTGATATGCTTCGTTTCATCACAGTCGCTTATGAATATGAACGTTTAAATTAACCAATATATTTATATATTAAAATTCGGTATTTTGACATTGTTTTTTTTTATTATTTTCTATTTTGTAATATTGTTATTTTATACCCAACAGACTGACGAATAGATTCCTGACTGGCTCCACCAAGTATTTAACAGTAAGTACAATATTTGCTTTCTGTTAAATTTTAAATGCAATAATACTTCAGATTAACCCATTATGTACCGGTGACGTCCTTTCAACTTTATTCTGGCTACTATTAGACGATTGTTTTCAGTTTCTTAAGGGCCTCCAGTAATTAACAGGCATCGAACTATCTCACTTAACCTACCACTGATCCTTCTTAACCTGCACAAAATCGTCTTAATATAGCCATGATAAAATTAAAAGGACGTCGCCGGTACAGAAAGGGTTAGGAATTAACACAAACTATTCCAAGAGTATCCACAGCAATAAGCAAACCTTTACTTGTGAGAGTGTGTAGGGGAGAGAGAAATGAGAGAAGGTCGGGAAGGAAGGGTGTGAGAGGGAGAGGTAGAGAGTGAGAATTAATGTTAAAGAGTGAGAATGTGAGAGTGAAAATTAAAGAATGTGTGTGTGTGTGTGTGTGTGTGTGTGTGTGTGTGTAAGTGTGTTTGTGTGTGTGTATGTATGTGTGTGTGTATGTGTATGTGTGTAAGTAAGTGTGTGTTTGTATGTGTAGAAAATTAATAAGGCGAGAGGTTGGAGGATGAGGTGGGGTGAAAAAACGAGAGGTAAAGAGTGAAGGGAGAGAGTGAGAGAGAGTGTAGAGGAGAGAGAGAAGGAAGAGACGTTTGTTGGTGGGTGAGGTAGTGAGAGAATGAGAAATAAAACATAAAAGGGAGAGACTGAGAGAGAGAGAGAGTGTGTAGGGGAGAGAAAATGGAGAGAGTAGTGGGAGAGAGAGTAGTGGGAGAGAGAGAAGGGGGGTGGGGGGGGGGGGGAGCAGTAAAGTTAAGTTGGGTGTGCCATAATTTATCAGGTCAGGCCAGGCACGGGAGAGAGAGAGAGAGAGAGAGAGAGAGAGAGAGAGAGAGAGAGAGAGAGAGGGAGAGAGCTGTTGAGTAGAGGGAGAGAGAGAGAGGAGAGAGAGGGGAAGAGAGAGAGAGAGAGAGAGAGAGCGAGGGGAGAGAGAGAGTGGGAAGAGAGAGAGAGAGAGAGAGAGCGAGGGGGGGGTGAGAGAGAGAGAGAGAGAGAGAGAGAGAGAGAGAGCGTGTGAGAGAGAGAGAGAGGGAGAGAGAGCGAGGGGGGGAAGAGAGAGAGAGAGAGAGAGAGAGAGAGAGAGAGAGAGCGAGGGGGGGGGGGGAAGAGAGAGAGAGAGGGAATGAGAGTGAGTGAGGGTGGAAGGAGACACACCATTTGTCAAGGCGGCAGCTATGCACTATTACCCTCACAAACTACACCCTTGTCAACGATTAATCTCACGTGCAGAGCTTCAGAGAGAGAGCGAGAGCGAGAGTGAGTGAGAGAGAGAGCAAGAGAGAGAGGGGGGGGGGGGGAGGGGGGAGTCAAAATCACCCATGCACGCACTCACATAACATGCAGTGACTGTTTAAAAAATGGGCTTGGATTATTAGAAAAATTACCTACCATCCCAAGTTTGTTTTTGGCTCGAGATCCAATCACTTTCCACCCAAGAAGAAGCTTGAATGAATCATATGTGTATATGCATATTACTACTACTTTTTACATAGGCCCTTTTAAACAGAATAAAATCGTCTAATAGTAGCCAGAATACAGTTAAAAGAAGTCACTGGTACATAAGGGGTTAATAGGAAGGTGATGTATGACAATCGGCCTAATAAGTGATGTTTCGCCACCAATTATGTGTTGATCAATAATTGGCATCAGCAATATTTACACATACTTTCTTCCTGTTGAGTGAGATATATTACCATGATCCTACACTTACCCACCCTATTCAACATCTGACAGACATTAATACAGCACAGAGCGAGCCAAATGTAATGACGGCTGAGACATGATGATATACCAACCTGTTCCTACACTTACTCACCCTATTCAACATCTGACAGGCATTAATACAGCACGGAGCGAGCCAAACGTAATGACAGGTAAGACATGACTTATTAGCGCCACCGTACTACAGAAATGTCTTTTAGAATAATATGTGTATTCATGAGATGGTGATATACTTTATGTGTGTTACATATGTGACTTATGATATAATAGTCATGTGTCTGTGATGATAGATCACATTGGTCACTGTGCAAATGGAGTACTAATGGTTGAGTGGCTAGTATATCATTCAGTGTACAGTCAAACTAAAATAAAATGTCGTGATCCACCGTGACAACCTCAACTTTAATTTAACATAAAAAATAAAAATAAACCAAATATATGACGCGGCCGAACAAAACTTGTATTTAAAGGTTTTGCTTGTGTGCTTAGGACCTGCATGTGTTATCGTATTACTAAAGAAATAACAACAATTGGAGTAGGCCTGAATATAATCGTCTAATTATAGCCAGAATATAGAAAGGAAATGCGCCATCGTATCTTGAAAGGGTTAAATTAGTAAGCCCTTCTGTAGCGGCTACGTCTTTTTTATTTAATTTCAGCTACATTTAGACGATTTTATGAAGCTTAGGAAGTTATATGGTAGCTAAAATGAATAATTGAGATAATCTGTAGCCTTTTAATTGGTAGACGTTCTTCCTAAGCTGCATAAAATCATCGAAATATAGCTAGCATAAAACTAAATAGACGTTGCCGGTACAGAAAGGGTTAATGAGATACACTCAGTGTGCATGTTTGTATAGTCGACTGACCAATGACTGGTCTGTGGAAGTTACAAATAATAATACCCAAAGATTATACCCCTATAATTCCCAAAGATTATACCCCTATAATTCCCAAAGATTATACCCCTATAATTCCCAAAGATTATACCCCTATAATTCCCAAAGATTATACCCCTATAATTCCCAAAGATTATACCCCTATAATTCCCAAAGATTATACCCCTATAATTCCCAAAGATTATACCCCTATAATTCCCAAAGATTATACCCCTTATAATTACCAGAGTTCCTTCTTTTCCTGATACATAGGTCCTTTTTAAACTGCATAAAACCATCTAATGTTAGCCAGAATCAAAGGTAAAAAGGCGTCATGGTGCCGAAGGGTGTTAATAAGTAATAATAAGTACATACAGAGAAGAGGAGGAGCGACACAGAGGATAGAGGTGTTCCGATTTGGTGTCTAGTTTCCTCCCGAGACCTCCATCAAACTTTTAAAAAAAATCCTTGTAGATTAATTTGTACATTTTTCGGTAGAAAAATTTCCCGGCCGAAGGCCGGTTCTTCCACAATTATAGGCTCACTATCGTTCGCCAGGAAAAAATCGACACCTAAATAGCACGAAAGGTCTTAATATTGACAAATAAATGGGGCGAAAGGTTTTAAAATCGACAAACTAATGGGGCAAACATCTTAAAATCTGAAAACTAATGGGGCTAAACATGAGGGAGAAGGGGGTCCAGAAAAACGCACCATCTCCCCTTAAACAGGCGTCATGTTGCTGAAGGGGTTAATAATAAATAATAATAAATAAATGTAGAGAGAGAGAGAGAGGAGTGGACCGTTCCGACGTGTTTCCCGCACCACCAACCATGAAGCTATTTAGGCCGCAACCCTTTCCTTCTCTCTCGCTCTCTCTCTCTCTCTCTCTCTCTCTCTCTCTCTCTCTCTCTCTCTCTCTCTTACTAGAATTAAGTTTTGACAAAATTGTTAGGATCGTAATGTCTGTGTGGCCAGTGTGTCTATGTAAATATCTCTCTCTCTCTCTCTCTCTCTCTCTCTCTCTCTCTCTCTCTCTCTCTCTCCATCTCTCTCTCCCTCTCTCTCTCTCTCTCTCTCTCTCTCTCTCTCTCTCTCTCTCTCTCTCTCTTTCTCTCTCTCTCTCTCTTCTTCTTCTTCTTTGCAATCCTTTCCTTCCACTGTCTCTTACTCTCGGGTTAGCTATCACAACTAGAATTTAGTCCTGACCACCTCGTTTGGATCGTAAGGTCTGCGTGGCCAGTGTATCTATTTAAATATATGTAAATCTCTCTCTCTCTCGCTCTCTCTCAGACAGACAGACAGGTGTGAGACAGACTTTAGACAGGTATGACGCCCCTAATTACCACCCCTAAGCCCAGGTAACCCAGGTAATTAAGGTAATCATAGGGAGGACAGCCGGGTAACCCTATGTGGCGGTATCTACAAGTGCCACGGGTGTCAATTGGGAGATAGATTTGTCCTCCTTACCTCACTCTTTCAATCCCTATCTTCCTCCTTCACTCCCAACATCCCCTTTTCCCTTCTTCTTGCCTCCCTACCATCCTTTTTCCCTCCTTGACTCCCTCTTTCCCTCCCTATCCTCCTCCTCTACTTCTTACATCCCCTTTTCCCTACCTACCTCCCTCTTTCCCTCCCTACATCCCTCTCTCCCTACCTATGTTTCTCCTCCACTCCCTACGTCCCCTTTCCCTCCCTACCTCCCTTCATCCTCACATTTAACCCTTTGAGATTAATGACGCCCTTTTAGCAGTTTCCTCTGGCCACTGTTTGACAATTGTATATAGCTCAGGAAAGGCCTCTAGCAATCAAAGGGCTAAGGTCGATCTCAATTAGCCTTTTGACTCACACAGATCCCTCCTTTGCTTAATAAAATCTTCTAGTAACAGCAAGAATAAACTATGAAAAGGCGTCATAATCCTCAAGGGGTTCATTTTTTCGCCCTTTCGTGTGTACAGCTATGCCTCTCTCTCTCTCTCTCACTCTCACTCACTCTGACTCTCTATCTCTCTCTCTCTCTCTCTCTCTCTCTCTCTCTCTCTCTCTCTCTCTCTCTCTCTCTCTCTCTCTCTCATACACTCCCCCACTCACTTTCACTAGGACTATTATTATCACTATCATTCTCCCTCACTCTCTCTCTCTCTCTCTCTCTCTCTCTCTCTCTCTCTCTCTCTCTCTCTCTCTCTCTCTCTCTCTCTCTCTCTCTCTCGCTCGTCCACACACATAAACCTCAACGCACGTGCTCTTCTTTTCTATCGGAACCAATTAATTACAGACGCCAGAAGGTTGAAAGTCTGGCCCTCCAGCATGGCACTCTCGCCCTTACGTCCTCCCCAGTCTATTAGCTCACTTGGTGGAAGGGGCTACTCTCGCACCTCACTGGGGGAAGAGAGAGAGAGAGAGAGAGAGGAGAGAGAGAGAGAGAGGGAGGGAGAGAGTAAATTCAAATAAACAAAATATGTATTTTCATAATATTTTACAATGGATAATTTATCCAGGGAGAGAGAGAACGAGAGAGAGCGTTAATTTGTTATATATTTTGTATTAATTATGTTTTATCTGATATTGGAAGAATTGGAACTAGTTGGCATTTCCTTCAGCCCCACTGCCATTAATTCCCACAACAATTAAATCATTTTTCCGAGCTCTCATAAATAGTGGAGTTTTAATCAATAGTTTGCTGACAATATTGTTTACATGGAATTAATTTTAAGTTTATATCACTTTTTTTTACAGTCTGCATTTGTTTTTTTAGTAACACGAGACTATACTCTATTCCATGTAAGTAGGCCAAAACTCTTGACCTAATATTAACCTCTGTATAACTCACAAACAACTGGAGTATTCTAGCTAATATATCTACCAGTTGGGAAGGGTCACCCAGGGAATAGGTGTGGAAATTTGACAGCCCAGTTGCTCTAGCCCGTTATGAGTTACAGAGGTTAGGGTTCACGATTTCTGGACTACCAATCTGGAACAGGGTATAGTACTTTTCATGTTTCGTCGAAGTCACGCTGAATCAATAATGTCCCTCTCTCTCTCTAGGTAAAACACAATTTATCACAGAGTATGTCGAGGAACTATGGATTTCGACAGTCCGACCACCGATATTATAATGTATAATTAGGGCCTAAATATCTCAAACTAGGCCTACTTGCGTTTCGTTTTTTTTTTTTTTTTTTTTTTTGTAGTTCCTGACAGTGATCGAGAGCACAACACAAACGCAATAGACGACCACACAGTAAACATTGCTTATTAAATAAATTGTCGCAAAACTGGTACTTACAAATAAAATCAATTATGTATACGTTATAATTTTTAAAACATTTTATTTACCATCATTCTTAACACCAATAACCTCCAAATGAAAGACATGAAAGCATGCGATCTTCCCAGGATTCGAACCCAGGATACCACATACAGAACTTACACGCTCTAACCCTTACACCATCAAGACAGTTGAAAGTAGAGCGCATGAGAGAGAGAGAGAGAGAGTGAGAGTGAGAGAGAGAGAGAGAGAGAGAGAGTGTGAGAGTGAGAGTGGGAGTTAGAGAGAGAGGGGAGAAGGAGGGTAGGGGAGGAAACTGACGGAGTGGAACACATTTAGATAATTGCAGGGAATGGAAGTGGAAACTGTATAAGTCTAATGAAGTTTTTCTTATCCCCCTCTTCCTCTTCCGCAACTTTATATATATATATATATATATATATATATATATATACCTCGCACTTGCAATCTTTAACTACCTCTTACGCTCCCTACCTTCCTCTTTTTTTTCTATTTTGATCTTTCTTTTTTTACTGAGCTTGAAAAGTGTGGTATTTAGTCGGTATGTTAATTAGGCGGCCAATTTCAATGGAATTTGGTGGCTTTTCATATGGTATTCTTATACTTTTAAGACATATTCTTTATACCGTTATAAGAGTATCTCCTTTCAAAGTTTGTAGTGACTTTGTATGTGTATTCTTACAGTTTTTTAATTTTATTCAAGCTATAGTTAAACGAGTTTGTGCTGTTTAATTAAGGAGGATATGTGTTAGCAAGAAGGGTTAAATGAGATAGTTGGAAGCCTGTTAATTGCTATAGACCCCTTTTAAGACAAACCATAAACAGTAGCCAGATAGCGATGGCGACTATGTAATTTTTTAAGTAGTCGGCCTTCGGCCAGGAAATTTTTCTACCGAAAAATGTACAAATATATTTTGATAGGGGGCATAGTTTTTTTTTTTTTTTTTAAGATTGATAAAGGTCTAGCGAGGAAACTCAAAATCAAATAAATATATGAATAAATAGCCCATAAAAACAAGCACTAGCCCCTTAACCCCTTCTGTACCGGTGACGTCTTGTTTACTTATTCTGGCTACTATTAGACGATTTTGTTCAGTTTCCAAAGGACCTCCAGCAATTGACAGGCTTCGAACTATCTCACTTGACCCTTTTTACTGCCACAGATCCTTCTGTGGCAAGGTTAAGGCCTTTGATATTGATATTGATATTGATTTGGTATTGATAAATACGCTCAATGTAATGAAGGGGTTAATATAATCGTCCAATAATAACCAGAATAACAGAAAGAAACGTGTTCTCGTAACGTGAGAGCGCTTAATGAATATGTCGATGGTAGCGGCGATTGTAGGAGCAATGATAGTGCAGTATAACCAGGTAACATCTTTCCCCTTCTGTACTACCACCTCATTAAATCACTTGTCTACTTATCTAAGCAAAAAAATGGCGTGAGTAGTTCCTTTATGTGACATGAAAATGATCTGTTACTATGCAAATGACTGGCAATTAGCCCACAAAAATAGAGGAGGAAGTGATTTTATCCAACACCAGTAGCCAATGGGACCCCACAAATCCACTCCAGCAAACCGTCCAATCAGCGGGCAGGGAAGGGAGATGGAGCGCGGCCTCTGTTTACACACTCCGGGATCCTGATTGGCTGACTCAATTTGCGCGCGGGGTCGGCCCATCCAATCACGTTAAGTCGCCATTCTTTTGTTTACAAGTTTGCGGGAGGTGAAGATTTTTGGCTTTATTTACGGGTTGGGTAATTTGTGGGCCGCTGAAGTTTATTGCGGGGTTTGCTGTACCTTTATACTCACGCTAAAATGCTGCCTGGAAATTTCTGACGAAGAATTGAGATTTTTTTTAGTGGTTCGCAGTGTAATTTCATAGCACATAGGAGCGTATTTGTTTGGTAAATAGTGAATGCAAGGGAATATGAATTACGTAGTCACTAATGTACTTCCTGGGAAATGCTATGGTTCTAACTGATTAATGATTAGTGCCTTGGCCATTCAAGATATGCAATACAAGATTATTGGCATATGACGCACCTAAATTAATAAATAAGATACCTATTGTTCATGAACAAAAAAACAATGTACTGCCATATTTAAAGTACAGATCGTTCAACATTATATTTTGCTTTATTACTATACATTGTGCAAAGGGTTATTTCATAAGAAATATAGATTTATTTAATGTCGTTAAAGTTTAAGAAACAATGGAATAGCTAATGTTAATAATAAATATATTAGTAGACTTTCTAGGTTTTAGATTAATTACTTGCATTGTTGTTCGACTAAACAAAATGCGTGTGATAATAATAATGATTATTGTGGGTCATACGAGAATGACACGTTATTGATTATGTATCATAATTTAAGTAATACTGTATATAGCATCAATAGTAATTACTGTAGTGGCCATAAACCTGGGAACCCCCTCCGCCCCATCATCTCCCAGATCCCCACCGCCACCTACCAGATCGCTAAAGCCCTGAACAACCTCCTCACCCCCTACGTGCCATGCCGATACAGCCTAAACTCTGCCAACGACTTCATAGATATATATATATGTATATACAGTATGTGTGTAAGGGTGTGTATGTATGTGTGTGTGTTATATATACTGTACACTATGGAAAAATTACTCTACTTTTGTTAGTGACTCTACACAAAGGTATACAGTACCTGTATCACACCTGCCCGTTACTCAAATATATAGTGATTATCTTTTAAGCCCACGTTATGTAAACATGTGTATCTAATCTCTAGCAGGCAACCATAACAATAAGATAAATCACCAAAGGGATTTATATATGTTGCTATGTGATTATGGGCTTAGGTACGGGTGAGTGAGGGGTGTGGGATTAGGGATTGGGTACCTTTATGACGGCTAATCATTGGGGAGTTGCGGTATCGTTGTCATGTGAGTGAGAGAGAGAGAGCATTATACACAGGCCTAATTCATATGTTTTCACCAACCGACTTTACCTCTAAACTCAAATAATGAAATCAACAAATACATGTGGCACTCCAAGGACTCGAACCTAGGATACTCACACCGAAATTCCGCGCATTTATGCATTACGCTTTCAAGACAGTTAGCCAAATGTACAAACAAACACACACACACAGACACACACACACAAACACACACGCACAAACACATACAGAGAGAGAGAGAGAGAGAGCAGCCCCCTTGACAGCCCCACAATAAATCCACCACCGTCGGCTGCTACTGATAAAATTCATTACAACCCAATATTTAGTCCGCATAGTTTGACCTTCAGGGGGGTGGGGGGGGGGGGGGAAGAAGGGGCGCAAAGAGAGGGAGAGGAGGATGCAGGGGTGGGGTTGGGGGTGGAGGATTGGGCTGGTGGTTATTGAGAGAGAGAGAGAGAGTGTGAGTGAGTGAGTGTTTGTGTGTACTTACTCTAGTTGTACTTACTCTAGTTGTATTGCGGGAGTGAGCATGCTCGTTATTTCCCGCCTCCTATATGTGTAGGTGTTATATGTATCGTTGGAATGGCTGTGGATGTGTGTGTAGTCTGTATTTTTAGCCAATTGGCGACATCGGAAACGAAGGCTTAGGGTGGATCTGTATGGTACCATTCTCACTATAGACGGTACCGTCTCGCCCGAAGGCTTAGGTAGCCATCAGCTTAGGTGAACCATATGATACCCATCTCGCCTTGTACCATTTTTGCCAACCCCAGATGGGACGTCACAACGTCGTCCACTTATTCCAGGTACCTATTTACAGCTAGGTGAACTGAGGCTAACACATGAAAGGAGACAAGCCCAATTTGTCTCCGCCCGGCCGGGGATTGAACCCCCGACCCCTCGTGTTTAAGACGAGAGCTCTACCTACTAGGCTACGGGCTGTGTGTGTGTGTGTGTGTGTGTGTGTGTGTGTGTGTGTGTGTGTTTGTAACTGTGCTGGTGTGAGGAACCCAAGGAGACGGTTAATCATACCTAACTTCTGGGAAGCTGTTTTAGTAAGAGTGGTAATAAGATATTTCCAAGAAAGGTCATCAAAAAAGAAACAGCAAGAATTTTGAGAGAAGATGAAGAATTGATTTGTGTATAGTTAAAGAGTAAGGGATAGTCATGTGAAAAGGGTACATCACACAGTCAGGAGTGCGAGCTAGAGTCACTAGGAGTAGGGGACAATTCGGACTCGCGGGCCTATTCGCGGTGACTATTCGATGACTCCTAGTGACTCTAGCGACTCCTAGCGACTTCTGTTAGACTCCCACTCGCTCGCGGTGAAATTTGATGACTCCTAATGATTCTAGCGACTCCTAGTGACTCCTGTTAGACTCCCACTAGCTCGCACTCCTGACTGTGTGATGTACCCTGAAGATTGTGACGGGTAAATAGATGGAGAAATTGGGTTTTGGAAGCATTGAAAGCAACAAAGATGGATGGACTGAGGGAGGGAAGGAGGGATGAAGAAAGTGGGGGAGAAGGGAATACTAAGAAGAGAAAGAGGATGGATTGGGGGGTTGAGGGAGGGAGAGGGGGAAGTTTGATGGAGATACTTATAGGGAGGGGAAGAGTGAGAGATGGATGGATTGAGGGAGGGAGGGGGGAGGTGGGTGGGGTTCAGGAAGGAGGAGATATACTTACATGGAGGGAAAGAGGGAGAGATGGAGGGATTGAGGAGGAGAAGGAGGGACGAAGAGGGGGTGAGGAAGGAGGAGAGATACTTATAGGGAGGGAAAGAGTGAGAGATGGATGGATTGAGGGAGGGAGGGGGGGAGGTGGGTGGGAGAGAAGATATTTTGGTGTGTAAATTAAAAATTCCTGTCTGGGTGAGGTGTCAAGGGGGGACGTGTTTATTTTGGGGGAATGTTTCAATTTTGCCTTCCCCCATCATCACCACCCGTCGCCATACATCATCACCCGAACGGTAATATGTTATCATCACCTTGTCATCACCCGTGCAGACATTTATAGTCATCATAATTATTTAGCATCACACTTGTAGTAGTTTGTAATCATCACTTCATCATCACATATAGTAATTTATAACCAACACTCTTCATTAGAAAACATGGAGTAATTTATAATCATTACCATTCATCACACATGTAGTAATTTAAAATAATCACCATTCATCATCACTGAGATAGCACTATGGATATAAAAAGAGGGCTGAAGCAAATAGGCTCTAAATTACCACACCTGACTCTTTCTAAATGGTAGAAATATTACCTCGATTCCTCTAGTAATTATAATGAATGGATTATAGAAATTTACCATCCAGGTATTTATTATTCATAATTAATCTTCCATTATATAACACATATGACAAAATAATCATCACCTAGTCATTATCATTCATCATCTCTCTCTCTCTCTCTCTCTCTCTCTCTCTCTCTCTCTCTCTCTCTCTCTCTCTCTCTCTCTCTCTCTCTGTGTGTGGTCTGTGTGGCCAGTGTATCTATGTAAATCTATGTAAACAATATCCATCACTTATTTAGTAGGAAGAAAAATGATGCTTGAAGTGAAAGGAGGGAGAGGACAGGTCTGGGGTACAGTCGCGCTCATAAGTCATGTCCCAGCTGTCGTTACGTTTGGCTTGCTCTGTGCTGTATTAATGTCTGTCAGATGTTGAATTGGGTGGGGAAGTGTAGGATAATTTTTTGTATAACTCACTCGACACAAATGAATCAAGTTTTGGATATTGCTGATACTAATTATTGTTGATCAAAATATACTTGGTGCCGAGACATCACTTATTAGCGCGACTGTACAGATGCAAGAGGCTGCAAGGAACATATTGGACCCTCTTAAGGGGAGGTTTCTAGTGTGTTCCCTAGACCTCCATCAAGCTTAAAATTACATCCCCTAGACACCCTTTCAAGATAAATAAGTTTATTTTTCGGTAGAAAAATTTCCCGGACGAAGGCCGATTCCTCTTAAGTTACAGGCTCGCTATCGCTCGCCAGGAAAAAATAAACACCTAAATGGCACGAAAGGTCTTAAAATTGACAGAAATTGGGCGAAAGTTATTAAAATCGTCAAACTAATGGGGCAAACGTCTTAAAATCTCAAAACCAATGGGGCTAAACATGAGGGAGAAAGGGGTCCAGAAAAAAATCCTCCAGGTGGAAATCTCCCCTTAGTGAGATGGCCGTATTTATTTGTTTATTTATTTATTTTGATTAGTCTTTTAATTGCCTCCCTAGACCTCCATCAAGCTTTTAAAAAACACTCCAGGCCTTCCCCACCCCCCTTCAAAATAAATGTGTACAGAGAGTGTGTGTGTGTTTGTGAGAAAGAGAGAGATAGTACAAAGGAGTACAAAGGAAATCAAGCAACAACAGATCTAGTGACCCTTCTAGGTTGCTTGTCCTCCAAAACACTGAGGATCAAGTGTCCAAACAGTGGGTTAGAGTGGGTAAGGGAACATTGGAAAGGGAATTACTGCCCTGGAACTAATGTCCGTGGCAGTGTGTGTGTGTGTGTGTGTGAGAAAGAGAGAGATAGAGAATGTGTGTGTGTGTGAGAAAGAGAAGATAGAGAGTGTGTGTGTGTGTGTGAGAAAGAGAGATAGAGAGTGTGTGTGTATGTGTGAGAAAGAGAGAGATAGAGAGTGTGTGTGTGTGTGTGTGTGAAAGAGAGAGAGAGAGAGAGATGTTTACCACTTACCTTCTCCTACGTCAATGTTCAGTAGCCCAACCACATAACCTCCTTTCATCTCTTACCTGAAACACAAACAAAGTTAAGTTGTTAATATACAAAAAAGTATCATGAATTACTTAAAAACACTTTAGAAAATATTAACCCTCTGAATATTATGAAGCATTTTCTCAGTTTATTCTGGCTAGTATTAGACGAATGCGTACACATTAGACGAATGCGTACACATAAGGAAGGGTTTGTGGGAAATATAAAGGTAAAGAGTATCTCTATTAAGGGGAGGTATTTAGTTTGTTCCCTAGACCTCCATCAAGCTTAAAATTACACCCCCTTGAGTCCCTTTCAAGATAAATTTGTACATTTTTCGGTAGAAAAATGTCCCGGCCGAAGGCCGGTTCCTCTTAAATTACAGGCTCGCTATCGCTCGCCAGGATAAAAGCGACACCTGAATTGCACGAAAGGTCTTAATATGGGGTGAAAGTTCTTAAAATCGCTAAACTAATGGGGCAAACGTTTTATAATATGAAAAGCAATGGGGCTA
>CM064569.1:3160103-3182603 GCA_032716605.1 Paralithodes platypus
GTTCAGTCATTTTAATAATGTTAAGCTTTGATCCAGTCTCTATATTGCATTCTTGGCGTTGAGCATGTCCCATGTTGAATTTTTTGGCGTTCATCATGTATTTTTATTGAATTATTGCGTTGATCATGTCGAATTATTGCATATTTAGTTTTAGTTCAGTCGTTTTATTAATTATTAGCGTTGATTCAGTTGCTTTATTAAATTCTTAGCGTTGATCATGTATTATTGAATTCTTAGCGTTGATCATGTCCGTTTATTGAATTCTTAGCGTTGATAATGCCCTTTTATTGAATTCTTAGCGTTGATCATGTCCGTTTATTGAATTCTTAGCGTTGATCATGTCGTATTATTGAATTCTTAGCGTTGATCATGCCCTTTTATTGAATTTTTAGCGTTGACTATGTACTTTTATTGAATTATTAGCGTTGATCATGTCGTATTATATCATTGATGTCGTTTGGTAGTGTCCTTTCCTTGCATATTTACTAAAGCAGTTGTATTACATTTAAGCGTTGATTCAGTCTCTCTATCGCATTCTTAGCATTGATCATGTCTTTTTATTAGCGTTGATTATGTGGTATTATATCATTGTTGTGGTTTGGTAGTTGATGTTAGTTGATGATGTTGCAGCATACTCGGTGTTGCTTCGGTCTAGTTTTTGTGGGGGTTTAAGTGGGTCCTCCTCCTCCTCCTCCTCCTCCTGCTTCCCTATACCAGCTGCTCGTCTTCTTCCTCCTCCTCTTCCTCCTCCCCCTTCCCCCCCTCTCTCTCTCTCTCTCTCTCTCTTTTAGATTGACAAAGAAGTGGGGGCGAAAGTTTTTAAAATCGCCAAACTAATGGGGCGAACGTCTTAAAATCTCAAAACTAATGGGGCTTAACATGAGGAAGAAAGGGAGTCCAGAAGATAAACATATTAATTCTTACTCCCTATCACTGTGCCCTTCTGTTCCTTGTACCAGCATAGCCCTATTTGAATTACAGATTGGGGATTATTTGAGTGTACAGAGAGGCTAATGACACCAGTAGCACCAATATGGCGGAGGGGTTGGCTGATCTCTGTTACTATAGGGTCTCTATATAACACCAAGGGTAACAATATGGCGGATGTTGGCCGATCTCTGTTACTATAGGGTCTCCATTAACACCCCCAGGCTAAGGGTACCAATATGGCGGAGGGGTTGACCGATCTCTGTTACTATAGGGTCTCTCCACTCCTGCCCCAATCACCTTCACTGTATTAAGTTTTCAGTGAAATTTGATGGCCCTCCACCCAGTAATAACTACTAATCATGTCTACTGCCCCCCCCCCTGCCCCCCTCCCCCCCCTCCCCCTTACACACACACACACACACACATCACACTCGTACATACACACACACACACACACATACTAACACACACACACATACAGACACACACACACACATACACATACACACATCACACTCGTACATACATACTAACACACACACACACAATGCAGGCACGTGCTAAAGAACTCAGTAACACGTACAGGCTACCACGTGCACACACGCGTATTAATATACATAAACATACATACTAATATACTGTACACCACACACACACCACACACTCATACATACATACTAACACACATACAATGCAGGCACATGCTAAAGCACTCGGTAACACACGCTACCACGCACACACACGATTATTAACATACATAAACACACATACTAATATACACACATACCAACACACACACACACACACACACACAAGCACCGTTTACAGTGTGCATAATATGTGTACCTTACAGATGATCTTTCATTAAGCCATCTATTCGTATTTTGAATGATAACATTCCCTCTCTCTCTCTCTCTCTCTCTCTCTCTCTCTCTCTCTCTCTCTCTCTCTCTCTCTCTCTCTCTCTCTCTCTCTCTCTCTCTCTCTCTCTATACCACCACCATCATCATCGTCCTCCCTGTCATTACATAGGGACTAAAATATTCATAAATTATTTGCTTATAGCTTAATATAGCCAGGAACCGGGTCTGATAGTTCGTGTGTGTGTGTGTGTGTGTGTGTGTGTGTGTGTGTGTGTGAGAGAGGATAATATTATAAATGTGGATGTGGACTAATATCTACATGAACCTGTAATAATCTACGTGTCTAAAGGAAATATGGATCTTGGACAAATATCTGTATTAAAGTGGAATTACCTCATAGTTGCATGTGGCGTGTTGTGTGCCTGTGATGTAGTATGTGGATATTAACCTTTGCTTTACCGGTGCCATCCTTTGTACTTGAGTGTGGCTACTATGAAACGATATTATTAAATTGGTGGGGCCATGGTGAGGATTATCATTGGAATGTTACAGTTGTATATTACCGTGAACGTAAGTGATACTGCAGTAAGTGCTATATTCTGAGTTCTTAAGGGGAGATTTCTAGTTTGTTCTCTAGACCTCCATCAAGCTTAAAATTACACCCCCTAAACCCCTTTTCAAGATAAATTTGTATATTTTTCGGTAGAAAAATGTCCCGGCCGAAGGCCGATTTCTCTTAAATTACAGGCTCGCTATCGCTCGCCAGGAAAAAATCGACACCTGAATGACACGAAAAGTCTTAAAATTGACAGAAATGGGGCAAACGTTCTTAAAATCGCCAAACTAATGGGGCGAACGTCTTAAAATATCAAAAGCAATGGGACTAAACCTGAGGGAGAAAGGGGTCCAGAAAAAAATATCTCAAGTGGAAATCCGCCCTTAACCCATGCAGCACCGGTGTCGTCCTTTTGACTAAATTATGGCTACTATCTACGCCTCTATCAAGCTTCAAACACCTTCAAGACCACTCTTTTAAATGCATTTGTACATTTTTCGGCGGTCCCTCTAAAATTGCAGGCTTGCTATTGCTCGCCAGGATAAAAATCGCCAACCAATTGGCACTAAGGAGTACAAAGGAGTACAAAGGAAATCAAGCAACAACAATCTAGCCACCCCTCTAGGCTGCTTGTCCTCAAAGGTAGCAGACGTACTCCTGAACCCAACTGTACATTGCTCCTCTAAACTTTGCCTATGTCTGTATTGCGCTACCGATCACTACACAAAGTTACACAGATCGTCGTGGGTTGGGAAAGTGCATCATAGAGGAGTTTACTAACCCATTATATCCAATACAGAAACCCACACGTCAATGGGGAGAGTAAGGCCAGTGTGTTTTTGTTGTACACTCTAAGACACACATCCAATAAATGTACACATTTATCTTGAATTGAGATCTTGGGTATTTTAAACATCTTGATGGAGGTCTTGGGAGGAAACTAAAAAAAAAAAAAAAAATCATAAATAGATATATTTAGGAATAAATAAATACAGAAAAAATATCCCCTTGAGAGGATCCCACACATTGTTTTTTTTTGGCAGCTTTTGATCCCCGACTTCATGTTGCTCTATTGGAAAACTATAAACCATTTTTGAAAGATATTTGTTTGCAAGACATTTCCATATAAATCGGTGTTCAATGTCTTCACGTATAATTTCCAAGGGTGGTGGTGTGTGGTGTTCATGTTGAGGTTAAAGAGAGAGAGAGAGAGAGAGAGCGAGAGAGACCGAGGCGAGAAGGGCTGTAAGAAGGAGGAGGAGGAGAACGCCCAAAAGTAAGAGAATAAGAGAGAAAGAGAGATAGAGAGAAACTGAGAAAAGGGCGCAAAGCCGGTATCACACGAGATATTTTTCCCTCAACATTTATCCTCAACACTGGTCTGGTAGCTTAGGAGGTAAACTTATATAATATTTTTGTCACCTAAACTCATCTATCATCAGTCTAGTTTCCGAGACCAGAGCAAAATATTCCATAAATGTTGCCAGAAAAATTGTGTTCATTGAATGTTGACTATAAAACCTCTCGTGTGATACCGGCTTAAGGAGGATAAAGAGAACGCCAAAGTTGGAGAAAAAGAGAGACAGAGAGAAAACGGACAAAGGGATGTAAAAAGGGTTAAGAAAATAAGAGAATAAGAGAGAAACAAAGAGAGGAGGACTGGAGGGAAGGAAGATTGGGAGGGGGGTGTAAATAGAGAGAGAGAGAGAGAGAGAGAGAGAGAGACCAGCCCCTTGCTTTAATTGATTTAATTCACGATAAACGCACACCCAGCAACGTGAGCCTGTAATCTTGAAAGCACATATTTCATAACTAGATAAAAATCGCTCCCTCGCCCGGCTCTTTTCCCTCCCCAGCCCACCCTAGCCCTCCCTCCACTCCCTATCACTCCCTCCCCACCCCCCCTAGCCCTCCCCACCTACCTCAGCCATCCCTCCCCACCTACCCCACTCCACCCCCCCCCCCCCCCCCCCAGCCATCCCTCCCCACCCACCCTAGTCATCTCCACCCATTCCCTCCCTCTCCATACACTCCATCCCTCCCCACCCGCCCCAACCCTCACTCCCCACCGACCCACCCCAGCCTTCCCTCCCCACCCACTCAATCGCTCTCCTCTCATCTCCTCTCGTCTGGTTCTATCTCCTCCTCTCCTCTCTCTTCCTCCCCTCCTGTTTCCCTCCTCCCCTCTTTCTTCCCTCCTTCTCTCTCCCATGTTTCCCCCACTCACCCCATCCCTCTCCTCTCCTCTCTTGTCTGCTCCTTACTCCCTCCTTCCCTTTCCCCTTTCCCCACTTCTTCCCACCCCACCCATCTCCTCTCCTCTTTTGCCTTATTTTATCCCTCTTTCCCTTCTCCCTACCCTCTCATCACCACTCTCTCTCTTCCCTCCTTCCTCCTTCCCTCTCTGCACGTTCCATCCACATCTCTCCTCTCCTCTCTTGCTTGGTCCATACTCCCTCCTTTCCTTCTCCCTTCCTTCCCCCATCTCCTTACTCCTCCTCCCCCTCCACGATCCCCTTTCCTTCTCTTCTCCCCTCCTTCCCCCACCTTCTTTCTCCTCCTTCCCCCACCTCCTTACTCCTCCTCCTCCACCATCCCCTCTCCTTCTCTTCTCCCCTCCTTACTCCTCCTCCCCCTCCACGATCCCCTTTCCTTCTATTCTCCCCTCCTTCCCCCACCTTCTTTCTCCTCCTTCCCCCACCTCCTTACTCCTCCTCCGCCTCCACCATCCCCTCTCCTTCTCTTCTCCTCTCCTTCCCCCACCTCCTTACTCCTCCTCCCCCTCCACCATCCCCTCTCCTTCTCTTCTCCCCTCCTTCCCCCACCTCCTTACTCCTCCTCCCCCTCCACCATCCCCTTTTCTTCCCCCACCTCCTCCCTCTCTCCTCTCCTTCTCATCTTCCCTTCTGCCCCCACCTCCTCCCCCTCTCCTCTCCTCTCCTCCCCCTTCCCACCATGCATGATCCCTGCCTGCTTGCCTGCCTGCCTGCCTGCCTCAATCCCTACACGCTTGTTTGTTTTCTTGTTTATCAGCCTGTCTCTTGATTTACTTGTTTATCTAATTTAGTGTCCTAGGTGTTGTCTGTTTGTGTGAGGGCTGTGTCTCCTTGTTTAATGGCCTACTTGCTTCTCTATGCCTGGTATTTACTTGCTTGTTTGTGTTCTTGTTTATTAGCTTGTCTCTTTGTTTCTTGTTTATTTGCATTATTTTGTTGTGTGTGTCTGTTTGTGTATATGTTGTCTACATATCTACCTGTTGCTTTATTGTATGTGTGTGTGTCTACTGACTTTGTTTATCTGTCTACCTGCTGTTTTATTGTTTTTGTGTGTCTATGGTGTCTGTTTAGATATCTACCTCTTGCTTTATTGTATGTGTGTGTGTGTGTCTACCGTGTTTGTTTACCTGTCTACTACATGTCGCTTTATTGTGTGTGTGTGTCTACTGTCTTTGTTTACTTATCTACTTACCTGTCTACCTGTTACTTTATTGTTTAGGTGTGTGTTTACTGTGTTTGTTTACCTGTCTACCTATCTACCTGTTTGACTCTTCCTTTACGTGACAATTGGCCTGAATCTACCTCTCTGCATCCCCGTCTATACCCTGTTCACTATAGCTTGGCCAAAAAAACTCAACCTCTTATAACTAAAAAACAATTAACCCCTGATGTACCGGCGACGTCTATTTAATTAAATCCTGGTTACAATTAGACGATTGTATTCAGTTTTAAAAGGGCCTCCAGCAATTAACAGGCTTCGAACTATCTTACTTAACCATTTTTACCACCACAGATCCTTCCTAAACTACACAAAATCGTCTAAATATAGCTAGAATAACATTAAGAAGACGTCATCGGTACAGAAGGAGTTAATGTCATCGAGCTAAAATGGCTACCATTTGGGACGAGTCAGCCAGGGAAAAAGTGTGGACATTTACAGCCCATTTGCTCTAGCCCTTTTTGAGGATGGAGGTCACGATTTCTGTCCTACCTGTAACGAATGGTCTATAGTTCATGTCCTAATATCCCCTTAACCCTTTGAAGATTGTGACGCATTTCGACAGTTTATTCTGGCTATCATTAGACGATATTATACAGCTTAGGGAGGATCTGTGGGAATCATGTGGGTAAAAGATTGTTTTATTTAACCCTCTGACATCCATACACCCTTCCTAATCTGAATAACATTTGTTTAATAATAAACAGAAAACGTTAACGAAATGCGTAATCGGATCTTGAAAGGGTTAATATCCTCCGACCTCTCTTTCTCTCTCTCTCTCTCTGGTCTGCCCTAAACCCTATAGCTGGTGTTTGCAGGATAATAATGCCATCAAGCGCTTGCAAACCCTCCCTTTGCTTGCTGGATAAAACAGCAATCATGTGAGCTGAACTATCATCACTACTTTGGAATTTCGCGTGAGCGATCCTTGCAATAACTCCCTTAAACTACATCCACTACTCGAAACCACTATCAAATACTATCTAGGCACCTATTTTTCTGCCTTTTAGACTATCCGGCGGTCGTAGATGGGATTGGGGATGGGGGAGGGAGGGTAGGGAGGGGCTAGGGTTTGTGGGGTCGTGGAATCGCGAAGTTTGGGAGCCGGGAATGTTGCAGGTTGCAAGGAGTGGGAGGGCGGAGACTAGCCCGGACCACCCAAGTTGCTGCCAGGAGGGAGGAGGAGGGTGGTGGAGCGAGAGTGAGAGAGGAGGGTGGGAGGTAGGATAGGAAGGAGAGACGAGAAGGAGAGTAAGAGAGAGGGAGAAGGAGGAGGAAAGTGATGGAGCGAGATTGGGGGAAGGAGAGAGAGAGAGAGAGAGAGAGAGAGAGAGAGAGAGAGAGAGAGAGAGAGAGAGAGAGAAGTGGTATAGGGAGAGTGGGAGAAGCAGGAACGGAGGGAGGATAGGAAGGAGAGAGGGAGAGAGAATGTGTGTGTTTGTGTGGACGTGATTGTGTGAGAGTAATTGTGTGTGCGTGTAGATATGTGTGAGTGTGTACGTGTGTGAGAGAGAGAGAGAGAGAATGTGTGTGTAGGTGAGAGTGTGTGTGTGTGTGTATTGGAACGTGGGTGCATGTGTGAGAAAGAGATAATGGGTGTGTGTTTGTGTGATGGTATATGGGTGTATGTGTGTGCGTTTGAAAGATAGAGAGATAGAATGTGTGTGTAGGTGTTTGCGAGAGAGAGAGAGAGATTCGGGCCAACCAATTTAATAAGAGACAAATAAATTTGAAAATGCATAGAACACAAATAATCGATAAACAATGGACATTGAAAGACGAAGATCAGAAATATACGATGATTCAGTGAAAAAAATCAATGAAACTTTTAGAAACAGATAAACGAACAGGAATTATTTTGTGGTATAATAGTATAAGAAATATGTATAAGAAATGTGTATAAAATAAGAGACAAGAAAATTGATATGTTAAGAGATAAGCAGATAATTGAAAGCGACACGTAAAAAGAGTTAAAGGAAATGAGAATAAAATTTGAAGAACAAATTATAAAACTTGAAGAAAAATAATGAAACTTGAAGAAAAATAATAAAACTTGAAGAAAAAATTATAAAACTTGAATTTTTTTTTATAAAACTTGAAGAAAAATCATAAAACTTCAAGAAAAGTTAATAAAACTTCAAGAAATATTAATATAAGTTGAAGAAAATGGATAAAACGAAACTTGATAGACGGAAATATATAAAGGTTAGACATTTAGAGAGAGGAGGGAGTCAAGAAGAGAATGGGAGAGAGAAGCAGAGATGAAAGAAGGTGGATAGAGAATAATAAGTGATAAGAAAGGAAGGAGAGGGTTAATAAGAAGAAATTACGTATAGAACAGCAAAGATAAATACGAGAAAATATAAAGAATAGAATAGAGATAAAAGAGAAAATAGAAGAAAGAAGAGACACAAGAAGATAAGAAAGAGGAGTAAGAGAGAAAAAGAGAAGAAAACGGAAACAGATCTATCTATCTCTATCTATCTATTGCCAGACGCCTTACTCCCCTAAAGCAGGTATCACACGAGCACTTTTTCCCTCAACATGTACACTCAACACTGGTCTGGAAGCTTATGAGGTCAACATTTAAAACATTTCTGTCACCCAAATTGATCTGTCACTAGTCTAGATTCCGTTACCAGTGCATAATATTGCAGAAATGTTGCCAGATTTTTTTTTGATCATCAAATGTTGACTATAAAAGCTCTCGTGTGATACCGGCTTTAATGAGGGTGACATTACACAAAATGCCCCCAAGCGGACCCATACCCTGTTAGAAGGACAACCAGTTTACTGAAGGACTTACAGGATTGACCGTTCAATTTAGGGTCTGTCCGACTCCGAGGCCTTCTAAGTGTTTTTATTGCACTATTTTTCTACAGTGGTGGGCGGCTAGTCATCCACTAACCTGCTTCACCCTTAGGCAAGCAGTACGGATTTGTATAAGGATTACTCCCCTAGACAAGTTGCCGACTATGGCTGACGAGTCCCATCCACCCGGATTTATATAAGGTTGTCTCTCCTAGATGGGTTGCCGACCAAGACTAACGAGGAAAAGAAAAAGAAAAAGACAAGAAGAAAAGCATGATAGGAGAGAGAGAATAGGTGGAGAAAACGAAAGAAGGAAAAAATAAGAAAATACCGAAAATTAATTAGAGCGAAAGGGAAAAGAGAAATGAAGAAAGCCAAAGAAAAAATAATAATAGCGAAGAGAGAAGAGCAGAGAAGTGTAGGAGGTGAGGAGATAAGAAACGGAATGATAAGACAAAGAGAAAATAGAAGAACAGAAGAGAGGAGATGAAGAAACTGAAAGAGAAGAAGAAAAGCAGAGAAGTGTAGGAGAGGATGAGAAGAGAAAAGGAAACGGAATGGGAAGAGAAGAAGAAGAAGAAGAAGAAGAAGAAGAAGAAGAAGAACAACAACAACAACAACAAGGAGAACAGGAACAAAAAGAAGAAGAAGAAGAAGAAAAAGAGAAAGAAGCAGACCCGAAGAGTGGTAGGAGGAGGAGGTGGAGAATAGGAAGGAAAAAGAAACAGACGAAGAGGAGGAGGAGGTTTAAGAAGAAGAAGAAGTAGAGGACTAAGACAAGGAGTATAGCAATAAAGACGTATCCCCCAATTCCCCCCCCCCCCCCCCCCGCCCCGGTCCTCCGCTTTTTTTATAATTGGATATCTAACTCCTTTTTGCTCCTCCATTGACTTGTTCAGGTTTTTTATTATTACTTTTCAATTGATCGCTCGATAATTATTGTCGGAGTTTTTTTTTCCACCACTTAAACTTTTTTTTTTTTTTTTTTTTTTTTTTGGTCCGTCTCGGGTGCATCTTGCTATTTAGTTGTTCGCATTGCTTAACCCCTTGAGGATCGTGATGCGTTTGGATCGTTTATTCTGGCTATCATTAGACGATTTTATTCAGAGTAGGAAGGTTGTTTATGGTAGTCAGTTGGGTGGTTGATTGGTGATTTCTTTACCCTTTCAACTCCCACACGTCTTTCCTAAGCTATATAAAATCGTCTAAAGCTAGCCAGAATGAATTTCTAAAACGCGTCATGATCCTGAAGGGGTTAAGGAGGTGTTTGGTTTTTCTGGACCCCCTTCTTCCAAAACCTCCCCTCCTCCACATGATCTATCTATCTATCTATCTATTGCCAGACGCCTTACTCCCCTTAATGGGGGTGGCCATACACAAAATGCCCCCAAGCGAACCTATCCCCTGTAAGAGGGACAACCCATGCCAGTTTACTGAAGGACTTACAGGATTGACCACTCAATTTAGGGTCCGTCTGACTCCGAGGCCTTTTATGTATTTTTTAGCACTATTTTTCTACAGTGGTGTGCGGCTAATCCATCCACTAACCTGTTTCACCCTAAGATAGCAGTACTGATTTGTATAAGGTTTACTCCCCTAGACAGGTTGCCAACCAAGGCTGACGAGTCCCATCCACCCGGATAGTAATTCTGTATAATATCTATGTCTACAGCTCCAACTTCCTTATAGAATGAAACTCGCAAGTCGTCAATTCCAAACTACCCTCACTCTAAATCAACATACCTTCATCGCAGCTAATAAATTACTACCCTTCTATATAATCAGACATCGGAAGAAGCTATTTCTGTCTGTGTATTTTCCGTACTGCAATAGTTGTGGTTTGAGCGAGAAATTGTATATACACACATACATACATACGTACGTACATCGATTTCTCTCTCTCTCTCTCTCTCTCTCTCTCTATCTCTTCTCTCTCTCTCTCTCTCTCTCTCTCTCTCTCTCTCTCTCTCTCTCTCTCTCTCTCTCTCTCTCTCTCACACACACACACACACACACACAGACACACCAGCGAGGAATATTTTTGCACAGATTCTCCACGATCCTTGACCCTGCTGGAGGGGGGGGGGGGTAGGAGGAGGGAGGAGGGGAGGGAAGGGTAGAGAAAGAGGGAGGGAGGGGGAGGGGTGGGGGGAGGGGGGAGGTTGGGAAGGAAGGGTAGAGAAAGAAGGAGGGGGAGGGGTGGGGGGAGGATATAAGGGAGGGGGTGAGAGGAGGGGAGTAATGGGGGGAAGAGGAGGAAGGGAGTATGGGAGGGTAGAGGGTGAGATACGGAGGGAGAAAAGGAGGGAGGGGTAGAAGAGAGAAGGAGGGAAGAGGTGAATGGGATGGAGGGAAAGGGTGAAAGGAAGGGAGGATGGGAGGAGAGAATGGAGGAATACAAGGACGGAAGTAGAATAGGAGGTTGAATGCGAGGTGTGGGAAGGAAGGAAGTAATAAAAGGAGAGAAAGAAAAATTATACAAATAGAATAGAGATTAACCTCTTCCGCACGATGACGTAATATTCGTCTTAAGCCGGTATCACACGAGAGTTTTTTTAGTCAACATTCGATGATCAACATTTTCCTGGCAACATTTCTGGAATATGTTGCACTGGTATCGGAAACTAGACTGATGATAGATGAATTTACGTGACCGAAATATTCTAAATGTTGACCTCATAAGCTGCCAGACCAGTGTTGAGGATAAATGTTGAGTGAAAAAGCGCTCGTGTGATACCGGCTTTATTCTGGTTACCATTCGACGATGTTCTTAAGCTTAACCCCTTCAGTACCGGTACCGTCCTGTTAACTTGATTCTGGCTAATATTAGACGATTTTATTCAGCCTAAAACGGGCCTCCAGTAATTATAACAGGCTTCGAACTATCTCAAGTAATCTCTTTTACTACCACAGATCCTTCTTAAGGGGAGGTTTTTAGTTTGTTCCCTAGACCTCCATCAAGCTTAAAATTACACCCCCTTGAGTCCCTTTCAAGATAAATTTGTACATTTTTCGGTAGAAAAATTTCCCGGCCGAAGGCCGGTTCCTCTTAAATTACAGGCTCGCTATCGCTCGCCAGGATAAAATTGACACCTGAATGGCACGAAAGGTCTTAATATGGGGTGAAAGTTCTTAAAATCGCTAAACTAATGGGGCAAACGTTTTATAATATCAAAAACAATGGGGCTAAACATGAGGGAGAAAGGGGTGCAGAAAAAAATCCTCCAGGTGGAAATCTCCCCTTAAGGGGGGGGGGGGGGGGGTGACCTGCTTTTTGTTCTCTCCTTTTGTCTCTTTCTCTGGCGTGTATCTATTATAAGACAAACAATTGAACCACACTAAAATAACGAGAAAAAAGTATCCCTGAAGAATTAAAAGGAGAACACTATGCATTGATAAAAAGACCATCCGCGAAGGGAGAGATAAGCACAGTAATTTAAAGGCATATTAAGAGGAGACGGACCGTTTTTTCTGAACCCCCTTCTCCCTAATGTTTAGCCCCACTAGTTTTGGGATTTTTAGACGTTGGTTCCCTTAGTTTGGGATTTTATGACCTTTCACCCCATTTCTTTGTCAATATTAGGACCCTTCGTGCCATTTAGGTGTCGATTTTTTCCTGGCGAGCAATAGCGAGCCTGTAATTTTAGGAGAAATCGGCCTTTGGCCGGGACATTATTCTACCGAAAAATGTACAAATCTATCTTGAAGGGGGCTTTAGGGTGGGGGAGGGGGGGGTTCTAAGCTTGATGGAGGTCTAGGGAGGAAACTAAAAACACTTATGAATAAATGAATTAATAGACCAAACAAACGGCCACTGTCCCCTTAAAAGTCAAGGGGCCGAAATAAAGGTTTAGGTGATAAGAGAAAAGATAATGTGATAAAGAGGGGAAATAGAGATAATGCCGGATAACGGAGAGAGAATGGCCATATACAGTTAATATATTTCGTACTTTAGCAGATAAGGTTTGGCAAGTTGTTCTCCGAGTCCTTTGTTCAATAATGGTTAAAAGTTTGAAGTCGAAAGCGCTATACTCGATTTATATTAACTTGGCGGAAATTTTACTCCTTCAGCATCTCATTTTTCGATAACGAGAGAGAGAGAGAGAGAGAGAGAGAGAGAGAGAGAGATATCACTGGTCTATCTCCTGTGGTATCAAATTACACCTAATAAATTCTTGAGACAGGGGAGATCAGTGATGTCAATCGATAGGCAGTGAGGTGTCTCAATAAGATGGTTTGACTATATATAGCACTTTACCGGCAGATGTATCGGAGTCACAGTATCCGAGTCAAAAAGTTAATAATGAAATGAAGAGGTTGAGAAGTAAATGAGTAGATACGTACTCCCACACTCGCCCACCTGCACACATCCACACACGTACCCCCACACGTGACTACCCACACCCACATACACATAACATACCTGTGATTCATAGTCATTACAGGCACACACTCACACACACACACACACACACACACACACACACAAACAAACAAACACACGTAAACACACACAATATACCTTGATTCATAGTCATCACACACACACGTAAACACACACAACATACCTGTACATAGTCATTCCACACACACGCGCACACACACACACACACACACGCACACACACACACACACACACACAGTATACCTGCGGTGGCTATTAGTCATTCCACGTACACACACCGGAAGTAGCAAACGATCATTCCTGAAAACCAAATTTCTAACCCGTGTTTATCTCACATTCTTTATATTTTAATATCGTGCATATATATATATATATATATATATATATATATATACATATATATATATATATATATATATATATATATATATATAGAGAGAGAGAGAGAGAGAGAGAAATTGGATATAAACATGTGATTTGTTAATTCTGTTATGCTGCACCATATATGTTCACTGGAAATATAATATGTATTTATTGTATACAAAGGTCATGTATATACTAACCACATACATACACTCACACATACATTAGCATACACGCACACACAATACTCTCAAGCCCAAATTTACACACAGAATCACATACCCACCCACATGCATGCACACACAGAATTGCACACACCCAAACACACCCCTACACACACACATATCCACCCCACACACCCCTGCACGCACACATACACCCCCCCTACATACGCACTCCACCGCCCACCCCCCAACCTACATACCATACACCCACACATACACACACATACTCCCACCCCCCTACACAGCATACACCCACACACACCCCACCCACTCCCTACACACACACTCCCCCTCCTTCCATACCCACACATACACCTCCCCCCATACACACACACACACACATACACCCACCACACCCCCACCCCCTACACACACACACGCCCACACACGCCCGTTAGTCGGCACGGTCAAGTATAATTTAATTTATGAACCATGTTACTGAAGCGGTGAGATCAAAGAGGAGGCGGGCACCACTAAGATCACCAGATAGATGGCTGATAGATACAAAGATAACCAGATAGATAGATAGATAAATAGATAAAGGGTGTGCCTAATATAGATGGATAGGTAGATAGATAGATACATAGAAGGCTGATAGATACAAAGATAACCAGATAGATAGATAAATAGATAAAGGGTGTGCCTAATATAGATAGATAGATAGATACATAGAAGGCTGATAGATACAAAGATAACCAAATAGATAGATAGATAAATAGATAAAGGGTGTGCCTAATATAGATAGATAGATAGATACATAGAAGGCTGATAGATACAAAGATAACCAGATAGATAGATAGATAAATAGATAAAGGGTGTGCCTAATATAGATGGATAGATAGATAGATAGATAGATACATAGAAGGCTGATAGATACAAAGATAACCTGATAGATAGATAGATAAATAGATAAAGGGTGTGCCTAATATAGATGGATAGGTAAATAGATAGATACATAGAAGGCTGATAGATACAAAGATAACCTGATAGATAGATAGATAAATAGATAAAGGGTGTGCCTAATATAGATGGATAGATAGATAGATAGATACATAGAAGGCTGATAGATACAAAGATAACCTGATAGATAGATAGATAAATAGATAAAGGGTGTGCCTAATATAGATGGATAGGTAGATAGATAGATACATAGAAGGCTGATAGGTACAAAGATAACCTGATAGATAGATAGATAAATAGATAAAGGGTGTGCCTAATATAGATGGATAGGTAGATAGATAGATAGAATAGATAGATAGATAGATAGATAGATATAACCAAATATGTTGTTGATTATGTAAACTTGGCAATATGATGCAGTGACATTGAAATGATATATGTTTCTATTGTCTATTCATATATCAGTTCCCAAGGGATTTAATTCACCAAAAGCTGAAATAAATCTGATTTTAGTGTAGTTCCTTATGCAGTGGTTAACTCATCTGACTATAGTCCACTGATAATTAAAAGAAACCAACAAGGATATTCTCTCTCTCTCTCTCTCTCTCTCTCTCTCTCTCTCTCTCTCTCTCTCTCTCTCTCTCTCTCTCTCTCTCTCTCTCTCTCTCTCTCTCTCTCTCTCTCTCTCTTCATTATCCCATTTACCCTCTGTTATTAATTCTCCTCCTCCTCCTCCTCCTCCCCTCCTCCCATCCTTCCTCTCTCTACCTATCCAAGCCCCCTTTACTTTAATTACAGGTGTATTTGCCGCCCTTGTTCAGGTAACTCATTCCCCTCACTTAGAGAGGGAGAGAGAGAAAGAGAGAGTATGAGTGTTTGGGCTTGTGTGTATGTGAATGACTCTGTGTGTGTGTGTGTGCATGTGAGAGAGAGAGAGAGAGAGAGAGAGAGAGAGAGAGAGAGAGAGAGAGAGAGAGAGAGAGAGAATATTCTTGTTGGCTTTGGGTTACAAGTTATTAAGCCGTACGAGTGAGTCATTTAATTATTCTTTATTTTGACCAGCATTTATATTGATCCATTATAATTAACCCTTTGAAGATTGTGTCGTATTTTGACAGTTTATTCTGGCTATCATTAGACGATTTTAAACAGCTTAGGAAGGATCTGAGGGAATTGAAAGGGTAAAGACTATCTCTGACTTTCACATATCCTTCCTAATCTGCATGAAATAGTCGATGTATTGCCAGGAACACAGAAAAAGAATGCTTATTGGATCTTGAAAGGGTTAACCATATCAATACGACTAAATCTTATACGTCTCTCTCTCTATATCTCTCTCTCTCTCTCTCTCTCTCTCTCTCTCTCTCTCTCTCTCTCTCTCTCTCGCCAGAAAGAGACTATTAGACTAATAGAGAAAGAGGGGAATAGGGCATAGGTGATAATAGGGAGAAAGGGTAGAAGGAGAGGGGAGGTAGATAGGTGGATAAAATAGGTAGCATAAGGCATAGGATGATAATAGGGTTGAAGGTAGAAGTGGTAGGAGAGGTGATTAGGTAGATAAAATAGGGTAGAGTAAACCATAGGGTGATAATAGGGAGAAAAGGTAGAAGTGAGAGGAGAGGTAGATTAGGTGGATAAAATAGGTAGCATAAGGCATAGGGTGATATTATGGACGAAGGGAGAAGTTAATGTGGAGAGGGATAGGTAGGGTAAGGCATAGGGTGATAATAGGGTTGAAGGGAGACGTAATAGGCGAGGTATATAGTTAGAGAGATAGGTATGTAGGGTAAATTACAGATTATTAACCACTTCACCACCATTACGTTATCTTCATCATATGCTGGTTACCATTAGACGATTTTCTTTAGTTTGTAATCTACCTATACGACTCAAATGGGTAAACATTATCACAATAAACCCTCTTAATAACATAGGTTCTTCTTAAACTGCATGAAACCATATGTTTTGAGCCAGAATTAAAGGTAAAAACACGTCATGGTGCTGAAGGCAGATATATACTCCAATTAATATACCACTTATTACTTAATACATTATTTCCAATGAGAGAGAGAGAGAGAGAGAGAGAGATTCCTGCAATATGTACTCCCTGTAATGTGTACCCCCTGTGCCCCCCCCCCCCCCCCCCCCCCTCCTCGTCAAGTCAATAGTCTCTGCTTCTTAACAGATTACCGGGTTCTTTGTAAACAACGCCACGCTTCTAGTTCTCTCTCGCTCCGCTCTCTATCTATCTCTCTCTCTCTCTCTCTCTCTCTCTCTCTCTCTCTCTCTCTCTCTCTCTCCTTAGATATATATTTATCTATATATATCTATATTTTGTGTTTGTATTTTTTTTTCTTTTTTTCTCGTGGTGGATTCGAACTCTGGTCTTATGATTCATAGCCCAGTAGAAATTCTACTACCCCACGTCCTCCCCTGGGGCAATTAAGCCTCAGTGTTGGCTTCAGGAGGGTAATCGAGCGTACTGGGCCATATCAATGTTAACATATGGGATTGCTTATAATCTGTATATTTTAAATCAATACAGAGGAAGAGAAGCAAGCAAACCAGTCATCCCTATCATATAATTACCTAGACATTACGTTTTGTTATGTTCTCTTATTTACTATGATTCTATACCTGCTACATCTGATAAACTCATCACAGAGGAAATTACACGTCTTTTTAATTTTATATGTATAACACATTGTTAAGAATTGTAGGTATCAATATCCTAGCAGAATTATACAATAGAATGTTGTCGATCTGATCATTATAATAATCAATAAATGACAAATTGAAGCCCTAAGCAGACCCGTAGAGTATATTTTATTTACTTCGATAAATGTATATAACGTATAATAACAAAGTATAATAACAAAGTATAATAAAGTATAGGAACATAACAGATAACACAGTGAGAGAAAAAAAACGAGATTAACTCCAACAAAATACACTTAATACAGGGTCATTGGGAGATTAAAATACAGGAATAGGTGAAGATTGCGGAATTTCGGTGCGAGTATCCTAGGTTCGAGTCCTTGGAGTGCCACATGTATTTGTTGATTGCATTAATAGAGTTTAATAGTAAAGTTGGTTGGTGAAACATTATTAATATGGTTAGGGTGTGAAAACAAGAGACCAATAACCTTTTAGTCGTCATTACTAAATACTCAAGGTTAAGTTTGTGCTCCACAGTTGTTGTTAACCCTCTCCGACATATGACGCGATGTTGAGCCTATTGGGGATACTTTAAAGCCTCTGTTACCATCAGGGGTATTTAGAAACCTTTAGTTTAGTTACTTCAACCTCTGCAGTTGTCTTTGAGTTAGCTGTGTTGAGCCTATTAGGGATACTTTAAAGCCTCCTGTTACCATCAGGGGTATTTTAGAAACCTTTAGTTTAGTTACTTCAACCTCTGCAGTTGTCTTTGAGTTAGCTGTGTTGAGCCTATTAGGGATACTTTAAAGCCTCTGTTACCATCAGGGGTATTTAGAAACCTTTAGTTTAGTTACTTCAACCTCTGCAGTTGTCTTTGAGTTAGCTGTGTTGAGCCTATTGGGGATACTTTAAAGCCTCTGTTACCATCAGGGGTATAGAAACCTTTAGTTTAGTTACTTCAACCTCTGCAGTTGTCTTTGAGTTAGCTGTGGGCAGAAAACTAATTTTGGAGAGGTAATTATAAGAGTGAGATAACTCTATTTCTTATTGCTAATCTGGCAACCTCTGCGTCATATGTGCGTGAAAGGGTTAAGTTCTTGGAAGTGATAAAATGGACAAATCGATTCTGCTTCATGTACAGTCGTGGACATGATTATGTTCTTAAGGGGGGATGGTCCATTTTTAGGTCCATATTTTCATTTATTTGTTACATTTCTAAGTTTCCTCCCTACACCTCCATCAAACTTTTAAACAAAATCCATTAGATCCCCCTTCTAGATTAATTTGTACATTTCTCATTACAGGTTCTCTATCGTACGCCAGGACACTAATCGACACCTAAATAAGACGAAAGGTCTTAATATTGACAAAGAAATGGGGCGAAAGGTCTTAATATCACCAAACTAATGAGCCGAACGTCTTAAAATCTGAAAACTAAGGGGGCTAAACATGAGGAAGAAGGGGGACCAGAAAAACGACCCACCTCCCCTTAACCACTTCAGCACAATGATGTATTTTTTACCTTTTATTCTGGATAAAGTTAGATGATATCATGCAGTTAACGAATGGCCCATATTACTCCAAAGGTTTATCGAAATCGTAATACCTCTTTGAGTCCTAGAGGTAAATGATAAACTAAAGAAAATCGTCTAATGGTAACTTAAATGGTAACCTAGATGTGTGTGAATTTGTGTTTTGTTTGTGTGTTTGTGTGTGTTCATTGTTTTACTGTTGTGTTATGTTGTCCCTGTTTGAGCTCTGTCTCGAGTCGGCCACCCCCAGATTAAAATAAAATGGGGAATGGACCTGAGTAAATAGTTAGATAGATAGATAGTAAATAGTTAGATAGATTGATAGTAAATAGTTAGATAGATAGATAGTAAATAGTTAGATAGATAGATAGTAAATAGTTAGATAGATAGATAGTAAATAGTTAGATAGATAGATAGTAAATAGTTAGATAGATAGATAGTAAATAGTTAGATAGATAGATAGTAAATAGTTAGATAGATAGATAGTAAATAGTTAGATACATAGATAGTAAATAGTTAGATAGATAGATAGAAATATGATGAAAATTACATTATTGCACTGAAGGGGTCAACCACATTATGGTTTTCATTATGCAATTAAAACTTGGCTGATCAATATACAAATAAACATTCTTTTGCATACATTTACACATTGATAATTGCAATATTTATCAACTATTATATATAAACTGATCAATTAAATGTGAAATTATTGCATAACGAAAATTACAGGATACATACATCCACGACGATTGTACATTTTCCTGTATGCTATTGCGTATTTATAGTTAGTTAGTTAAAATAGGACTTCAGAGGCTATCAACCCTTCTGGGTTATTAAGCCAGCACACTGTAAGTCAAGAATAGCGTCAGGACTGGAGTTCCTTTTTGAGAACTTCAGTTCCTTGTTCCCGCGTATTCATTCCCCGCATAAAACCAAATATTCATGGTCTGACATACTGGTTGTGGTAGTGGAGGAGGTAGGAGGGAGGAGGGGGGATAGTGGAGGAGGTAGGAGGGGGGATAGTGGAGGAGGTAGGGATAGTGGAGGAGGTAGGAGGGAGAGGTGGAGGGGGGGGGGAGGCAACGTGATAACCGATAATTAACATTTAATTTCGCGGGCCAATTACGAGTAAGCAGAGCGGGATACTGAAAGCAAACACACGGATAGATAAATTCACAGGGAAGACAAGATGACAGGAAGTACTCCATTAAAACTACATACTTAGCGATGTTGATATATAGACCGGATAAATATATACTAAATAAGTATATATATATATAATTATATATATATACTGTTTATATATATATATATACCTGTAGTCCTGTATATAGATATATATATATATATATATATATATATATATATATATATATATATATATATATATATATATATATATATATATATACTGTTTATATATAACTATATATATATATATATATATACCTACCGTATATATTATACATATATATATAAATATATATATATATATACAGTATATATATACATGTTTCTAGTCTCTCAGTGGGGATCGAACCATCGACCATCAGAACGATAGCCGGCGCTAGCGTCGGCTATCGTTCTGATGGTCGATGGTTCGATCCCCACTGAGAGACTAGAAACATTTAGTGGCTCACGTGTATTTGTGATATATTCTCAATATATATACATGTATATAGTATTCCGAAAACATCTATCTCGAAGGGGGGTCTTGTGGGTTTATTTTTTAAGCTGGATGGGGGTCTAGGGAAGAAACTAAAAAAATAATGAATAGTATTATATAATGATAATAATCAATAAATCTCCCCATAACAGAATATCACCATCTAGAGGCAACCATATTTGTTTGTGTTTTATTTGTTGGATTGAACACTTGTCCTATAATTATTGGCATATTATTATTATTATTATTATTATTATTATTATTATTATTGTTAACATAACTATTATTTTATTTTTATTATTATTATTATTATTATTATTATTATTATTATTATTAACATAACTATTATTTTATTTTTATTATTATTATTATTATCATTATTATCATTATTTGTATTATTATTAACAATATTCATATTTTTATTATACTAATAATAATAATAATTATTATTATTATTATTAGTAGTAGTAGTAGTAGTAGTAGTAGTAGTAGTAGTATCCAAGGAAAATGTTAATAAGAGCTGGCGTATCGTTGTTCGAACCTTGTATAACCTAAAACAAAGCGCCTTGGGAGTGAAAGGCTTACCATGCCCAACACGTACGAAAAGCTTCACCACAACCACCGTAAAAAAGGGAATTGAGCGATAATTAGTGGAGTTTTTTTAAGGTCACAATGGTTATTTTTTGGGTCTATTTATTTATATATTAATTTATTGTTTAGTTTCCTCCCAAGACCTCCATCAAACTTTAAAAAAACATCCATTAGATCCCCATTTAAGATTAATTTGAAAAAAATTCGGTAGAAAATGTCAAGGCCGAAGGTCTGTTCCTCCACAATTACAGGCTCGCTATCGTTCGTCAGGAAAGAAATCGACACCTACAGGGCACAAAAGGTCTTAATATTGACAAAGAAATCGGCAAAAAGTCTTCAAATCGACAAACTAGTGTGGCAAATGTCTTAAAATCTAAAAACTAATGAGGGATAAACATGAGGAAGAAAGACGGACCAAAAAAACGGCCCCTCTTCCCTTAGAAAGAGGCGAGGAGTGTAAGGAGTCATAATTGTTCGCTTCCGTCTACAGGGCTTCATTATCGCGTCGGGAGAAGGATGGTTGGCGAAGGCTTGGTGTTCGGATTCGTACGGGTTGGCTTGTTGAGTGCTCTAGTCGGCGTCTCTATAATGTATAGTCTCATTTTAGATAGTTGAAACATTTTTCTACCGAAAATTTAAACATTAATCTTGAAGGATGGTCTAAGGGGTGTTTTTTACAGCTTGATGGAGGTTATAATTGGAGGAAACTAAAAACAAAATAATAATAATAATGTAATCCAAACACTAAGCAACTAAGCCCATCTCCCCTTAAGACAGAAACGGCAGAGATAATAAAAAAAAAAAAATCAGGTAGGGCAGGTAGGCAGGCAGTACAGAGACTACAGCAGAGAGGCAGAGATTAAGATAAATACAATAGAGAATGAAAGCTAAGAAGCAGGAGGATAGGCAAGCAGTCAATCAGACAGGCAGCAGGACATAAACTGAGGCAGAGAGTGAGGCAGAGATCTAAGGCAGCAGAGAGACAGAGATTAAGAGAGAGGCAACAGAGATCGACAGCCAAGAAACTGGCAGGATAGGTAAGGTAGGCAGGCAGGACAGAGAGTGCAGCGTAAAGGCAGATATCCTAGGCAGCAGAGAGGCAGATATTAAGAGAGGGGCAAAAAGAGATCGACAGCTAAGAAACAGGCAGGATAGGCAAGCGAACGGAGAGGAGACCCAGGCAGCAGAGAGGCAGATATCCAAAGCAGCATAGGGGGAGGCAGAGATGTAAGGCAGCAGAGAGAGGCAGGCAGACTAGACGAGGCAGACGGACTCAAGGTCACTCACTGGTTCGTATACAGGGGGGAACAAAAAGTGGTAACATGACACACATATACGTACTCGCACATATGCACATACACACGCTCATGCATACATATATACATACATACGCTCATACATACACACGCTCATACATACATACATACATACATACATACATATACTACATAACACTCACATTTTGCACACAGATACTGTATATTATATATAGTAAATACACTG
>CM064569.1:3187603-3225103 GCA_032716605.1 Paralithodes platypus
ATTAACTCTTTATGGCTTATGTATCTGTATATTAAACTCTTTATGGCTTATGTATCTGTATATTAACTCTTTATGGCTTATGTATCTGTATATTAACTCTTTATGGCTTATGTATCTGTATATTAACTCTTTATGGCTTATGTATCTGTATATTAACTCTTTATGGCTTATGTATCTGTATATTAACTCTTCATCTTCAATGTCTCCATTAACTTCGCTAATTATTGGGCATAGTTTCCTCATGGTCACTAAAACAGGTTTAAGCTCCTATAATCATACATTTTTAAGCCAGTCTCTCGCATGCTTAGAGTATTAAGTATTGTGTATATATATATATATATATATATATATACCCTATTCATTATATATTGGCCGGAAATCTTGATCCCTAACCTCTATAACTCAAAAAAGGATAGAGCAAATGGGTTCTAAATATCCACACCTAATCCTTTGCTGACTCTTCCCAAATGGTAGAAATATTAGCTCGATTACTCTAGTCCCTTTATAGTTACGAGAGGTTGGCGGGATTCCTGTGTTACCTATAATGAACAGGGTAAAGTGCAAAGGAAAACAAGCAACAACATACATATATGGCGATAGGTAGGACGACGTATAGTGCGCGGAATTAGCGGGAAAATGACCGCCTGGGTGGATTCTTCCCTATAGAAGGCCTACACCGAAAGGGTTAATTCATTCAGACTCATTTTAATATGGTCCACACTTATGTAAAATGTCAAAGTTTGGATACAGTCTACGCGATATATAATGAAAGAAAACATAATAACAGTTTACTTCTCTCTCTCTCTCTCTCTCTCTCACACAATCATTCATCCAGCCAGCCATTTCACAGTCGCCCCACCTTCTCATCACCCTTGTTCCCGGTGTTTAGTATTCCAGCCAGATCTCCTCCACCTGTCCTCTCCTCCTCTGGCCTCTATAACTCAGTGCTTCCTTCTTGGCTCTATAACATCCTCCACCTCCTCCTCCACCCGTCATCTCCTCCTCTGGCCTCTATAACTCAGTGCTTCCTTCCTGGCTCTATAACATCCTCCACCTCCTCCTCCACCCGTCATCTCCTCCTCTGGCCTCTATAACTCAATGCTTCCTTCCTGGCTCTATAACATTCTCCACCTCCTCCTCCACCTGTCCTCTCCTCCTCTGGCCTCTATAACTCAGTGCTTCCTTCCTGGCTCCATAACATCCTCCACCTCCTCCTCCACCCGTCATCTCCTCCTCTGGCGTCTATAACTCAGTGCTTCCTTCCTGGCTCTATAACATCCTCCACCTCCTTCTCCACCTGTCCTCTCCTCCTCTGGCCTCTATAACTCAGTGCTTCCTTCCTGGCTCTATAACATCCTCCTCTTCCTCCTCCTCCTCCTCGAACAAACTACCCTCGAACATTGTAAACTGTAATACTGTCGAAACATTCAAGAACCATCTGGATAAACACTTGGCAAATTATCCCCAATTAACAGTTTCTTTCAAAGTAACGCGCAACGAAGTGACAACGCATACCGCAATGTATATTGATATTCATACACCTGTTCCCTTTCAGAATTGTAGTAATAGAGTTAGCTTTGAATACAAATCAACTTAATTTTCTCCCTGTCCTATCCGAAATTCCGTGTCAGTTTTTCCATACTACATGGTATTACTGTTTCCATGCCAGCATTAGCTAGAGAGAGTGTGGGGGGGGGGGGGGGGGAGGAACCTTCTCCTTTGCTTTCCTTTGTTTTACCTCATAGTCAATATATTAGTAGTTATAGATATCCAAACAGCCCCGTTAGGACCATTAGGTCTGTTGCAGTTTGTTCTCCTTTGTATTCATTTGTATTCCTCCTCTTCCTCTCTGAGGAGCCATTAGATTTACTACCCTTTTATCAACCTATTAGTTGGTAGCTTAGCAGTGTAGATATCCAAACTGCCCCTTAAAGACCAACAGATCTGTTGTAGTTTCGGTCCTTTGTATTCCTTTGTATTCTTCCTCATCATCATAAAAAGTACCACGATATGCAATGTAACTGATTTCAAAAAAAAAAAAAAAAAAAAATTGAAAGCTCCAATGCAATTGGTTTTAGATATGTGCATTCTCAATTTGTTTGAAGAGTTTGAATGGCAATGTATTATTTATATAACCCCCCCCCCTCCTCCCCCCCCCCCCCGAAACACACACTCCAATCATTATCCTTCAGTCACTAACCAACTCTGAGCCGCCTCCATCTCCTCACTTCTCTTAAGTTAACCCGGTGACGTCCTTTTTATTATATTCTGGCAACTATTAGACGAATTGATATACCTTACGAAACCGTCTACCACTTAAAAAACTACAGACTAACTTAATTAATCCTTTTAGCTACCATAGATCCTTCACTCACCCATCTACACCTTCCACCCACCTACACCCTTCCACCCATCTACACCTTCCACCCATCTACACCCTCCCACCCATCTACACCCTTCCACCTACTGACACCCTCCCACCCACTAGGGCACCCACTTCTCCCGTTAATAGAGTAATTAGCATAATACTGACAGTGATGATGGGGGTAATGAGTGTGTGGGGGGGGGGGGGAGGGGTGTAACTTAAGTAGAAGGGGGGGGGGCACTGGTGGGATGGTGGCACTGGTGGGATGGTGGAACTGTAGGATGGTGATACAAATTTAGGATGGCAGAGTAGGATGGTGGCACTGGTAGGATGGTGATACACGATTAGGATGGCAGAGGAGGATGGTGGCACTGGTAGGATGGTGGCACTGGTAAGACGATGGCACTGGTAGTATGATGAGATGGTGGCACTGATAGAATTGTGAGATGGTGGTACAAATTAAGGTTGGCACTGTAAGAGGGTGGCACTGGTAGAATGGTGGTACTGGTAAGAAGTCAATGTGCTGAAGGAGTTAATGTGAGAGAGAGTGAGTGTGTGTGTGTGAGAGAGAGAGAGTGATTGTGTGTGAGAGTGAATGAGTGCAAAGGAGTACAGAGGAGTACATAGGAAGTCAAGTAACAACAGGTCTAGCGACTCCTCGAGGTTACTTGCCCTCTAAATCACTACTGTTTAAAGTGTCCAACAGTGGTTCAGGGTGTACAGTGGATTGGAAGGAAAGTACTGCCCTAGGGCTACTGAGAGAGAGAGAGAGAGAGAGAGATGATTGTAGGTTGTCATACCATGCTAGTGATAGTTGAAATGTGAGCTGGGGAGGTTGTAATAGGTAGGTTATGATGGAGTAAAGGTTGGTGACACTGCATGATATTAATGATACTACTGAGTTGGTGGTACTGGAGAGAGAGAGAAAGAGTATGTGTGTATGTGTTTACCTGAACTTTTGAAGGTATGTCTTATTAGCTGACAATAGCCTTCGTGACCATTATTCGTTGTGCTTGCAGACGCGTGGCTAATTCAGTGCCCATCTGAGTGTGTGTGTGTGTGTGTGTGTGTGTGTGTGTGTGTGTGTGTGTGTATTCTGTATAGTCTATTCACCTCTTAAGATCACGCAATTCTTCTGTTTGTGTTCGTTTTTCATTATCATCTGTCCTTTTTTCAACCTAACCTATGACAGTGTGCTACAAACTATAGCATAACGCTCTGCAACGTGTTATTGCGAGATATATTGCGATTGGTCGAAGTGCTACGGTGCGCTACCATGAACCCTGCAATTGTACTTTATGGTGAAGCCTTATACCACGGTGATATTTCAAGGCGAGTTTTTTTATAGTCACGATTTATGTGATCTTGCGTTTCGTTGCGTTTAACGATGCGTTTTTCGTGCGCTTGTTCTGGAGAAAGTCGTGATATGGAGTTCTCGTTGAACCCTTGACGATTATGCCGCGCTTTGACAGTTTATTCTGGCTATCAATAGACGATTTTATGCAACTTAAGAAGGATTTTGGGGAATAGTTAGTAGCTTAGCAATGTTGATATCCAGTCTGCCCCGTAAGGATCAATAGGTCTGTTGCAGTTTGTAAGTCCTTTGTAGTCCTTTGTATTACTCCTCCTCCTCCCCCTCCTCCTCCTCCTCCTCCTCCTCAACTTCCTCTTCCATATCCTCTGTCTCACTTTTAATCCTCTTCTCAATCTCATTACGTAATCAAACACCAGCAAGTCCAACAACATTCTATTTAAAACTCCAGTGGTGAAATGATTGAGTGTGTGTGTGTTGGGGCGTGTGTGTATATGCCTGTATGTGCCTGTGTGTTTAGGGTAGGTGTTGTAGTAGGTATAGGGGAGGGAAGGGGTTATGAGGAGTGGGTTAGTGCAGCTGTGGAGTAGGATGGCAGGGGAGGGTAGGTTAGGTAGGTTAGGGGTAGGTAGGGTATGGGTAGCAAAGGGTAGGTTAGGGTGTGGGTATTTTAGGGTTGGACAGGGTAGGGTAGGTAGGAACAGGGTAGTGGGTAGGGTAGGGTTGGGGTGGTGTAGGTAGGGGTATGGTAAGGGTATGGTAGGGTAGGGGTAGGGTTGTAGGGATTGGGGTATAGGGTAGGGTAGGGTGGGGGGTTAGTAGTGGTAAGGGTAGCGAAGGGTAGGGTAGGGTGGGGTAGAGTAGGGTAAGGTAAATTAGGGTAGGGTAGGGTAGGGTATGGTAGCGAAGGGTAGGGTAGGGTGGGGTAGAGTAGGGTAAGGTAAATTAGGGTAGGGTAGATTAATACAGTGTAAGGTTGGGGAGGGGAGGGCGTATGTACGTATGTGTGTATGTATGTGGATGGGTGTACGTCTTATTGTGTGTGTGCAATTGCAGATGATGAATGAGGTTCTATGAAGCTAACAGGATGTGTGTGAGTGAGTGTGTGTTGCAAGATGTTGTATTATGTGTTTGTATAACCAAGTGTGTGTGTGTGTGTGTGATTATGAGAGAGAGATAGTGTGTGTATATGTGTGTAGGGATCTGTGTGTGTGTCTGTCTATTCGTGTGTGCGAGTGCGTGAGTTTGTTTGAGAGAAGGTGTGTATATACGTGTGTGGATATGTTTGTGTGTGTATTTTTATGTGTGAGTGTGTGTATGTATGTGAGTGTGTATGTGTGTGTGTGTCAGTGTTTAGGTGCCACTTTTCGTTGCGTAGGAGTTGTTTCACCGTGAATATTTCAGTGGCATTACCAGTGTTAATACTCATTAATTATTATGGATGGATGGGAGTGGTATGATGTTTATCGTAAGTATGTTTGTGCTCATAGTTGAGGATGTTCATGTGAGAGAGAGAGAGAGGGAGAGTGAGAGTGAGTGAGCGAGTGAGAGTGAGAGAGAGAGTACTTCCTTGTGTGTGTGTGTGTGTGTATGTGCCTGTGAGGAAGTAGAGAGAGAGAGAGTACTTCCTTGTGTGTGTGTGTGTGTATGTGCCTGTGAGGAAGTAGAGAGAGAGGGTGAGTGTGTGAGAGTGAGAGAGAGAGACTACTTCCTTGTGTGTGTGTGTGTGTGTGTATGTGCCTGTGAGGAAGTAGAGAGAGAGAGAGGGTGAGTGTGTGTGTGTGAGAGAGAGAGAGTACTTCCTTGTGTGTGTGTGTGTGTATGTGCCTGTGAGGAAGTAGAGAGAGAGAGAGGGTGAGTGTGTGTGTGTAGTGATATCAATGATCCGTGTGACCTGACCAAACATCCCGTGATTTATAGCCGGAGACACTGCAGGGGGCCTTCTGATTCAGGGGTCCCTCTGAGCCTGGGGTGTGAGGGGGGTAGGGTAGGGCAGCGAAGGATAGGACAGGATATATTACGACAGGGTAGGGTAGGATAGGATAGGAAAGGGTAGGGTAGGGTAGGGTTGGGTAGGGTATAGGGTAGGACCCGAACAGACAGAAAAGGAGTACAAAGGAGTACAAAGGAAATCAAGCAACAACAGGACAAAGGCAAGGCAAGACAGACCAGAGCAGGGTTGAACAGAGAAGGTATAATGTGCAATTTGATGGGCCACATCCCAAAATCATAGGAATTGGTACAATCCAATGGGGTCAAACTTTCAGCATAATCTTCAATATACGGCTTTTTGATGATATGGGAACTCATTGACCAACAAACAGGACAATGTCTTGTAGGTTATAGTTAGTTAGTTAGTTCATTTTATTGACACAAAAAGATATACATTCATCTTCACAACATCATAATAACGGTGATTGCTGAAGACAATGCAAATACACTTTATATGTGGCTACTAACAAATCGTATGCACGTTGTATAATTATATAGTCTTATTTGTAACTTTTTGTTTCTTGGTACGTGTTCTACATCTCTTAGTAGTTCATGATAATAAGTTTATCTGATACAATATTATTCAAAATTATCTATACATTTACATTAAGGGGAGGTTTTTAGTTTGGTCCCTAGATATCCATCAAGCTTAAGATTACACCCCCTTGAGCCCCTTTCAAGATAAATTTGTACATTTTTCGGTAGAAAAATTTCCCGGCTTAAAGCCGGTTCCTCTTAAATTACAGGCTCGCTATCGCTCGCCAGGATAAAATCGACACCTAAATGGCACGAAAGGGCTTAAAATTGACAGAAATGGGTCGAAAGTTCTTAAAATCGTCAAAATAATGGGGCGAACGTCTTAAAATTAGAAAAGCAATGGGGCTAAACATGAGGGAGAAAGGAGTCAAGAAAAAAATCACTCAAGTGGAGACCTCCCCTTAACAGAATAGGCAAAAAAAAAAAAAAAAAGCTTGTGCAAACATAATTATACCAAATACGTCAATATGTGTGTGTTATTCATTATAGATATAGCATACGTTCTTCAATATTTCAGTTCATTTGTCAATATTAATAATATGTGTAGCTATAAACCCACACTGATGCAACTGCTATCTACCCTGACCCTTGGACTAACAGGGAAGGTTGAACATATAAGGGATGGATGGACAATTGATGTTTTGCTTCATCGATCGAGGCACAAATTGGCAAAACATCTAATCTCATAAATAGAAAGTTAGAAAGGTATATACAGTATATATATACAGTATATATATATATATATACTGTATATATATTTGTCTTCCATCTTTGTACTCTTTGAACCTTATGTATTCTCCTCTCTTCCTTCTCTCCTTCTCTCCTTCTCTCCTTCTCTTCCTTCTCTCCTTCTTTCCTTCTAAGTGACACACAGGGAGTTAAGTGCGCCATTTACCGTGGCCGAAAAGTGTTAAGTGCCAATGAGCAACTTAAAACTCGTGAGTGCTGGTGACAGGGGAGGGAGAGAGAGAGAGAGTGGGTGTGTGTGTGTGTGAGAGAGAGAGAGAGAGTGTGTGTGTGTGTGTGTGTGTCAGAGGGAGAGAGAGAGATAAATTTGCTCTACAATATCAGTTATTTCACATAGCAGTAATATAATTTAAATATTTTAAATATTGTTTAGACTATTATTACCATATGTATTTGATGAAATAACAACTTAATTATTTAGATTATTATTTTCCATTGACTTTCTTTCAAAATCCTTCATCCTCTTTCGTCCATCACTGTTTTCTACTTTATTTTATTCTCTTTCTTAATAAATTTTCCCACTCTCTTTGTTCGTGCCTTTATTATACTTATTTTGTTCCTTCCTTTATTCCCCTTCCCACCTCTCTTCTCCTTCCTTCTCTCTTGTATTCTGTCCTTTGTTTATTCTCCCTTCTCCATATTCCTATCTTCTCTCTCCCCCATTCCTTTATTACTGCCTTCATCTTTGCATTCATTCTCCAGCTCTCCATTCTCCAATTTTCTTAGTTCTCCATTTGTTCTCCTCTTTATTCTTCTTACTCCTCTTTTGTCTCCTTCCTTCCTCCCTTATCCCTTCCCACCTCCTTTCCTTCCTCCTGCTTCTTCCCCTGTCTTCCTTTTCTTCTCCGCCCTGCGCTCTCTCTCTCTCTCTCTCTCTCTCTCTCTCTCTCTCTCTCTCTCTCTCTCTCTCTCTCTCTCTCTCTCTCTCTCTCTCTCTCTCTCTCTCTCTCTCTCTCTCTCTCTCTCGCTCTCTCTCTCTCTCCTCTCTCTCTCTCTCTCTCTCTCTCTCTCTCTCTCTCTCTCTCTCTCTCTCTCTCTCTCCCTTCCCCCTCTTGTACCACCCAACTGCGATCAGACATTAAATAAACACCTCGGTTTTTACCCTAGTTAATGGTGATATGAGAGAGGCAAAGAAAACGGAGAGTGGATATAGGGAGATAGTTTGTTTTGCAGTCTGCTTGCGTGTCTGTCACTCTATTTGCTTGTTCTAGGGTTCTGTTTCAACCTTTTTATAAGTGTGTGTGTGTGTGTGTGTGTGTGTGTGCTTCTCCCCACCCCTCTCTCTCTCTCTCTCTCTCTCTCTCTCTCTATATATATATATATATATATATATATATATATATATATATATATATATATATATATATATATATATGAGCTAGTTATAATATAAGACAGACAACTAGATACGTGGATGCAGTAAATAGACAGAAAGTTCCTCAAATACAGCAGATCGATCATTTTAATGTTTAGATTAATGCAAACATAAGTACATGAATAGGAAGGTATACAGATAAATACATTTATAGAAAGATAGAAAAAACAAAACACGCACATACATAAAACCCCCATTCACTCACCCCCCTCCCCCCCACCCCACCCCACACACACATACAACCTTCCCCTTCACACTAAACACAGTCACCCGTAGTCACCCACCCACCCACCCACACCCACCCATTGAGCACAGTAAGACAATAAGTTAAAGGCCACTGTTCCACACTATACCTCTCACACCTCACCTGTATACCCCTCGAACAAACCACACACACCTGTTCTAATTAGCACTCTACCTGGAACACGGCTTGGGGGGGTCATGGTTGGCTGTACTTCTGACTAACTGGTGCGCTGAGAAATCGGTGTGTGCATAGGAGGAGCGTCTTAGAGAATTAAATTTATTTCCTTAAACCTAGTGCAGAGGCAACCGACTTCAAATGCTCAATATCATCAAACGCATCGACAACGTGAACTGCGATAAGTACTTACGATCGACCAATCAAATTATATGCTGCATTAAGGGAAATGGTTGCAAAATCAATGGTAAATCTTTAAACTCACATGAGTCTAATAATTTCCTCTTCAATCAAGTTGTCAACTTGTGGAAAGGACTTCCTCGGTGATGTTATAGACTTCAGCACCGTTGATCCTTTAAACATCACATAGACAAACACCTTGCCTTAAACCTGCGACTGACTACATTTGTAAACGAATAACAATTTTGTTCTTTATTCCTCAGATATTACGCTGATCATTCGATACACGAAGGACTGTAGTTTGGATGGATCGTTGGATGAATGAATGGATAAATAGATGGAAAAGAGATGATAGAGTAAATCAGCTATGAATGGTTGGTTTCTGAATTACGTGATATATTGAGTGGTTAATAGATAAGAGATTAAATGGTTGGGTGATTAATACTACCACCAACATCATATCGCATCACCCCATTGTGCCCATACACCTACTTACGCCCATATACCGCCCATCAACACCCACTTCTATCCATCACCACCCACATCAACCCTTAACGCCCATACACCCACTTATACCGACCATCAACACCCACTTCTATCCACCACCACCACCCACATCACTCCATCACACCCATACACCCAATTACGCCCATATACCATCCCACATCACCCCATCCCGCCCACCCACCCACTTACGCCCATATACCGCCCATCAACACTCACTTCTATCCACCACCACCACCCACATCACCCCATCGCGCCCACCCACACACACCCGCGCCCATCCCCGCCCACAAACACCCAGCCATATCATTAGGGGCGTTTAGTAATTTCAATGTGAGTGGTTGTTTTATGTCCAGGGGGTGATGGGTGGGCGTAGGAGAGAGAGAGAGAGAGAAAGAGAGAGTGAGTGAGAGAGAGAGAGAGAGAGAGAGTGTGTGTGTGTATGTGTGTGTGTGTGTGTGTGTGAGAGAGAGAGAGAGAGAGTGTGTGAGAGAAAGAGGGAGAGGTCTTTGTGTGAGATTTAATATTAGGATTTAATAGCTGTTGGATAGTTAAGGTTTGCTCTCACTCACACACACACACACTAGCCTTTCTTTCCATTTCTCTCTCTCTCTCTCTCTCTCTCTCTCTCTCTCTCTCTCTCTCTCTCTCTCTCTCTCTCTCTCTCTCTCTCTCTCTCTCTCCCCCGTAATGCCAGCCTGTAGTATCAGTTCACATATTGTATCTCGGCTTATAAGGAGCGAGAGACAGAGAGCTGGTGGGCATGTATAACGGTTCCCAGCGGTAGGTAGGTATGTTAGTAGGTCGGTAAGTAGGCTGGTTGGTAGGTATGTAGGTTGGTTGGTTGGTAGGTAGGTAGGTAAGTTGGTTGGTAGGTAGGTAGGTTGGTTGGTTGGATGTATGGTTCGTAGGTAGGTAGGTTGGTTGGTTGATAGGTAGGTAGGTATGTTAGTAGATTGGTAAGTATATAGGTAGGTAGGTTGGTTGGTAGGTAGGTTGGTTGGTAGGTAGGTTGATTGTTAGGTAGGTAGGTTGGTTGGGAAGAAGGTAGGTAGGTTTGTTAGATTTGGTTAGCAGGTAGGTAGGTTGGTTGGTTGGTTGGTAGGTAGGTAGGTTGGTTGGTAGGTAGGTAGGTTGGTTGTTTGGTAGGTAGGTAGGTCGGTTGGTAGGTAGGTTGGTTGGTTGGTAGGCATGTCGGTAAGTAGGTTGGTAGGTAGGTTGGTTGGTTGGCATATAGGTAGGTAGGTTGGTTGGTGAGAAGATAGGTTGGTTGGTTGGTTAGTAGGTAGGTTGGTAGGTAGGTAGGTTAGTAGGTAGGTTGGTTGGTTGGTTGGTTGGTAGGTAGGTTGGTAGATAGGTTGATAGGGATGTAGGTTGGTTGGTTGCTTGGTTGGTGGGTATGTAAGTTGGTAGGCCGGTTACTACTATATTACAGGCTCTCTATCGCTCACCAGGAAAAACATCGACACCTAATTGGCACGACAGGTCTTAATATTGACAACAAAATGGGGCGAAAGGTCTTAAAATCGCCAAACTATTAGGCATAACGTCTAAAAGTCTGAACATTAATGGGGATAAACATGAGGGAGTCCAGAAAAAGCAAACGTTCCCCCTTAAAAATCATTCCAGATACAGTACACTCCCTAAGCCATTACGTGGAACAATGAGGTTAGCTTGTATGTTAGTGGGATTTAATGGATACTAGGACAATGAGAGAAAAGGCTTGAACAATGAGTCAGTTGGATTTAAGGTTACATAGATTGACGTAGATACACTGACCACACAGGACTTGTAATCCAATTTAGGTGGTCAGGACTTAACCGTCTCACAGAAAGACAGACAGACAGAGAGTGTGAGTGTGAGCGAGTGAGAATGAGGGTGAGAGTGAGAAAAAATAAAATATAGACAGATAGATAGGTATATAGATAAAGCGAGAGTTGGCAGATCATTATTAGGCCTCTAAAATGGAAATTAACAATTTTTTTTTTTTCTATGTGATTGAGGGAGGCAAAAGGCATAACTGCCTATAGCGAGTGCCTCCCCCATAGTTGAAAGAGTGACAGGGCCAAAATCAAGGGACGTTCGAGCCAAAATGCCTGGACACACGGAGTTTGAAGCAATTTAAGTCATAGGAAGAGGGAAAGACTGATTCTGGGAGAGAGTTCCAGAGCTCAGATGTTGAGTAGAAGAAAGTTTGAGAGTAACGTTTCACTCATTCATGTGCTAGCGAGATTAGAAAACAATCAAAAGATGATAACATGAGCCGAAGACAAGGCTCCATAATACTGAGACGATTATATTTATATTTGTATTAACTTCACTCCAACACCAAACACCTCCCAAAGAATTCAAGCGGGGTAATCTTTCTACCGAAAAATTTACAAATTTATCATGAAGGGGATCTTGACGATCATTTATTAAGCTTGATGGAGGTCTGAGGAGGAAACTAAAAAGAAAACAAATAAATAATTATGTCTACCAATCAATAAACCCTTTCCCCCTTAACCCGTCCAATACCAGGGATGTCTTTTTCATCATATTCTGACAACTAGTATACGATTTTATGAAGCTTAGGAAGGACCTCTAACAATAATAAGGCTTCAAAATACCTCAACCAACCCTTTGAACTACCACAGATCCTTTCTCAGCTGCATTATATCGTCTTAATTTAGCTAGAATAAAATAAAGCACACGTCGCCGGTACAGCAGGGATTAAAGGTAAGAGCGAAGAGAATAAACTCCCATAATAAGACCAAAGCAGAGTCCTAATAAACGAATAAGATAAATTAATATAAGCGCCGGGTAATGTGATACTTAGTGAGGAGAGATAAAGAGGGGGGAGGGGGGGGGGGGGGTTGAGATTACCGGAGGAGAAAAACAAGAAGGACGGGGGAGAGAGAGAGAAAGTGTGTGTGTGTGTGTGTGTGTGTGTAGAGAGTGAGTGTGTGTGTGTGTGTGTGTCTGAGAGATAGAGAGATTTATATAGATTTACATACATATATACACTGACCACCCAGACCTTACGATCCCAGCGAGGTGGTGAGGACTTAATTCTAGTAGACATAGCTAACCCAAGAGTAAGGGACAGTGGAAGGCAAGGATAGCAAAGAAGAAGAAGAGAGAGAGAGAGATTTACATAGATTTACATACATAGATTCACTGACCACACAGACCTTACGATCCCAGCGAGGTGGTGAGGACTTAATTCTAGTAGAGATACCTAACCCGAGAGTAAGGGACAGTGGAAGGCAAGGATAGCAAAAAAGAAGAGAGAGAGATAAATATTTACATAGAATTACATACATAGATACACTGACCACACAGACCTTACGATCCCAGCGAGGTGGTGAGGACTTAATTCTAGTAGAGATACCTAACCCGAGAGTAAGGGACAGTGGAAGGCAAGGATAGCAAAGAAGAAGAGAGAGAGAGAAATATTTACATAGAATTACATACATAGATACACTAACCACACAGACCTTACGATCCCAGCGAGGTGGTGAGGACTTAATTCTAGTAGAGATACCTAACCCGAGAGTAAGGGACAGTGGAAGGCAAGGATAGCAAAGAAGAAGAAGAAGAAGAAGAGAGACGCCATAAATAAACAAGGCTAAATGAGAGAGAGAGAGAGAGAGAGAGAGTATTTAGCTAGTGATATTTTATGATGATTTTTTCACTTCCACCGGCATATGTATCACAATGTTTAAATAAGAGAGAGAGAGAGAGAGAGTGAGTGAGACAGAGAGAGAGAGAGAGAGAGAGAGAGTGAGTGAGACAGAGAGAGAGATGCCAAGGTAGAGGGTGAGAACGATAATTAATACATGAGTACGAATATATTAAGAAATACAGAATTACGAGAGAGGTCATTAACAAACAAAGCTGAATGGGAGAGTGTCAGAGAGAGAGAGACCACACAGGCAGGGCGGTGTGCATGTAATTGTGGGAGGCGATCACTAACACAACAAGCTGTCAGACACCCCCTCCCTCCCTCCCTCCCTCTCTTCCTTGACACCCTGTTCACTCACTCACTCTCACCCATTCACTCTCTTTCTCTCTCTAACACACACACACATAAGAACATAAGATCGCGGGAAACTGCATAAGGCACACACATTCGCATTCACACTCTCTCTCTCTCTCTCTCTCTCTCTCTCTCTCTCTCTCTCTCTCTCTCTCTCTCTCTCTCTCTCTCTCTCTCTCATTAGCTCCGACAAGGGAAATTTGAGGGGAATATGTGATCGCCGTTTAGTTGGTCTGAATGCCTGTCTGTATATCACTAAAATTATTATTGAACTAATTAAAACAAAAAATCGACCAGTACATATATATGATACCAGAAACGACCTCCTGACTCCCCCCCCCCCCCCCTAGCGTCTGTTAGTGATCTGAAGAAGCTATATGCGAAAGTTGTCAATAAAGTGCTCCTCCTCACATGGTGTTTATTTTCATTCTGTCAACTGTTCTAAGTTATTTAACATGTTTTTATATCTCACTTGAAACGATGAATTAATGCTTAGATAGTGCAGATACCAATTATTGATCAAAATATACTTGGTGCTGTGGCATCACTTATTTTGGGCAACTGTACACCTATCTCGAGTCAATGAATATCGCTGGTCACGGTGAGGCAGAAGAGGCGACAGGACTTACGCCGCCGACTGTACTGTGTGAACGGCATTAGGCTGCGTAACCATGAGTCGGAGCAGGTGGTAGTGGATGGAACCAATGAAACTATCACTTGTATCGCTCCTCGGTGGTCTATACCCTGTTCCAGATAGGTAGGCCAGAAATCCTGACCCCTAACCTCAAATAGGGCTAGATCAAACGGGCTGTAAATGTCCACACCTATTCCCTGGCATGACCCTTCCCAAATGGTAAAAATATTATCTCCATTACTCTAATAGTTAGTGAGATATAGAGGTTAATGTTCAAGAGTATGTGTTCACTTATTTGGAACTGGGTATCATCGGTTTGGTGTTGAACTTCTACACTACAGACCTGGGTTCGAAGCCCGGCCTGGCCCTACGTCAAAAATGTAAATTCCTAAAAATCAAAAGGCCGTTATCTCTAAAATGTACGAACGAAATTACTTCCTCCTCCTGCTTATCCTCCTATTTCTTCCATCTTCCCCACCCCCATCTTCATCACTCCCTCCTCCTTCCTCCCACCCTTCCATCTTCCTCCCTTTGACACCCCCTTCCCCTCCTATCATTTTTTACATCACCTTTCCCACATCCCCTGTCACCCTCTCATTACCTTCACTCACCTCCTCCTCTCTCTCTCTCTCTCTCTCTCTCTCTCTCTCTCTCTCTCTCTCTCTCTCTCTCTCTCTCTCTCTCTCTCTCTCTCGCCTTCCCCTTCCCCTTTCTATCTTTTTCTCCTTCCATATCTATGACTCGGAAATTAATTAACGCTTTTAGTACGGAGAGAGAGAGAGAGGGGGGGGGGGGCAGGGCAGACAGACAAAGATAGAGAGAGAGAGAGAGACAGGCAGACAGACAGACAGCAACCAGTAACCCCTCCACCCCCCACCCCCACCTCTCTCTCTCCCTTGACTGACTGGTTTATCAAGGACCTACGCTAACCGGCCAGCTCATTGACTGATTGACGTAATGCTTTATTGACTAACTGCCCAATTGTCTGCCTTCCGGCCTGAAGGGGGGATGGCCGTATTTATTGGCTCGTTTATGTATCTTTTTACCATGTATCTTTTATGTATCTTTTATGTATCTTTTTACCATGTATCTTTTATGTATCTTTTTACCATGTATCTTTTATGTATCTTTTATGTATCTTTTTATCATGTATCTTTTATGTATCTTTTTATCATGTATCTTTTATGTATCTTTTGATCATGTATCTTTTATGTATCTTTTATGTATCCTTTTACCATGTATCTTTTATGTATTTTGTATGTATCTTTTTAGTTTCCTCCCTAGGCCTCCATCAAACTTATAAATACACCCCCCAAGACCCTCCTTCAAGATAAATGTGTACATTATTCGATTGAAGTTCCTCTTAAATTACAGGCTCGCTATCACTCGCCAGGAAACCAACGACACCTAAATGATACGAAAAGTCTTAATATTGACAAAAAAGTGGGACGAAAGGTCTTGAAATCGCCAAACTAATGGGTCGAACGTCTTAAAATCTTAAAACTAATGGGGCTAAACATGAGGAAGAAGGTGGACCAGCAAAGCGACCATCTCCCGGCCTTAACCCTCTCCTTACCGATTAATTGACATATACCCTGACAATATGAACTGAATTGTCTCTCTAATTGATTACTGCTCGTTACCAAACTAAATTGCCTTCAGATCATTAGTCGATAAGCAGTTAACACCGTCAATCTTGTGTAATATTGTTTGGCTTCTATTATCGATTTTATTCAGTTTAGGAAGGATCTCTAGCAATCATAAGGCTTCAAACTCTCTCAACTAACCCTTTTTAACTACCACAGAATCTTCCCAGGCTACACACACGTCGCTGGTACTCAAAGGGTTATCCCCGTCAGTACCGGTGACGCCTTTTTGTATTACCTTTCAGCGACATTTGGGCGATTTTATGAAGCTTGGGAAAGATATATGGTAGCTAAGAGGATCAATTGAGATAGTCTGGAACCTTTTGATGGGTAGACGTCCTTCCTAACCTGAATAAAATCGTCTAATAGTTGCCAGAATATAATGAAAGGGTGTCACCGGTACTGAATGGGTTAATCATGGAATCACTATATTTGGGATAAATAATACAAAGGGAGTACAATTGCCTAAGTAAGTGATGACGCAGCACCAAGTATATTTCAAGCAATAATTGGTATCGGCCCTATCTAAGTTTTAATTCATCGTTGCGAGTGAGATATGCAAACACACCCTACTCAACATCTGACAGACATTAATACAGAACACAGTGAGCAAAACGTAATGACAGCGGAAACACGACTTATTTGGCCAACTATACAGTGGCGCTAATAAGTCATGTCTCAGCTGTTTTTGCGTTTGGTTCTCTCTGTGCTGTATTCATGTCTGTCAGTTGTTAAATAGGGTGGGTAAGTGTAGGAACATGCTTGTATATCTCACTCGAAACGAATGAATCAAGTTTTAGACATTGCTGATACCAATTATTTATCGAAATATACTTGGTGCCGAGACATCACTTATTAGGCCGACTATGCATGGGGTGTTTTGTGGTGTATTGGTTGGCGCGCTTAGTTTACACCCAAGAGGATCAGGGTTCGAATCCCCATCGGAAATAGGCGTTCGGTCAAGTCTCCAAGTCTCTGATTCTCCTAGCAGTATGAATAGGAAGCTGGTATAAGTGTGCTGTTGTGAAGTTCCCTCTTTTCTAACTACCCACTAACCAACAATCACCCACCATCACAACCACTTACCAACAACCACCTACCACCACTACAAATATAACCTACCACAATCACCAACCACCACAACCACCCACTAACCAACAACCACCTACCACCACTACAAATATCATCTACCACAATTACCAACCACCTACCACCAATACCACAATCACCTTCCATCCATCACAGCCACCCTCTTCCCCTCACAATCACTTACAGACAATTACTCAACACAATCACTCCCTCATTTCCTCTGTTGGACAGTCATTCGAGTAAGTAGTAATCTCTCTCTCTCTCTCTCTCTCTCTCTCTCTCTCTCTCTCTCTCTCTCTCTCTCTCTCTCTCTCTCTCTTTATTTGAGCACTACTATCTCTATAATAAATTAATCGCTACCACCTCGCTTGTGTAATTTCCATTTCAAGCTAATTTCTTTCTATGCTCTATAAATCTTTTCTTGTGGGCATTTCCTGACCCATAAGGTTACACTTCATCCTATTTTCCGGTACGGCCTTTTAGCTGGAGGGAGTGGAGGGAGGGGAGAGAGCCTTCTACTTCACTGTCCCATTCTACTACTATAAACTGTCCCTGTCTAGTAGTATTAAGGCCGGACCACCTAGTAGGGACCGCAAGGTATGTGTGGTCTGAGTATATGTGTAGCTCCGTGTAACTCTCTCATCACCACTCCAAGTCACACACACACACACACACACACACACACACACACACACACACACACACATTCACCATCTTCGCACGTCACACACAACGACTTTGCCACCTCCTCGTCCTCAGGGGCCCCCCCCCCCCCTTGGATTCACACAACAACTCTTGTCGACAACAATTCAAGGGGGGGTTTTCGGGACACCCTTGTCCCTGATGATTAGCCCCATTAGTTTTCAGATTTTAAGATGTTTGCCCCATTAGTTTGTCGATTTTAAGACCTTTTCGACCCATTTCTTTGTCAATATTAAAACCTGTTGTGCCATTTAGGTGTTGATATTTTCCTGGCGAACGATAGCGATCCTGTAATTTAGGAGGAATTGGCCCTGGACCGGGACATTTGTCTACCAAAAAAAAAAAAAAAAAAATTATCTAGAACATCTCGGGGATGTTTTTTTTTTTTTTCTTTTTTTTTGGGGGGGGGGGTTTAATGGAGGCCACTCAGGTAACTAAAACTAAAACATAAACATAAATTGATAACTAAATCGACCAATAAATAAACCCTTCCCCCTTAAGTAGCTGAGGAAGGTCCTCTAGGAATCAAAGGGGTAATGACAATCTCAATTAGCCCTCTGACCTCTGACTTCCATATGTCCTTCCCAAGCCTAATAAATGTGTCTAATGATAATAATATGTGAAATGTGTCCTTGAATACTGAAAGGGAGAGAAAGAGAGAAAGAGAGAGAGAGAGAGAGAGAGAGAGAGAGAGAGAGAGAGAGAGAGAGAGTAGGCAGATAATATATTATTTTTTGTATTAGCTGGCGAGAAAATTTATGTGTTTGTCCTTATATATATTTTTCGACTATTACAACGTTTGTATAACCAACAAATATTGTTAAAGATAAACACTCGGCAATATTATGAAGCATAGACATAGTAGTTTCTCAATGTTTCGTTAGTTATCGAGATCTCAGCTGCTAAAGGATTAACAAATTTCCGCCACTTAAAAATAGAACCGAGTATAGGGTGTGGTGGTTGTAAGGAAGAATCCAGGTATGTTACTTGTTACAGGGAGTTACAAGGCGTAGTTACTATCTCAAAGGCCTTGCGGTCCATGCCAGGGAGACACTCAAGATGGAAATAGAGTACGACTTGTATTACATTCATTGCAGAACTAGTTGAACTAGTTGCATTACGCTACTGAAGAACTATTTACAGTTCCAAAGGGAAGTTTATATTTGGTAGAGGTGGAAGAATATGCGTATACAGTATGCCAGAGTTGAACCTGTTTAACTCTAATTTCCAGTCATGATTACGTGTTACGTTCATATTGAGGCTAAGCATCTTGTTTAACCCCTCGAGTACCGGTGCCGTTCTTATAGCTATATTCTGGCTACTATTAGACGATTTTATTAGGTTTTAACGAGGTCTCCAGCAATTGATAGGCTTCGAAATATCTCACTTAACCCTTTTTTACTACCAAAGATCCTTTGTAACCTGCATACAATCGTCTAAATATGGCGAGCGTAAAATAAAAAAGACGTCGCCGGTACAGAAGGGGTTAAGTATAGTTATGTTATGCTATGCCCCTTATCGTAATCCCTGTCCACCAATCGACCACTTGCGAGTTTCAGGCTATAAGGAAGTTGGAGCCGTAGACATCGATATAATATTATTTTTATTAATCTCACCACCACACCCCCAATGAAATTAATTAAAGTATATATGATCCGCCGGGATTCGAACCCGGGTTATCACACACATATTTTTGCCACCTTAACCATTACACCACCAGGACGGTTAAGCAGAAATGCAATAACAAAAGCAGCAATCTTATGGTTAAAAAGTATAGTTAATTTGATTGTATGTATTTATAGATGCACTACAACCGTAATTAATCCACAACCCTTAATTCATATCGAGGCTAAACATTTCATTCCATTTAGAGGTTTTGTTGTGGTATGACCCTATCGTAATCCTTTTCGATCAAGCCCCCGCATATCACACTGCCCGCGATCAAAACACAAGCGAGTCTGCCAAAGAGTTAACCCCTTGAGGATTATGCCGCGTTTTGGTAGTTTATGCTGGCTATCATAACAACTTAGGAAGGATCTGTAGTTTATTCTAGCTATCATAACAGCTTAGGAAGGATCTGTGGGCATTAATAAGGCAAAGACTACCTCAACTAACACTCTGACTTCCATGCACCCTTCCTAATCTGAATAAAATATTCTAATAATAGCCAGAAAACAGAAAATAAATGTGTCCTTGTATCTTGAGTTACATAGTAATGTATAATCCTCTTCTTATAACAACCGGAATTCCCATCTCCACCACCACCAAATTAATATCATCTCTCTCTCTCTCTCTCTCTTGGGGATTCAAAGCCGCACTCGTCAATAGCTTACTTTCACAAATAATGGGCTTACAATGTTCCAATTACAACACCCCGTCACCTCCACAACACAGAGGGGTATGACGAGAGAGAGAGTTACAAGGAATAGTTAGTATCTCAGAGACCTTGCGGTCCATTCCGAGGAGATACTCGAAGTGGAAGGGGAGAGAGACTGTTTAGTGCACTACACTCTTTACAGTGTGCAACACACTATTTGTTCCAGGTAAAACATATCTTATATGTGAAAACGTTTCCACAAATACTAGTGCTGAACCTTTTCAATTCTAGTTTCCAGCCATGGTTGCGTGTTGTATTTGTGTTGAACGTTTTGCAAGAGAGAGAGAGAGAGAGACGGACCAAGGCAAGAGACTGGAGTTGGAAGGTATGTGAGCGCGGCAGGGAGGAAGAGAGTGAGAAAGACAGAAAGAATAGAGAGAGAGAGAGAGAGGGCAAGGGGCATTAACCAAACTTAAGCTAATAGAACATATATAGCAGGAACAATAGAGCATAGCAGTAAATAGTACTAACGTAGCAGATTACTAAAATGTGGAAATCGGAGTCGGTACAGGAGAGAGGAAGGAGGGTAGGGAAGGGTGGACTGGTGGAAGTCAAGGCCGCGGTCGTGGGTCGAGACGCGGGGCGAGTGTGGTGGGTGGTGGTGGCGGAGGTTTGGCTTGTGTGAAGGGTGCTCGCTTGTAGCCACTGGTAATACCCCACCACACGCTGCGCCCTGTCACTCTCCCAGGACCACACACGCGGACCTCACCCAGCCACCAGACCCCTCTTCACCCTGTAGCTTCCTTCCCGTTCACCCTACGACATTCTAGCCAGCACCAGCGGATTCATCGCCTCAAAAACTATAGGTACACGAGGGGTTCGCGTTTCCAGATGCCCCGCAAGAGGTCAAAGCGGCGCAACCTCCCCGCCAGACCACCCAAGTTGACGCGGCTCCAGACCCGCTTAGTAGGTGATTTGCGGCTCCAGTAAAGTCGACGTCCGAACAACCATGATACCGGCAATTTCTCCCTCCCAGTTTATAATCATTAAAGGACGTTCTGGGGCGGACCTATGCCTGATGGATTTATAAGTTTGTCACGCGTCTTTTACCTTGCTGAATTATGATTGTGGGGGAGAAGGGTAGCGAATATACGAGGTTTGTTTTAGTTAAAGAGGCGCGAGGTAGTCCAGGGTTTATCTGTTTCATTCGCTCCGGGGTTGTCTTGTGGCGTTGTGGTGTTAATTCCGGGTTGCTTGACCAGTTAGAGAGGATGGAGGAGGAAGAGGTAAGTGTTGTTAGTGGTGGTAGTAGGAAAGAGTAGAGTTATTATGGATCTCTCTCTCTCTCTCTCTCTCATGTATTATGTATGTATTATGTTTAAGATGATTATATTGTATGAACAGCCATGTATATTTAATGGAAATATAATAATCTGAATCTATCTATCTATCTATCTCTGCACTTATACATGTAATGATGCAAATTATATGGTACATCTGACTATATGATATGATACATAATGATGATACTTGTCATGCCAGCCAGAGTGAGAGATATAACATACATTATCACTCTAAAGACTCTCTCTCTCTCTCTCTCTCTCTCTCTCTCTCTCTCTCTCTCTCTCTCTCTCTCTCTCTCTCTCTCTCTCTCTCTCTCTCTCTCTCTCTCTCTCTCATATCCTTAACAACCCTCCCTCATTTCCCGTACCGGACACTTACATTCACCTACGTAACCTCTCTCTCTCTCTCTCTCTCTCTCTCTCTCTCTCTCTCTTATTCCTTTTTTTACCCCTTTTCTTCTGTCTTCCCTCCCTCCTTCCTTCCATCTTCTCTCCCTCCTTCTACTTAGTATCTACTTTCTCCCCCCTTCCCCCTCTCTCTCTCTTCTGTATGCTTCCTTCTCTCCTTCATTCGTCTTCACCCCCCCCACACTTTTCACTGTACTCTTCTCTTTTCTCTCCTTTTCTCCCTCCCTCCTCTTCCCATCTTCCTCCTCCATTCATCTTTTTATCCATCCATTCCTTAATTTCCTCTGTTATACTCCCTCATTCCTTCATTCCTTCATTATTTATCTTTGCCTTTTAGCTCCCTCCTTAAATCCCTCCCTCCCTGCTTCATCCCATATCCCCTTCCCTCCCTCCCTCCTTCTCTCCTTCATTCCCTCCTCCCCTCCCTCCCTCCTTCTCTCCTTCATTCCCTCCTCCCCTCCCTCCCTCCCTCTTTCCTTCCCTTCTCCTTTCCACCGTAACATAATCCCCAAATCTTGGCTAAGTTGTACTATTAAATTTACACACCCAAGTCACACCTCCCCGTCCCATACCTCTCCTCCCTCCCTTCCACCCTTTCTCCCTCTCCCTTCCTCCCTCCCTCTTCCTTCCTCCCGTTCTCTTCCTCCCTTTCACCCTTCTCTTTCTCTTCCTTTCTCCCAAACTTGCCTTCTCTCCTTCTCCCTCCTTTTCCTCTCTCTCCTCCTTGCCTTCCATCCTTGCACCCTTTACTCCCTCCTTTTACTCCCTCCCTTTATTTTTTCTCTCCCTCCCTCTTCACCCTTACCTATCTTCTCTCCCTCCCTTCTTGCTCTCTCCCTTTCCTCCCTCCCTTTCACCCTCCCATTCCTTCTCCCTCTTCCACTTCTTCTCCTTGCTTCTCCCTGTAGTTCTTTTTTTTTTACATTCCCTCTCTTCTCGCTCTCTCTATTCTCTCTCTCTCCTCTCTCTCTCTCCTCTCTCTCTCTCTCTCTCTCTCTATCTCTTATTCCTCTTTCCCTCCCTTTTCCTTCCCTCCCCTACCCTCCCTCCACCCACCCGTCTGCATACCTCCGCTCCCTCCTACCTCCCCTTCCTCCTACCTCCCCTCCCGCACTTCCTTTCCTCCACCCACTCAGACGGACTCACCCTTGTCCTCTCTCTCTCTATCTCTCTCACTTTCAAGAATATTTTGTATATTGTATCATTAAATGTGATAGCGAGCCTTGGGCCGGGACATTTTTCTACCGAGAAATGTAGACATTTATCTTGAAAGAGGGTCTAAGGAGTGTTTTTTTAAGCTTGATGGAGGTCTAGCGAGGAAATAAAATAAAATAAGTTAATATTTGAATGAATAGACCCCAAAAACAACCACTACCCCTTTAATAAAGTCTGGAGTCAGGCTATACTTGAGATGTTCCATAAGACTTGCAAGATTGTATGTTATGCACATTGCAATACTAGTGTTTACTCTGCAATGTGTAATATATTCTTTCATCTAGTGTGTTAGCTTAAAATAGACTGGTAATGTAGTTTCTCTCTCTCTCTCTCTCTCTCTCTCTCTCTCTCTCTCTCTCTCTCTCTCTCTCTCTCTCTCTATTTATGAATCTATCTATCTATCTATATATCTATCTGTCTCCCTCTACCTAGCTATCTATTTATCGATTTATCTATCTATCCATCTCTCTCATCTATTGATCTATCTATCCATCTCTCTCTCTCTCTCTCTCTCTCTCTCTCTCTCTCTCTCTCTCTCTCTCTCTCTCTCTCTCTCTCTCTCTCTCTCTCCCTCAATCACAGGTAAAACTCCATCACCCCTTTATTTCCACCTGTGAATGTCTTTGTTTGTTTGTGCCTTTGTTTCCCTTCGAGTTAATTCTTTTCTATTGTTTGCTCTCAAGGGACTGTTGGGGCAGGTGCGGTGAGAGAGAGAGAGAGAGAGAGAGAGAGAGAGAGAGAGAGAGAGAGAGAGAGAGAGAGATAAAAAAATAAAGAGAGAGAGAGAGAGATTATTGATAAAGATGGGCATGCAAGAGAGAGAGAGCGAAAAAGAGAGAGAGAGAGAGAGAGAGAACAAAAAATGCGAGAGAGAGAGAAAGAGAGAGTATTGATAAAGATGGACATGCAGGAGAATGAGACATGCCAAAGAAGGAAAATATTTAACCCCTTCTGTACCGGCCCTGTCCTTTTAACTTTATGCTGGCTACTATTAGACGATTGTATTCAGTTTAAAAAGCCCCTCCAGTAATTAAAAGGCTTCGAACTATCCCACTTAACCCTTTTTACTTCCACAGATTCTTCGTAAGCTGCATTAAATCGTTTATATATAGCTTGAATAAAATTAAATAGACGTCGCCGTTACAGATGGGGTTAATGAAGTAGAGGAGAGGACTAGAATTAATAACCAAAGAGGTGATGAATAAAAGAAGGTTTGGAATAATGAATGAAAACGAAGGAGAAGGAAAATGACTAAAACTTAACCCTTCGAAGATTATGACGCATTTTGACAGTTTCTTCTGGCTATCATTAGACGATTTTATACAACTTAGGACGGATCTGTGAGAAGTAAAAGGGTAAAAGGAAGGAGGGAAGGAGGAAGTATACACATGAAGGACGAAACGTAGAAAGTAGGAATAGAAGGAAGGAAGGAAGGAAGGAAGGAAGGAAGAAGGTTAGAGAAGGAAGGAAGGAGGAAGTGTACAAATGGAGGAGGAAGCTAAGAAAGAAGGAATAGAAGGAGGAAGGAAGGAAGGAAGGAAGGAAGAAGGGCTAAAGAGGGAGGGAGGGAGGGGTCAAGAGGGAGAGAATTAATGTGATGTTAGTCCATTGTTGTTGTGGCCAGCTGGTGTTCGTATCCCTGCATAGCATTCGACCTCGGCGCCCAAACCCACCGATAGCAACCCACCCCATCACGAAAAACGGACAAAATAACACCGATAGATTTCCAAAAGAAGTAGTTACTAAGCTTAGGATACACCTAAACGTAATACTCACACTGTATCTCCCAGCTTATTCGAATGCAAGCAAGTCTCAGAAAGCCGAAACCAGCGTCTAGGGATTCGGACGCGCGGTGATAAGAGGGCATTAGAAAAATATCCTACTCGAGCTTTTCACTTTATACAAAAATGTTCTGACACTATCATCATATTTTATTTCTGTATTTAATGACGCATACCTGGGATATTTCTAGACGAATATGAGAACTTGATGGACAGTTAACCCTTTGTTTACCCGGCGACGTCTTTTTAACTTTATTCCGGCTACTATTAGACGATTTTGTTTTCAGTCATAAAAGAGTCTCCAGCAATTAACAGGCTTCGAACTATCTCACGTAACCCTTTTTACTACCACAGAACTCTCTTAAACTGCACACAATCGTCTAAATATAACTAGAATAAAACTAAAAAGACGTCGCCGGTACAGAAGGGGTTAACTGGGAAAATACTGATAAATGATACCCTAGTAAATATTAACCCTTTGAAGATTATGACGCAATTTGACACTGTATTGTGGCTATTATTAGACGATTTTATTCTGTTTAGGGACAACTGGTGGGAGCTGGTGGGAGTTGATTGAGATAGTTTTTACCCCTTTGATTGCTAGAGATCCTTCCTAACTTGCAAAAAATCGACTAATAATAACCAGAATAAAGTTTAAAATCGTGCCCTCACGTACTGAAAGAGTAAATACTTAGAGAGCTTTGATAGGCTGCAATATAAGTTCTTCATAGTTATAGGTTATAGGTGGAATTGATATATTAGCCTTTATAGCCCCTTTTCACTGTATTCTGTTTTCACTGTATTCTGTTTTCACTGTATTCTGGCTAACAGTAGATGAGTTTGCACAGCTTAGAAAGACCCTCTAGGAAGCAAACAGGTAAGTTATATCTCAATTAAGCCCTTTACTCCCACAATTCCTTCCAAAAACACAGTAAAATCGTCTATTATTGTCCAGAAGAACAAAAATAAGACACAATACTGAGTTACGACACACCCAAGATACTAAATCACACGAATTCTGACTATCATTAGACGATTTTGCACGGCTCTGGAAGGCCCTCTAGGAAACAAACGGGTACATTATATCTCCATTAACCGTCTAACTCCCTCAATTCCGTCCAATACATAATAAAATCGTGTAATAAATAGTCATAAATATCATAATAAAGACGACATAATGCTACAAAGGTTAACCCATTCAGTACCGGAGACAAATTTGTCATCATATTCTGGACGCTATTAGGCGATTATATTTAGCTTAGGGAGGACGTCTACCAATTAATAGGCTGCAGACTATCTCAATTAATCCATTTAGCTATCCTTTATTCTTCCTAAACTGCACAAAATCGTCTATATATAGCCAGAAATATAATGATAAAGACGGCATAATGCTACAAGATCTAAGACACACCCAAGGTACTAAATCCCACTAACCCATAATTCCGCCCTGTTTGCATATGCCGGTTTAACGCTTTAAGCAAATAAGCACTAGAACGTTAAGAGGGATAATTGATTTCACGGTAAAGTCTACGGAGTTCACACATAAACATTCACTCCACTTATGTAAGGTGCGAAAAATCCAAACGGCCACACTCCGAAATGGCCACAACCAAACTTAACCGTTCTTAAAGTCGCCTAACTAAGCCTAATCTATTAAATCATTATTATTATTAAAAATAAACACTCGATCGTAATGGGAGACACAGTGATTGTACTGTGAATATCATTCGCAAAATGATACATTCGTAAAATGATTTAATTATCACCATCAAAATGCAAACAATAAATATATAAATTTAACAAACGCAGAATATAGTTTCAATGTATCTTTATAATTTTCTGACTAATAATCCAAACACACTATCCTGTATATGGTTACAGTCGAATTGTTCTTGACATTAGCTTGTCATATTAGCATGCGATAGATAAACATTGTAAATAATATCATGTTACGAAAATTATCCACTGCAATTTTCATGCCATACTTGTTTACATATTAACTCATTTAATTATCCTATATATATTCCTCATGCCTCCTTCCCATTCTAATTATATAATTGGGGTAATTATATGTCCAGAACAAGCACTTCTTTGTTATATTAACCTATATATATTAACCTATATATATTAGTCTATACTCAATTAACACTCAGTATTAGGACCCCTTTTCCATTTAATGCAGGCGATCACTAGACGATTTTATCCAGCTTTGGAAGGCCCATTATAGCGTATTCAGCTTTGGAAGGCCCATTATAGCGTATTCAGCTTTGGAAGGCCCATTATAGCGTATTCAGCTTTGGAAGGCCCATTATAGCGTATTCAGCTTTGGAAGGCCCATTATAGCGTATTCAGCTTTGGAAGGCCCATTATAGCGTATTCAGCTTTGGATGGCCCATTATAGCGGATTCAGCTTTGGAAGGCCCATTATAGCGTATTCAGCTTTGGAAGGCCCATTATAGCGTATTCAGCTTGAAGGCCCATTATGCGTATTCAGCTTTGGAAGGCCCTTATAGCGTATTCAGCTTTGGAAGGCCCATTATAGCGTATTCAGCTTTGGAAGGCCCATTATAGCGTATTCAGCTTTGGAAGGCCCATTATAGCGTATTCAGCTTTGGAAAGCCCATTATAGCGTATTCAATATACGTAGGCCATAAATGTTGACCTCTATCCTTCGTAACTCAAATAAGGCTAGAGCAAATGAGCTGTCAATTTCCACACCTGTTCCCTGGCTGACTCTTCCCAAAAGGTAGGAAAGCTCGAAAACTCTGTTTAGTTATAGAGGTTAGTGGTGCAGATTTCTGGTCTAAATATAATAAATAGACTTGGAATCTAAGAGATAAGATTTCTCTCAATTAACCCTCTGACATTATATATTCCTGACTAATCTGCACAAGATCGTCTACTGGTAGCCAGAATATATCTTGAAATGCACCCCCCCCCCCTCTCCGCTCACCCATTGCCACCCCCCTCACACCTCCCCCTCCCCCCTCCATTCACCCATTGCCACCTCCCTCATACCCCGCTCATGCACCCCAACCCCTCTCCTCTCCTCACATTTATTACCACCCCTCATACCCCCTCCCCATCATGCACCCAACTCCTTCCCTCTCTTCTCACCCATTATCTCCCCCCCCACTCCCCCCCCTCCCTCATCCCCCCCCCCCCCCCCCCCACCAGCTTCCCTCCTTTCCACTACAAGCCACCTCCGCCAGAATAGCTCAGTGATACCGATCCTGCCCCTCCTATTAACGTCATCCTCCCGCATACATACATACATATACATACATACATACAGTCATACATATATACATACATGGGCACTCACATCGTATCGCTGGCATATGAGGTACTTATATCACCATTCTAGATATACATACATACATACATACATACATACATACATAAATACATAGTCATACATACATACATACATACATACATACATACATACATACATACAAACACACGGACACTCACACAGTACCACAGACATACTCACCGATCTACGCACACAGAATATATACACACATGTGTACATACCTACATACATACACATGGGGGGAGGTGTGTGGGTGCATGTCAATAATACTGGACCTGTTACCACAAAAATCGAGGGTTCGAATATCGGTGTATCTATGGGATAATTGTATTGTATATTGGAATTAAATCTACGCTGCATTTAACTCCTTTCAAGATACCATTACGCATACTTGTTCTGTTTTCTGGCTACTATTAGACGATTTGTATACAGTTTAAGAAGGATTCGTGGGAACGAAAAGGGTAAATACGACCTTAATTAACCCTCTGACTTCCATATACCCTTCCTAAGCTGAATATAATCGTGTAATAGCCACGAGACAACACAGAAGTGCGTAATCGGATTTTGAAAGGGTAAATTTCATCACTTTGACATAAGTTACCCCTTTCACAATAATGACGCCTTTTGACACTTCAATCTGGTTAACATTTGACGATTTTATACAGCTTTAGAAGGATCTGTGGATAGAAAAATAGAAACGAAATGCGTCATCTTATCCTGAAAGGGATAACTGACACTTAAGGGGAGGTATTTAGTTTGTTCCCTAGACCTCCATCAACCTTAAAATTACACCCCCTCGAGTCCCTTTCAAGATAAATTTGTACATTTTTCGGTAGAAAAATCGGCCGAAGGCCGGTTCCTCTTAAATTACAGGCTCGCTATCGCTCGCCAGGATAAAATAGACACCTGAATTGCACGAAAGGTCTTAATATGGGGTGAAAGTTCTTAAAATCGCTAAACTAATGGGGCAAACGTTTTATAATATCAAAAGCAATGGGGCTAAACATGAGGGAGAAAGGGGTCCAGAAAACAATCCCTCAAGTGGAGACCTCCCCTTAAGACACCATATTAAGTACTTTTGCTGGGTTCCATTAAACTTGCCCCTTCAGTACCATGATGCCTTTTTTTCCTTTGATTCTGGCTAACACTTAGATGATTGTATGCAGTTTAAGGGGAGGCTTTTAGTTGATTCCCTAGACCTCCATCAAGCTTAAAATTACTCCCCCTTGACCCCCTTTTAAGATAAATTTGTAAATTTTTCGGTAGAAAAATTTCCCGGCCGAAGGCCGGTTCCCCTTAAATTACAGGCTCGCTAACGCTCGCCAGGAAGAAATCGACACCTAAATGGCACGAATGGTCTTAAAATTGACAGAAATGGGGCGAGGGTTCTTAAAATCGCCAAAGTAATGGGGCAAGCGTCTTTAAATCTCACAAGCAATGGGGCTAAACATGAGGGAGAAAAGAGGTTCAGAAAAAAATCCTCCAGGTGGAAATCTCCCCTTAAGACGGACCGACGTTACTAAGAGGGTTTATGGAGATCGTATTTACCCATTTGAGTTGTATAGGTAGATTACAAACTCATTCATCCCAAGGAATGAGTGCAGTGTCTAGGGTAAACGTTTATGAGAGAAAGAGAGAGAGAGAGAGAGAGAGAGAGAGAGAGAGAGAGAGAGAAGAGGGGGGGGTGGGGTTTGAGGGAGGTTGTTGATTGTCCCAAAAAGGAGGAAGAGGGGGGGGTGGGGGGATGATCCTTGTGTTACACGGTTGGCTAGCTGTAATCTCTATCAGTCTCTCTCTCTCTCTCTCTCTCTCTCTCTCTCTCTCTCTCTCTCTCTCTCTCTCTCTCTCTCTCTCTCTGTATATTCTACTTTTTGACTCTCTTTCCTTCCCATATTCCTATCCCTTTAATCCATTCGTCTCTTTTCCTTAGCCTGCCAGCACCATCTCAATTCTTCCATCTCATGTTCCTACCTTCACTACGTTATGTGTTTCTTTACTCTCTCTCCCATTCTCTATCATGTCACCGTCCCATATTCGTCTCCTTCTTTCCCACTTATGCCAAAGGGCAGAACTTCCTGTGACGAGTGCCTCCCCCAGAGTTGAAAGAGTGACAGAGCCAAAATCAATTTCACTGTCCCATGTTGTCTTCTTCTTTCTCACTTATCCCGTCCTTTCCCATACCAGCTCCATCTTAACTTTTCCATGCCATTGATCTCCTTCTTTCGGTTTGTTGACTCCTTATCCCTTGGCCACTTGTCCCACATCTCCCCGCCATCTCCCCGCCCATTGTTCGGTCTAAGTGATGGAATGATTCTGTTGGTTGCCCACTTGGAGGCGGAAGCTGCTTTGAAAGATGTGTGTGTGTGTGTGTGTGTGTGTGTGTGTGTGTGTGTGTGTGTGTGTATGGGGGGGGGTAGATTTTGGAGGTATGAGAGAAAGTTACATAGAATTACTCAGAAAGTTACATAGAATTACTCAGAAAGTTACATAGAATTACTCAGAAAGTTACATAGAATTACTCAGAAAGTTACATAGAATTACTCAGAAAGTTACATAGAATTACTCAGAAAGTTACATAGAATTACTCAGAAAGTTACATAGAATTACTCAGATACACAGACTTTACGGTCCTTACTAGGAAGTTCGGCATTAAAAAAATAAAGATGTTTCTGAGTTTAAGACAAGGGCAGTAAAGCGAGAGTGAGTGAGTGTGTGTTTGTGTGTGTGTGTGAGATAGAGAGATAGTACACATGTTCTCATCACAATCATCACACAAACCCCCTGGTGATTGTTTGGTGTATACTTAAACGTCGAGTCATTTACCTGGAAAGAAAGACAAACTTACATTAAAACGCTTATTAATAACGAAGAGGGAGGACTGATATTAAACAATGTCATATTATGTTATATTATATGTTTTCACCAACCAACTTCTCTTCTAAACTCAATTAATGAAATCAACAAATATATATGGCACTCCAAGGACTCGAACCTAGGGCACTCACGCCGAAATTCCGCGCACTTATGTTGTATCCCAGTGGCTTCACAACGTGGCTTTAAAGATTCAAATATGCAAATGGGTGTGCAGGTATTATGGCTCATGACTGTACATATACTGTCGCTTATCGAACCTTTATACTCCGTACACAAAAGAAATAATATTAATACAATAAAAATAAATAAAAGTGTGCGCTTATAACGCAGTCAAGGGGAGGTTTTTAGTGTGTTTCCTAAACTTCCATCAAGCTTGAAATTACACCCCCTTGACCCTCTTTCAAGATAAATTTGTACATTTTTCGGTAGAAAAATGTCCCGGCTGAAAGCCGGTTCCTCTTATGTTACAGGCTCGCTATCGCTCGCCAGGATAAAATCGACACCTAAATGGCACGAAAGGTCTTAAAATTGACAGAAATGGGTCGAAAGTTCTTAAAATCGTCAAAATAATGGGGCGAACGTCTTAAAATTAGAAAAGCAATGGGGCTAAACATGAGGGAGAAAGGAGTCAAGAAAAAAATCCCTCAAGTGGAAATCTCCCCTTAAGACGTACGAATTTAAGGTAACAAGGAAAACTTCTTTATTAGGCCTATATCACCAAGGTAATTATTCATAGCGCCTACGATCGTGGCCATTCGTTTACCATGTTCAGTACTAAACACGCTTTGTGCTCATTATATTTGGCTAAACAAGAAATACGAAATTAGGTGAAAACAATTAATGTTTGTATTTCTGTCTCCAAGGTGATCGCGCAATTCGTCTTCTATCAACAAGGCCACAATTGTGATTTTAATGTGTATAAGCGCTGAAGATGAATCATTAGTATGGACATTTTAGTGGTAAATGGTTGTTCAGTGCACCGCCAGGCAACAGCTGGTGTATCGACAAAACCAAAGGAAAATATTTCGGTGCGTATACTTATTCATAATATTAAATATGTTCAATTATTTCAAATAACATTAATTTTGTATGTGGATAGCGAATATTAAGAACATAAGAATATAAGAACATAAGAAAACGGGAGTCTGCAGAAAGCCTAAATTGAACCTAATTCTTTGTACTAACTATTTTCAGTGTGGAGTGAGACCAACGCGGATCATTGGAGCTTCGAGTCATAGTAAGTAAACCATTAAAGTAGTTTTAAGCCGGTATCACACGAGAGCTTTTATAGATGATCAAAAAAATTCTGACAACATTTCTGAACTATTTTGCACTGGTATCGGAAACTAGACTGTTGGTAGATGAATTTAGGTAACCGAAATATTGCAAATGTTGACCTCATAAGCTGCCAGACCAGTGTTGAGGATAAATGTTGAGGGAAAAAGCTCTCGTGTGATACCGGCTTTAGTCTTGGGACCCGCAGAGAGCCGCTCACGGACGAGATATGTGAGAAATTCAAGTAACTATTATCTAGAGTCTCCAATATTCTTCGGGATGGGATAGTGTATTGCATAATTATATGACATTCATTGGGATTTATACATTATCCCTTGAAGGAGGTAGTACTTGGTTTTTTGTCTATATATTTATTTATTAATTTATGTATTAGATCCCTCGCTAGACCTCTATCAAGCTTAGAAAAACACCCCCTAGATGCCTAGACCTCCTTTCAAGATAAATGTGTACATTGTTCGGTAGAAAAATTTCTCCGGCGAAGCCGGATTTCTCCATACAATGATGGCTCGCTGTCGCTCGCCAGGAAAAAAATCGATACCTGAATGGGGAGAAACGTCTTAAAACAGTAGGCTGAATGGGGCTGAATGGATAAAACCCAGAGAGAAAAGACAGGTCGGTCCCCTTCAGGTTCGAAAATTCAAATGGATGTAATCTTTTTAGTTCTCACGACTTTAGTCACTCACAGAAAGTCAGGACTTCATACTAATACCCAGACAACTGAATTATTTATTACATTTTGTAGATATTGATTATACATGTATGTAAATATGCAATGACATTAATGTAACACACGATGTAAATATAATACAATCACGATGGTTGTATGATTGTATTTCTATCTATCTATCTATCTATATACTCAGGCCCAATCCCCACTTTTCCTTTTTTTGTTTTGTATTTACATAGAGAAAAACACAAGAGATCCAGATTATTTACGATTGACTGTGCATAGAAGAAAAGAGCGATTAAGAACACAGGGCCTAATTGGTTAACTGAGGAATAAATTAGTTGACGGTGATTCAAGATGACGTTATTATGTTTAGCTAGGCGATTATACCCCCAACTATGACCCCTTCGTCTTTCACCTCCCCCCTCACCCCGATTCACCCCCCCCCCCCTCCACCAATCACCACCACCCCCCTCCACCATTCACCCCGATTCTCTTCCAGTTTTCACCCCATCTCACCCCATCCCCTACGAATCTTTCCACTCGTCCCCACCTCTCACATTCACCAATCACCCCCCCCCCCTCGCCTTTCACCCCCATCAATCACCTCCCTCTCCCCCACCTTTAACCCGTCCCCCCCCCCCCTTCCCCTAAACAAAAATCCCCCCCCCCTTCCATCCTCACCAATTACACCCATTCACCCCCAACAATGACCCCCTCTCTCCACCAATCCCCCCATCCTCCCCTCACGTTTAACCCCCACCACCCACCCCCACCTTTCTTCCCATGTCCAGCCGAGCGTTTAAACGCAATTACCCACTTCAGAGCCCCCATTACAGACGATTAATATGCGAGCTATGGCGGTCATGGCTTTTGAAGGAGGAGGGGGTCAGGTGCTGCCAGAAGGAGGGATGGGGACGTGGAGGGAGGACTAATAGGATTGGAGAAGGATTTAGGATATGAGGAGGAAGGATATTGGATGACTAGGAAATAATTAAGGATTTGAGAAGATCTTAGGATTGGCCTAGGATTGGTGGTGCGAAGAGGAGGGATGGGGAAGTGGGGGAAGGACTAATAAGATTGGGGAAGGATTTAGGATTTGGGGAGGAAGGAATTGCATGACTGGGAAATAATTAAGGATTTGAGGTCTTATGATTGACTGTTTAAAGAGTAGGGGGTGAGGTGCCTGGAGGAATGGAGATTTGGTGGAAGGACTTGTAGGATTGAGGAATAATTTAGGATTGGAAGAAGACTAAATGTTGCAAAGGAGGGAATTCAATGATTGGGTAATAATTGAGGATTTGAGAAGGTCTTTGGATTGGCTAATGAAGGAGGAAGGGGTCAGGTGCTAGTAGGAGAAATGGGGAGTTTGGGGGAAGGACTTGTGTAGGATTGAGGAAGGATTTAGGATTGGGGAAGGATTTAGGATTGGGGAAGAGTATACATTGGAAAGAAAGCATTGCATGATAAGGAAAGATTGGGGGTTGGAAAAGTTCTTAGAATTGGCTTTTTAAGGGAGAAGGGTGTATTTATTGGTTTATTAATTAATGTATTTATTATTTGTTTAGTTTTCTCCCTAAACCTCCAGCAAGCTTAAGAAAACATCCCCAAGATCCCCTTTCTAGATAAATTTGTACATTTTTGGGGAGAAAAATGAGAACAAAATGTGAAAAACTATGATTCTGAAAATAATATTAACGCTAATTCCTTTCTTCTTATTTTCAAATTTCCGATAATTATATGCCAATTATAGCACTACTAATCACGTCATTAAGATATAGCCCTCCCCTTTCCATTATAATTCCCTGAATCATTAAGTTATTAGCGATAAATTATAGCTAGTCTCTCAACTCATAAGAGGTTTAATTGAGATGGTTTTTACTCTTTTGATTGCGAGCGGTCTTACTTACACTGAGTAAAATGGTCTAATGTTGGCCATAATATGAGAGAGAGAGAGAGAGAGAGAGAGAGATAGAGATAGCTGTCAGAGAGTTATAACAAGACAGCAATATCGAGAAAAAGAGAGAGAGAGCTGTCAAAGAGTTATAACAAGACAGCAATAACGAGAGAGAGAGAGAGAGAGAGAGAGAGAGAGAGGGAGGGAGAGAGAGAGAGTTATCAGAGAGTTATAACTAAGCAGCAATAATAAGAGAGAGAGAGAGAGAGAGAGAGGGAGGAAGAGAGAGAGAGTTATCAGAGAGTTATAACTAAGCAGCAATAATAAGAGAGGGAGAGAGAGAGAGAGAGAGGGAGGGAGGGAGAGAGAGAGAGTTATCAGAGAGTTATAACTAAGCAGCAATAATAAGAGAGGGAGGGAGACTTATTAATGGTCCCTGGGGGAAGGGGGGGGGGGGTAGGAAAGAGGGGGATTATGGAAAGAGACTAGTAATTGAGAGCGGTAGACTAATTGATCAATGGACGATAGATAGATAGATAGTCAGTCAGTCAGTCATAGTTGTATTTCATAAAAGAGATACATTGTACATCATTTATATAATACTAAAATACAATAAAAAAAACATACACATATTGCTTAACGTAATGTGGACTCTGTATTCTGCACATAATACATTATTGATGTTATGGCTTCAGTGTCATTCAACATTCAGTAAGTTATGAAATCCATATTAATTCAATAGCGTCCTCTCCACATCCTTTACAATAAAAGATTTATTAAAACAATACTGTAAACCCTTTTCGATGTATGCACATGGCTTTAATAGCATCCTATGCAAAAATCGATTTTTTATCCAATTGATATAATGTTTAAAAATCATTAGTCCGCCTCTGCTACATGCAGCGTGATTACTCTCCCAGTATCTCATATTTATCATTTTCTTTATTGCTTTATGGTAACCTACAGCAAATTGTTTCATTGGTACATAGCATTTGTTATTGTTAAACCATAATTCAGCCCCATAAAAAAATCAAACAAAAAGATTGAAATAAATAAAGTAGCACATTTGTATTCGCGTTACTAAACTTCCCCAGAATACAATTACACTCATTAGTATAGAACTTGTTTCTGCATCTTATTATGTCAAAATCATTATTGAGATTGCAATCAATAATATATCAAAGATAATTATAATCAGTTACCACATTTATATTTATATCATCAAAAATCATATTCTGGTTTTCTGACTTGTCATCCTTGCATTTAAAGAACATGCATACTGACTCAGTCAAATTAATGGATAGACCTAATGTTCTTATTTCACATTCTAGAATATCTAATAAGTATTGCCAGCTCTTAGCAGAGGGAGCCATTAGAACTATACCATCCGCATAGGCAATTACATTACTAGATTGTAAAGTATTGGAAATGTAATGAAAGTTGAGTACTGGGAAGATAAGTTTTGGCGAGTTAATGAGAGGTATACATGCTTTGGCGAGTTAATGAGGGGTATACATGCTTTTCATGCTTCCACAACTCTATCATTCCCCCTTCGTCTTCCACTTAACAATTTAACACCACCACTCCCCACCCCCTCCCTCCCCCCTCCCCCCCCCCCACCCCCCTCACCCCCACTGGAGGCTAACTAAAGGCCGCTTAAGGGGGAGGTACTATATTTTTCTGGACCCCCATCTCCCTCATGTTTAGCAAATTATTTTTGATATTTTAAGATGTTTGCTCCAATAGTTTGGCGATTTTGAGATCCTTAGCCTCATTTCTTTTTGTCAATATTAAGACCTTTTGTGCCATTTAGGTGTCGAATTTGTCCTGGCAAACGATAGCGAGTCTGTAGTTGTATCGGCCTTCGGCCGGGAATATTTTTGTTACCTAATAAATATACAAATATATCTTGAAAGGAGGTCTACTGGGTGGTTTTTTAAAGCTTGATGGAGGTCAAGCGAGGAAACTCAAAAATATGTAAATATATAGGCCAAAAAGCAAGCCATTTAACACACCCCCAACCCCCCACTGGAGGCTAACTAAAGGCCGCTTAACAGTAAAGTATAGCCATTCCCCTCCCTTAAATCAGCCCGGGGCCCTTCCAGAAAAGCTTAATTATTCGGTGTTTAGGGCAATTACTGGCGCTGATATTACGGAGAGCGGCTCGTTCATCACCCAACGACTCTCCCGGGAACGCGTAAATACCGGCACGTCAATAAAAACCACTGTCACACGGGCTTAACAAATTTTGTTAACTCATTCAGTACCAGGGACGTCATGTTCATCATATTCTGGCAATTATTAAACAATTATATTCATCTTAGAAAGAACTTCTGGCAATAATAACGTTGCAGACTATCTCAACCAACCCTTTTAACTACCACAGATCCTTCCTAACCTGTATAATATCGTCTAATCATAACTAGAATAAAATACAACACACGTCGCTGGTACTCGAAGGGTTAAGGAGGTAGGGTATATTTATTGGTCGATCTATTAATCTAATTATTAACCCCCCATCCCCCATCCCCCATCAAACTTAAAAGACACCCCAAGATCCCCCTTCTAGATAAATTTGTACATTTTTCGGTTCCTCCTAAATTACAGGCTCGCAATCGTGATCGATTATTGGATGACGTCACAGATTAGCGAGACATTCGCTATCGATTGTTGCAAATGACGTCACAGGTCCGAAGGCCAATGGCGAGAGTCGATACCTTTGTTTATAAAGCTGTCATAAGCAATCAAGTTATATAAAGATCTCAGGTGGCCGGCGGAATAGAGACATTTAGGATTTTTCATATTTTTTCGTCGGTAAATGTCTCAATCTTTTACCCCTTTACAACGATAACAATTTGCCT
>CM064569.1:3227603-3495033 GCA_032716605.1 Paralithodes platypus
AGCAATGCGAGGGTTAAGTTTGTATTTGAGTCTGTTTAATATATATATAAAGATGATCTTTTGTTATAATTATTTGTGTATTTATTATGTATTGTATGTATTTATTTCTTCTCCAAATCATACATGCAGTCATCTGTAAATTTAGCTTCGTGTATAGCTCTTTAATTTAGCTTGGTGTGTAGCTCTTTAATTTAGCTTCGTGTGTAGCTCTTTAATTTAGTTTCGTGGGTAACTCTTTAATTTAGCTTCGTGTGTAGCTCTTTAATTTAGCTTCGTGTGTAGCTCTTTAATTTAGCTTCGTGTGTAGCTCTTTAATTTAGCTTCGTGTGTAGCTCTTTAATTTAGCTTCGCATGTAGCTCTTTAATTTAGCTTCGTGTGTAGCTCTTTAATTTAGCTTCGTGTGTAACTCTTTAATTTAGCTTCGTGTGTAGCTCTTTAATTTAGCTTCGTTTGTAGCTCTTTAATTTAGCTTCGTGTGTAGCTCTTTAATTTAGCTTCGTGTGTAGCTCTTTAATTTAGCTTCGTGTGTAGCTCTTTAATTTAGCTTCGTGTGTAGCTCTTTAATTTAGCTTCGTGTGTAGCTCTTTAATTTAGCTTCGTGTGTAGCTCTTTAATTTTGATGGTGTATTTGTTTACGCTATTCGCATACCAATAAGATGGTACACTCGCATGCCATAGTCTCTAGCCCCCTTACAAATATTCGCAGACTTCACCTCTCACCAACTCACTGCAGTCTCTCTCTCTCCGCCGCAATGTTGCATCTCTCTCGCTATTCTATCGCTACTATAATAATCAGTGTTCCTCAGAGCTTTCCCAGTGCATACCACCTCCTTTACGTAGGGCACGTGGTACCCGTCTTGCAACTCAACCCCACCCCTACTCTGTGCAACTCTCCAACCCAAGAGTGAAACGTTACTCTCAAACTTTCTTCTACTCAACAGCTGAGCTCGGGAACTCTCTCCCAGAATCAGTCTTTCCCTCTTCCTATGACTTAAATTGCTTCAAACTCCGTGTGTCCAGGCATTTTGGCTCGAACGTCCCTTGATTTTGGCCCTGTCACTCTTTCAACTATGGGGGAGGCACTCGCTATAGGCAGTAATGCCTTTTGCCTCCCTCAATCACATAGAAAAAAAAAAAAAAAATTACGAATTATGGAAGTATATTTCTGGAAACGAATTATGCATATCATTTCCTATGCATCAAGTACAAAACTATATAATATGCAGTATACTATATATTGAAAAGCGTAAACATAAACATCTCCGCGTACAGTCACACATGTACGCACCCACAGACGCACACACGACATGGGCACAGTCATCGCACGCACACACAGGCACGGAAAAATGCTTGCAATTGCCGCACCGACTTGGATAAAGAGATGCTATTCATCTCTCACCTTGTGTATGATAAATAGTGCCTCTCTCTCTCTCTCTCTCTCTCTCTCTCTCTCTCTCTCTCTCTCTCTCTCTCTCTCTCTCTCTCTCTCTCTCTCTCTCTCACACACAAACACACACGCACACATAAATGTACCTACCCCCACCCATCCACACACATACACACACACACACACACACACACACACACACACACACACACACACACACACACACACACACTTCACTCTCTCCCTGTGCATGATCAAGCAACTAAGAGCCAGTTTTATGCTTTTAATCTCAGTCGGTGGGAGCGAGAGAAAGAGAGAGAGAGAGATAGTGAGATTGTGTGAGAGTTAGAGAGAGTGTGTGAGAGAGAGAGAGAGAGAGAGAGGGTGAGTGAAAGTGTGTGTGAAAGCGAGAGAGAGAGTGAGAATGAGTGTGTGTGTGAGAGAGAGAGAGAGAGAGAGAGAGAGAGAGAGAGAGAGAGAGAGAGAGAGAGATAAGTTGTTATTGAATTGATAGATACCCTCACTAACACCACTAAGAGCTGAACAAAACAAAAGCATGATAACAACAATACAGTAATAATCTTTGGTTCTTAAAAATGTCAGTACTCATGTTGTTGAATAAGGATAGATAAAGCCCTTTATAAAAACAAATATATATACAAAAATCAGATAGGGTTAATCTTGCATTGAACCCTCTTAAGCCCATAAAACTCCCCCGGATGCAATTACCCCGAAGCCTCGCAACATATGGGGGCATTAAGAAAGCACTAATTGGCCCTCTTAGTAACAGGTAATGAAGGCCGTCTGTTACCTGGGCCAGTCACTAATTGATCCCCTGTTATTGGTGATCCGTTGGGGGTCTAATTGCTTGATGGTGAAGAAAAGGGAGATGGTGTTTGTGTGTGGTGAGGTATAGGTATTGTACAAAGGAGTACAAAGGAAATCAAGCAACAATAGGTCCAGCGACCCCTCAAGGCTGCTTGCCCTCCAAAACACTGATGGTCAAGTGTCCAAACAGTAGTTTAGAGTGGAAAAGGGAAAAATGGAAAGGGAAGACTGCCCTGGGACAAAAGTCCGTGGCAGGATTAGGGGGATGTCAGTAAGGGACAGTTGTTAGTAATATGATAATAGTGAACGTGATGGAGAGGAAGATGGTATTTGGTGAAGAAATTAATCATAGAAAACCGATATTTGAAACTATGGTGAGTAGTATTTTATATCCCTCGGAAGTAATTTACAAAATATGGATAAAGAATTAATTAATTTCAAACTTGAATTGGTTTTATTACATTATTTAAATATACTGGGTGAGGGCTGGTTCTCTCCAGAATGAGGTTTGGCTTCCTCTACCCAACCTTAGCCGTTTCTGTCTGTCTCTTTTACTGTCCTACTTTTCCTTCTGGGGGCAAGGGGCTTGGAATCCTCCTCCCCTTGTAAAATTCACCTACTCGACGAGACTAAGAAAGGGGTGAGGGAACGCGAAAGTGGTCCCGGACCCCAATAATTGGAACCTTAAATGTTTTTTTCTGTTCGAGCTCTGTCTCGAGTCGGCCACCCCCAGCTGTGGGGCATGTGCCTGAGTATATACATGTTTTAATTATGATAAAACATATAAGATTGTCTAACGTTAGTGGAATAGTATTATAATCCATAGTATGCAAATACATAATCCCTGTTAACATATATATTGTGTAAAATATATATCAAATTATAGTAGGAAGATCAAAATTAATCTTTTATTGCTAAGGGGGGTGGGATTCATTGTTTGGTCTATTTATTAATGTATTTATTTTGTTTTCAGTTTCCTCGCTAGACCTCCATCAAGCTTTGAAAAAAACACCCCCGACCCCCCTTCGTTATAAATTTGTACATTTTATAATAGATTTTATGAGAGAGACTATGGTACAGCATTTCACTTAGTTTTGTTCAGTGTATTTATATTATCGAGAGAGAGAGAGAGAGAGAGAGAGAGAGAGAGAGAGAGAGATGATTTTTTTATTGAATTGATAGATACTCATTCATCACTAACACCACTAGGAGCTGAAAACTAAAATAAGATCAAAATAAACGTTGGTTTAATTTGCGATTAATTTACGGCTGACATAAAGAGGATAATCACAGCACAAGGAAAACGTCCAAGAAAATTAATTAATATGCAAATGAGCTCTGCATGTACACTATATAATATGCAAATGAGCTCTGCATGTACACTATATAATATGCATAATAAGACAACATCAAAAGTCAATAACAATAAGTAAGAGGAAATTATTAACCTTTTTGAATACATAAACAAAGCTATAGCATTTAAATAGTACATAAATGCGAATATTAGTAATTAACCCCTTCTGTACCGGCGACGCCTTATTAAGTTTTTCCCAGCTACTGTTGCACGAATGTATTCAATTTAAAAATTCTTTGTTCTTTGTCAGCGTTGGGATGGTTATACAAAGTCGAATTTGCACGAGGGCTTTTTCCTGCATACTTTTATCCGCATGTTAAATTAATGTTGAAAGGTTGACAATATGGATATAAACAACATATGAGGAGGAACCCTTTATACTACCACAGATGAGGAGGAACCCTTTATACTACCACAGATGAGGAGGAACCCTTTATACTACCACAGATGAGGAGGAACCCTTTATACTACCACAGATGAGGAGGAACCCTTTATACTACCACAGATGAGGAGGAACCCTTTATACTACCACAGATGAGGAGGAACCCTTTACTACCACAGATGAGGAGGAACCCTTTATACTACCACAGATGAGGAGGAACCCTTTATACTACTACAGATGAGGAGGTTATACTACCACAGATGAGGAGGAACCCTTTATACTACCACAGATGAGGAGGAACCCTTTATACTACCACAGATGAGGAGGAACCTACCACAGATGAGGAGGAACACTTTATACTACCACAGATGAGGAGGAACCCTTTATACTACCACAGATGAGGAGGAACCCTTTATACTACCACAGATGAGGAGGAACCCTTTATACTACCACATTATACTACCACAGATGAGGAGGAACCCTTTATACTACCACAGATGAGGAGGAACCCTTATACTACCACAGATGAGGAGGAACCCTTTATACTACCACAGATGAGGAGAGACCCTTAATTCTACCACAGATGAGGAGGAACCCTTATACTACCACAGATGAGGAGAACCCTTTATACTACCACAGATGAGGAGGAACCCTTTATACTACCACAGATGAGGAGGAACCCTTTATACTACCACAGATGAGGAGGAACCCTTTATACTACCACAGATGAGGAGGAACCCTTTATACTACCACAGATGAGGAGGAACCCTTTATACTAACACAGATGAGGAGGAACCCTTTATACTACCACAGATGAGGAGGAATCCTTTATACTACCACAGATGAGGAGGAACCCTTTATACTACCACAGATGAGGAGGAACCCTTTATACTACCACAGATGAGGAGGAACCCTTTATACTACCACAGATGAGGAGGAACCCTTTATACTACCACAGATGAGGAGGAACCCTTTATACTACCACAGATGAGGAGGAACCCTTTATACTACCACAGATGAGGAGGAATCCTTTATACTACCACAGATGAGGAGGAACCCTTTATACTACCACAGATGAGGAGGAACCCTTTAGACTACCACAGATCCTTCTTGAACTGCACAAAACCGTCTAAATATATCTAGAATACAATTAAAAATACGTCGCCGGTACAGAAAGGCTTACAGTGTAATTTCAACAAATATATAATATAATTAATCATTTCAACATTTAATCTGAAAGTCATTCTTCTCTTTCAATCAAACTCGACTACGTTTTTATCAAATACACATAGACATGTATTTCTGCATATCAAAATATGAATACATTTCATTTTATTGAATCATTATAATCAATTGTCTTTTCATGCACTGATCATTGTAACGTCCTAACGTGCTAGAGGTAAAATAATTGTACTTAGTGAAATTAATTAACTTGTCAAGGCCCAGAGATTAAGCACAATGGGGAAAACATCAATAAAACTGAAGTAAATTAGGCAGATAAAAGAATAGTTGCTTTATTTCCCTCATTTCTGCTGATGTTATTCTCTTCGCACTATAACATTTCAGTGTTCAATAAAAATACTCAGACTCTCACAAATTATGGATATGAAAAACGTAATTAAAGTGGCCATAATAATCTATCCCAGTTAACCCGTTCACCACCATGGCGTATTTGGCATCATATTCTGGTTACCATTAGACGATTTTCCTTTGATTGTAATCAACTTATACGACTCCAATGAGCAATTACAATCTCAATAAACCCTCATAGTAATCTTGGTCCTTATTAGGCTGCTTAAACTCATTTATTTATAGCCAGCAAAGGTAAAAAGGCGTCATGGTGCTGAAGGGGTTAAAGGTATATTGGTGGTATATTTATGCTCATCTTATACTACGATATAAAGGTAAATTATCACCAAATTACCCAATGATCTTATAAAGCTTTTTGATACCCTTGTTGCACACTTGGGAAAAATACACCCAGTAACCACATCCACATCAAGCCAGTATCACACCCAGTATCCCTCCTTTCACCCACCCAGTACCCCTCGACCCACCCACCCACCCAGTACCCATCCTCCCACCCAAAGAAATCCAATAACCACATCCACATCTAGTCAGTATCACAGCTAGTACCCTTCCTCCCACCCAGTACCCTTCCTCCCACCCAGTATCTCTCCTCCCACCCACAGACACCCAATAGCCACATCCACATCTAGCCAGTATCACACCCAGTACCCCTCCTCCCATCCAACCAGTCCTTCCACCCACTGACACCCAATAACCACATCGACATCTAGAAAGTACCCCTTCTCCCACTCACCCACCCCCAAAGTACCCCTTCTCCCACCCACCCACCCAGTACCCCTCCTCCCACCCACCCAGTACCCCACCCCATCACCCATTATAACTTCCGTCCCAAGTTATGACCAGGGGGACCGCGGGAGTTATGATACCCGAAGAGACTAACCCGATAACAGTTCGGGGGCGGTGAAGATTGGACCGGGGCTAATGGCTGTTATTTGGCCGGCCCCGGGAATGGTGGACTGTCTTGGGTGGGTGGGTGGGGGGAGAGAGAAAGGGTGGGCGGATGGGTGAGGGAGAGAGAGAGGGGCAGATGGAGGAGGAAATTGAGAGCGGGAGGAGATCGAGGGATTGGGGGGAAGGATGGTAGGAGGAAATTGAGAGCGGGATGAGCTGGGAGAATACGAGGGCGAGGAGGAAATTGACAGCTGGAGAAGAAATTCGGGGGTGGATGGAGAAGGAAATTTAGAAGGGGGCGGGGGTGAGGAATTTGAAAGCAAGAGGAGATACAGGGGTGTGGGGGTGAGATAATTGAGAGTGGGAGGAGATATTCGGGGGTGGATGGAGAAGGAAATTTAGAGGGGGGGGGGGGATTGAGAGCGGTGGTAGATACAGAGGTTGGGGGGGGGGGGGGGGGAATTGAGAGCGGAAGAAGAGAGGACTCGGGAGGAGAGGTGGGAGAGAAAAAAAATAAGAGAGAGAGAGAGAGAGAGAGAGAGAGAGAGAGAGAGAGAGAGAGCAAGCACACACCACTTAATTAGCATCTCTCAAGCATAGTAGTTATTTAAAGATACCCAGACCGATAACGCCGAAGATCAATATTGTTTATTATTACGGAGAACGGGGCAACTTGAACGATACTTACCGGAAATGGGAAAACACGAAGGGAGACCAAGCAAAATGAAAGCGTTAAGGGGAGAGGGGTCGTTTTTCTGGTCCCCTTTCTCCCACATTAGTTTTGAGATATTGAGAAGTTTGCCCTCTTAGTCTGTCGATTCTAAAACCTATCGACCTATTTGTTTGTCAATATTAAGGGGAGATCTCCACTTGAGGGATTTTTTTCTTGACCCCTTTCTCCCTCATGTTTAGCCCCATTGTTTTTGATATTATAAAACGATTGCCCCATTAGTTTAGCGATTTTAAGAACTTTCACCCCATATTAAGACCTTTCGTGCCATTCAGGTGTCGATCTTATCCTGGCGAGCGATAGCGAGCCTGTAATTTAAGAGGAACCGGCCTTTGGCCGGGACATTTTTCTACCGAAAAATGTACAAATTTATCTTGAAAGGGGGTCAAGGGGGTGACATTTTTAGATTGCTGGAGGAGTAGGAAACAAACTAAAAACCTCCCCTTAAGACCTTTCGTGCTATTTACGTGTCGATTTGTTTTCCTGGCGAACGATAGTGAGCCTGTAATTTTGGAAGAATCGGCCTACGGCCGGGACACAACTTAATCTAGAAGGGGGTCTAATGGATGTTTTTGTTTTGTTTTTAATGAGGTCTAGGGAGGAAACTAGACAAATAATATATACAGTATATGTATGTACTCAGGCCCATTCCCCATTATTTTGTCTCTGTTAATGAATGTTTAACTGTCTTCGTGGTGCGATGCATAAGGTGTTGATTAACTGTCTTCGTGGTGCGATGCATAAGGTGTTGATTTTCGGTGTGAGCATAAGGTGTTGTTTAACTGTCTTCGTGGTGCGATGCATAAGGTGTTGATTTTCGGTGTGAGCATCCTGGGTTCGAATCCACGGACTGCCACATGTGTTTGTAAAATTTCATTAATCGATTTTAGGAGTATAGTTGGTTGTTGGAAGGAACATAATAATTAATTAATGAATAAATGAAAACATCAACCAAAAACATCAACCAAAAACATCAACCAAAAACATCAACCAAAAAGGGAACCATCCCCCCTTAACATGAGCTCGTTTTAACCCCTTCGGTACGATTAACCATTTTCACCTTGTAGTGTAGCTAAATTAGACGATTTTATGGAATTTACGAAAGACTTGTGTCATTCGGGGGGCTAACTGAGATCGTATTTATTGTGTCATTCGGGGGGCTAACTGAGATCGTATTTATTGTGTCATTCGGGGGGCTAACTGAGATCGTATTTATTGTGTCATTCGGGGGGCTAACTGAGATCGTATTTACCCCTTGGAGTCCTGTCCTGAAGGTAGATTATTTGCTTAAGGGGGAGTTACTCGCTTTTTCTGGACCCCCTTCTCCCTCATGTTTAGTATATTAGTTTTGATATTTTAAGACGTCGTTCGTTCCATTACCTTGGCGATTTTGAGACCTTCCATCCCATTTCTTTCTCAATATCAATTAAGACCTTTCGTGGCATTTAGGTGTCGAATTTAGAAAGGGTCATGATTCGACCCGTAAAGTGTACCGGTTGAGATAGTGTATTGGTTGGTGTGTCCTTCTACCGGTACTGGGGAACTGGGGCGGATACTATCTTTTGTACTGGTGAAATATTTATAGAACACGATGTACTGGATAAAATAGTGTACTGGTTCATTTGGCACTGGCTGAGATCTACTGGTAAAAATTATCTACTGGTTAATTTGTACTGGTTGATTTGCCCTGCTACCGGTACTGGGAGAGACTGGAGCGGCCACTGTGTGTTAGGTACTGGGGTGATATATGTATAGTACTTACGTGTGTGTGAATATAATTGATAGTGTGGGAAGCCAAAATATTATCCCAATCCTTCTTCTATATAATTATCTACCTTCAAACATGGTACCGGCCCGATGGTATTATTATTATTATTATTATTATTATTAGGTGTCTGTGTGTGTTTTGTATGTGTATATATGTGTGTGTTTATGTATAGGTGTGTTTATGTGTGGTATAATAATAATAATAATAATAATAATAATAAACGGTTTATTAAAGAATGGCAGCCTCATGAGCTGAAAATACACATTTTACAATTTAGTGGATGAACATGAGATGTACAGATATGAAGATATAGGTGTGTGTGTGTGTGGCAATGGTGTTTGTTTGTATGTGTGTGATATAGGTATGTGTGTATGTATGTGTGTGTGTGTGTGTGTGTGTAGAATAGGTGTGTAAGTGTCACAGGTGTCTTCGAACCCCTGTCAACTCCTTCCACACAACGACAATGACACCGTACATCACTCCTCGTCTATAATTTCCTGTTATTGCTTCGGGTCATAATATATTTTGGGCTCTTATATTATATCTCCGGTATATATATTGCAACTCTCTATATCTATGTATCTATATATATAACTATCTATCTATCTCGATCTTTCCACCTCTCTCTCTCTCTCTCTCTCTCTCTCTCTCTCTCTCTCTCTCTCTCTCTCTCTCTCTCTCTCTCTCTCTCTGAATAATAATAGCATAATATGATATTTCCTCCCCGTGTTATTTCTGAGTATTGTGTATTATCTCGCATCGGGATCTCCAATTGTACACATACATTAATAAATACAATTAAATAATAAATAAAACATATAATTAAGATTTTCTGACCCAGCTCATTGATGAACAGTCATCTTGTAGGATTTGAGAAAGCGAAAGTTGAAAATTAAAATTAAATGGGAGAGAAGGAAGGGCGATGGGGAAAAAACACTTATAAAAGGACAAGGGAAAGTGGGGGCTGGAAAAGGCAGATCAAGGCCAGGATTAACCTTCTACCCTTGTTAAGCAATCCCCCCCTCCCTCCTAGGATTTACCGGGATTATTCTGTGTGTGCCGGGGGGACGGGAGGAGGGGAGAGAGCAACCGTACGCCAAGGTAAACAGTCATACGAAAGAAAAATAATGTAGAAATAATGTAATGGTTTAGATGCTTATGTTCTGGGTGTGGTGTCCCAAGTTCGAATCCCTGGAGGACCATGTGCCTTTATTAGTTTATTCAAGTGCATTGGGGTTTGTAGTTGATGATTAATGTTAAGAACGGGGTGTTACTTAATATGTTATATACATTAAAAGGAAATTGGTATAAAGGTGAGACTATTATATTATGATTTTCAACTCTTTCGTAGCTTTACCGGATTATATGTCCGCAATTGTTGGTGTTCGATTCGTTTTATTAATGGTTATATAAGGACCTAAGTGGACAATGGTTATATAAGGACCTAAGTGGACAAACCAAAATCCAATTGTTGGTGTTCGATTCGTTTTATTAATGGTTATATAAGGACCTAAGTGGACAAAGTGGACCTAAGTGGACAAAGTGGACCTAAGTGGACAAACCAAAATCCAATGCCATTTATATGACGTTCAACCCATTTGTTTGGCGATTTTAAGACCTTTCGCCCCGATTCTTTGTCAAATTTAAGACCTCTCGTGCCATTTATATGTCGTTTTTTTTTTCCTGGCGACCAATAGCGAGCCTGCAATTTAGAAGAAGAACAGGCTATCGACCGGAACATTTGTGTACCGAAAAATGTAGACATTTATATCGAAAGAGGATCTGGGGGTATATTTCTTAAGCTTGATGGAGGTCTAGGGAGGAAACTAAAAATCTCTCCATATTCTGCTGCAGATAAAAAAAAAAATAATAAAAACTAAAAATAAAATAATCACACGAATAAATAAATAAATAACAATACTCGCTGACAGTAATCACATAATCAAGACATATTATCAGCCCGTAATTATTAGAATACCCGACGATATCAATATAGCTATCTAGACATTAGGATCTTATGGAGGAATTGGTGTAATGTTATATGGATTATTCTTAAATATTTATGGTTGTGAGGATATAGTGTGTAATGGTAGCTCTCTTATTCTCTCTCTCTCTCTCTCTCTCTCTCTCTCTCTCTCTCTCTCTCTCTCTCTCTCTCTCTCTCTCTCTCTCTCTGTCTCTGTCTCTGTCTCTCTCTCTCTCTCTCTCTCTCTCTCTCTCTCTCTCTCTCTCTCTCTCTCTCTCTCTCTCCTTACTCTCTCACTCTCTCTCTCTCCTTTCTCTCTCTTTAGTCCTTCTTTCTCTCTCTCTCTCTCTCTCTCTCTCTCTCTCTCTCTCCTTACTTTCTTTCCCTCCTCATTTCCCTTTAGTCCTTCTTTCTTCCTCTTCCTCCTTCCTTCCTCCTTCCTTCCTCTTGCTCCTTCTCCTCCTCCTCCTCCTCCTCCTCCTGGTATTTTTCCAACTGTTTCCATCCCAGCATTAGCTGGAGGGAGTAGTGGGTGGGGAGGAGCCTTCTTCTGTGCTATCCTTTTCTCTACCTCCTAGTCAATAGATTAGTAGTTTTAGATATCCAAACTGCCCCGTAAGGACCAATAGGTCTGTTGCAGTTTGTTCTCCTTTGTATTCCTTCCTTTTGCTCCTCCTCCTCTTCCTCCTTGCTCCCTATTGTTCCTCCTCCTCTTCCTCCCTCCTTCCTTCCTCCTTCTCTTACTCCTCCTCTTCCTCTACGTCCTTCCTCCTCCTCCTCCTCCTCCTCCTCCCCTCTCCTTCTTATCACAATGGCTCTATTAAATTCCTCCATAAAAGCCTTTGCCACAGAGCGCATATAACCAGGCACTTGTGTATAATTTGAGAGAGAGAGAGAGAGAGAGAGAGAATGTGTGTATGTGAGAGTGAGTGAGAGGGAGAGAGGGAGAGTGAGTGAGAGTAGGGAGTGTGTGTGTGAGAGAGAGTGAGAGTGAGAAAGGGAGTGAAAGTGAGAGTTAGTGAGAGTGAGAGCACGGTTAAGGAGGAGTAACACAAGCACAGAGAGAGAGAGAGAGAGAGAGAGAGAGTGGCAAAACGCATAAATGAGGTGTTCAATGAGGCTCTAATTATAATAAACTCAGTAGATGAATTAATTAATGTTAATCTAAAGCTCAAATTAATTTTAATTGTGAATAACATTAGACAAGTTCGATTAGGTAAACATTATGGTACCGGCAACTTGATTAATAGGATTAAAATGTATATATATGCTAAAATATTTATGTTAATTGACTATTTGGAATAAAATCTATATCATGCTATAATAGTAATGTATATAATATAAACAACTGAATAACAGGACACTAAACCGTGTTCCAATTGAGTAGACCAAAATCCTTGAACATTAATTAACCTCTACAACTCACAATCGACTAGAGTAATCGAGCTAACATTTCTACCATTTGGGAAGGGTCAGCTAGGGAATAGGTGTAGATCTTTACAGCCCATTTTCTCTAGCCCTTTTCGAGTTATAGAGGATAGGGTTCACGAATTCTGGCCTACCTATTTGGCACAGGGTATGGAAACTAAAAGACAGGAGGTGATAATGAAAGTTAACGAAAACTAGAAGATTTTGTTCATATTAGGAGTGATTGGGAAACATCAATAACAACAACAACAACAACAACAACAACAACAACAACAACAACAACAACACATGGGCACAGAGCTAGAAAGTGTTGAAATTATACATATACAGTATATGTAAAATTTATATGGAAAATACTAGAGTAGAATAATTAGAACGAACACAACAAGGAATAAAAGTTCAAAACAAAACATAGGTAGGTTGAGGGGAGATTTGTTTTTATTTTGTCTTTGTTTATCTTTTTAGTTTCCTCCCTAAACCTCCATCGAGCTTTAGAAATATACCCCCAAGACCCTCCTGCAAAGTAAATTTGTGCATTTTTTGGTAGAAAAAATCCCCGGCCGAAGACTCCTCCTAAACTGCAGGATCGTAATCGCTCGCCATGAATGACTCGACGCCTAAATGGCACGAGAGGCCTTAAAATTGACAAACTAATGGGGCGAATGCATTAAAATTGTCTAAAAATATAGAGCTAAAAAATAATGAGAAAGACGTCGCCGGTACAGAAGGGATTACAAATATATTTCGCTACAACATCGTTGTAATAGTTAAGTTATGAAGATGGGAACAAGGCAATTTACCAACACCTAATTCGTTTGGTGATGTTAACCTTTTCACGCACATATGACGCAGAGGTTGCCAGATTAGCAATAAGAAATAGAGTTCTCTCACTCTTATAATTACCTCTCTAAAATTAGTGTTCTGCCCACAGCTAACTCAAAGACAACTGCAGAGGTTGAAGTAACTAAACTAAAGGTTTCTAAATACCCCTGATGGTAACAAAGGCTTTAAAGTATCCCCAATAGGCTCAAAATCGCGTCATATATCGGAGAGGGTTAAGGGAAGATGGGCTGGTTTTCTAGTCACCCTTCTCCCTCATGGTTAGCCCCTTTAGTTTTCAGATTTCATGACGTTCAACCCATTAGTCTAATAGTAACCTACAACGATCAAATGTATTCCTAATAAAACCATACTATTGTATTTGATCTATAACCTGAATTTTCTTCCTATTTTCTGATGCAATGATTTATTTTAATTTGTATAGCAGCGATTTATTCGAGCTAGTATAGCAATGTTTTATTTTACCTGGGTAGCAATTATATATTCTACCCCAACAAAGATTTATTCTACCACAACAATGATTTATTCTACTACAGCAATTATATATTCTACCGCAACAAAGATTTATTCTACCACAACAATGATTTATTTTACCACAGCAATTATATATTCTACCACAACAAAGATTTATTCTACCACAACAATGATTTATTCTACCACAATTAATTATTCTACCACAACAATTATTTATTCTACCACAACACTGATATATTCTACCACAACAATGATTTATTCTAGCACATTAATTATTTATTCTAGCACATCAATTATGTATTCTACCACAACAATTATTTATTCTACCACAACACCGATTTATTCTACCACAACACTGATTTATTATAACCACAACACTGATGTATTCTACCACAAGTATTTATTCTACCACAACACTGATTTATTCTACCACAACACTGATGTATTCTACCACAGCAATTATTTATTTTATCACAACAATTATTTATTCTAGCACATCAATTATGTATTCTACCACAACAATTATTTATTCTACCACAACACTGATTTATTCTACCACAACACTGATGTATTCTACCACAACAAGTATTTATTCTACCACAACACTGATTTATTCTACCACAACACTGATGTATTCTACCACAGCAATTATTTATTTTATCACAACAATTATTTATTCTACCACAATTATTTATTCTACCACAACAATGATTTATTCTACCACAATTATTTATTCTACCACAAGGCTTCGAACTATCTCACTCTACCCTTTTTACTACCACAGATCGTTCCTGAGCTGCCAAAAAAAAACTCGTCCAAATTTAGCTAGAATAAAGTTAAAAAGACGTCGCTGGTACAATAGGGGTTAATTTCCACAGAATTGCAGAATAATAGAACGAGGTTAACCGTTCCAGTGGTTTAGGACGCACTCATAATAAATTAGCTATCATTAGACGATTTTATTAAGATAGGACAGATCTGTAGGAGTTTAAAGGTTGCTCGAGATTTTTCCTATACAGCATCAAATCATCTAATATTAGCGTTGATATATAGTTAGTTAAAATAGGACTTGAGAGGCTATCAACCCTTCTTGATTATTTAACCAGCGCACTGCAATTTAAAAACAGCATCAGAACTGGAGCCCCTTTTCGAGAACTCCAGTCCCTTGTAAATATACAGATAGTTGAATAGGACTTCAGAGGCTATCAACCCTTCTGGATTATTAAGCCAGCACACTGTAAGTCAAGAATAACATCAGAACAGGAGCCCCTTTTCGAGAACTTCAGTCCCTTATGAGTACCGGTATACAGTCAAAGCGCATTAGACGCCTCAAAGGGTAAGTTTTCTTGACTGCACACCTGAATGTCATTGTTTCCTCGGTTTCATACATTCAGGTACAGTCGGCCATAGTAGTTTGTATCCACGCCATAATTTTAATGTATGGAAGAAAGAAAATCGACACCTATAATGGCTACTTTTTATTTTACTTATTAATTAATTACCTCGTCATATTGGTGTGTTTGTTGTTGTTTACTTTCCTTCGCATATTGCATTGTATTTATATTATTATTTTCACTCGATATATAACCAAAAATTATTCATTGAGAGATAGAATATGACTTGATAACGCGATTGTATTTGTGGTATATATGGTATAGATTTAAGAGAGAGAGAGAGAGAGAGTAGCTTTAATCTAGAGGGGGAAGAGTTTTGATATGGGGCTTAAAACGATCAACGGTCTCTCTCTCTCTCTCTCTCTCTCTCTCTCTCTCTCTCTCTCTCTCTCTCCCTCTCTCTCTCTCTCTCTCTCTCTCTCTCTCAAGTGTTTACCAATAGTTTACCAAGGGAGGTGGTCGACAGTAATTCAATTGATATGTTTAAGAAAAGACTGGACGATCATCTGATGAAGATTGGATTAATATGAATTAATCAGTAGGCATGTGTAATTTCCCTTTCAAAATAGTGAATTTCTATACTCTATACAAAACTTTCCTTGCGGGAATTTCCTGACCCATAAGGTTACACTTCATCCTATTTTCCGGTACGGCTTGTTAACCTGAGGGAGCGAAGGGTAGGGAAACAGCCTTTTACTTGCCTGTCCTATTCTTCTACTATAAACTGTCCCTGTCTAGTAATAATAAGGCCGGACCACCTAGTAGGGACCGCAATGTCTGTGTGGTCTGAGTATCTGTGTAACTCTGTATAACTCCCCTTGCGGCTTCCCAGCATTGAGCTCTCGTTCAACGGTCGGCCCCCTCTATACAGAAACACTCTGAGAGCTACGTAGGCCGGGATACAAGGATTATAGTTGTGTATTTGTCTATGTATTTATTTATATTCGCATTTGTCTGTTTATATATATTCATTTACTGTTATATATATATATATATATATTCTATGTATCCTGTATTGTTTACCTTATTGTTTGTTATGTTTGTTATATAAGCAAAGTGTGGTCCAAGGGCATAGAATATCCCCGATCGTAGTTTTGTTCGTTTGTGGTCAAATTCGGTTGCCTTGTTTTTTAGGAATAGGTTGACCAAAAGTAGTGTACGAATACAAAGGTATCCATGGATCTGGATAAACAGATAATGATAGATTAACCCCTTCTGTACCCTCGACGTCTTTTTAGTTATATTCTAGCTATATTTAGACGATGTTGTGCTTTTTAGGAAGGATCTGTGGTAGCTAAAAGAGTTAAGTGAGATAGTTCGCAGCCTATTAATTGCTGGAGATCGTTTTTTAAACTGAATATAATCGTCTGATAGTTACCAGAATATAATGAAAAGGACGTCACCGGTACTGAAAGGGTTATCAGAGAAAAGTGTAAATGAAAAATGAAATAAATAAATAACAATGTAAACAAGAAATTAATGTTTTAATAGACATAAATTAATGCGTTTTAATAGACATAAATTAATACGTTTTAATAGACATAAATTAATACGTTTTAATAGACATAAATTAATACGTTTTAATAGACATAAATTAATACGTTTTAATAGACATAAATTAATACGTTTTAATAGACATAAATTAATACGTTTGAATAGACATAAATTAATACGTTTTAATAAACATAAATTAATACGTTTTAATAGACATAAATTAATACGTTTTAATAGACATAAATTAATACGTTTTAATAGACATAAATTAATACGTTTTAATAGACATAAATTGATGCTTATGCGGTAGAAATGACCACTCAGTTTTAAGGGGAGATTTCCACTTAAGGGATTTTTTTCTTTACCCCCTTCTCCCTCATGTTTAGCCCCATTACTTTTGAGATTTTAAGACGTTCGCCACATTAGTTTGGCGATTTTAAGAACTTTCACCCAATTTATGTCACTTTTAAGACCTTTCGTGCCATTTAGGTGTCGATTTTTTCCTGGCGAGCGATAGCGAGCCTGCAATTTAAGAGGAATCGGCCTTCGGCCGGGACATTTTTCTACCGAAAAATGTACAAATATATCTTGAAAGGGGGTCAAGGGGGTGTAATTTCAAGCTTGATGGAATTCTAGGAAACACACTAAATACCTCCCCTTAAGAAAAGTGGTACATATTAAAGCCGGTATCATTATAGTGCTTTTTCCCCCAACATTTATTCTCAACACTGGTCTGGCAGCTTATGGGGCAAACATTTAATATATTTCTGCTACCTAAATTCATCTAGCATCAATCTAGTTTCCGACCCCAGTGCAAACTCATCCAGAAATGTTGCCAGAAAAATGTTGACCATCGAATGTTGGCTATACAAGCGCTCGTATGATACCGGCTTAACAGTGTTCTATTAGTTTATGTGTTCTAATTAAGTTTGAATAGATTAGTAGAAGAACGTTTTTTATATTTACCATTTTTGTTACAATTAACCATCTTAGTACCGGTGACGTCTTTTATATTTGATTTCGGCTAAACTTCGACGATGTTATGAAGCTTAGGAAGGATATATGGTAGGTAAACGGATGAGTCGAGATAATATGTCGTCTTTTAATGGCTAGACGTCTTTATAAGCTGAATAATATAGTCTAATACTTTCCGCAATATTATAACAGGGTTGGGTGTGAGAGGGAGCTGCCTTGTGTGGGCCAATCGGCTTTCTACAGACTCCCATTTTCTTATGTTCTTATGTAATATGTCTACCATTTGAAAGGGTCAGCCAGGGATTAGATGTGGAAAGTATACAGCCCGTTTGGAGTTACAGAGGCTAGGCTTCACGATTTCTAGCCTACCTATTAGGAACAGGGTAGAGTAGGTAGATTGGAGATTTCTTTTCAACTGACGGTAAATTGCAAGGTTCCCATCAAGATTTCTCCGTTATTTTGAAGATGTTGTAGTGAAATATGGTGTTAATTATATAAACTTGGTCTTAATATGACGGAGAGACATAGTGGTTTCATGTCTATCCATTAAGTATCCAGAAATTAGCTGCTAAGGGATTCAATTTGCCGTCAGTTGAAAAGAAACAGTATGGATATTATAACCACGCATATAAATACACTATAAAGTAGATCAAATATAGGGGTACATATTTAGAATTATAAGAGGGGGCATAGGATAACATTTAAATCGTATCCACTTCCGTATGCTTGACGCCATTATGCCTTATCATCTGGTCAGTATTAGCCGATTTAATGCAGCTTAGGAGGGACGTCTAGTAATCAGAGAAGTGTAGTATATTTGTATTTAAGGGGAGATCTCCACTTGAGGGATTTTTTTCTTGACCCCTTTCTCCCTCATGTTTAGCCCCATTGCTTTTGATATTATAAAACGTTTGCCCCATTAGTTTAGCGATTTTAAGAATTTTCACCCCATATTAAGACCTTTCGTGCAATTCAGGTGTCGATTTTATCCTGGCGAGCGATAGCGAGCCTGTAATTTAAGAGGACATTTTTCTACCGAAAAATGTACAAATTTATCTTGAAAGGGACTCAAGGGGGTGTAATTTTAAGCTTGATGGAGGTCTAGGGAACAAACTAAATACCTCCCCTTAATCGTTGACCATCATAAAATCCTTCTTAAACAGAGTAAAGTCGTCTAATGGTAGGCAGAATCAAAATATATATATAAGGAACTTCCCGCGCACTAAACAGAATCAAGCTTGAGTCAACCTCTGCGTCCTTTTCACTATATTCTGGCAACTATTACACGATTTCATTCAGCTTAGGAAGGACCTCTGCATGTTAAGGGGGGATCTCCACTGGAGGGATTTTTTTCTTGACCCCTTTCTCCCTCATGTTTAGCCCCATTGCTTTTGATGTTATAAAACGTTTGCCCCATTAGTTTAGCAATTTTAAGAACTTTCACCCCATATTGAGACCTTTCGTGCAATGCAGGTGTCGATTTTATCCTGGCGAGCGATAGCGAGCCTGTAATTTAAGAGGAACCGGCCTTCGGCCGGGAAATTTATCTACCGAAAAATTTACAAATTTATCTTGAAAGGGCCTCAAGGGGGTGTAATTTTAAGCTTGATGGAGGTCTAGGGAACAAACTAAATACCTCCCCTTAACCCTCTCACGTTCTTGACGCAATTTTGAGCCTATTAGGGATACTTTAAATCCTTTGTTACCATCAGGGGTATTTAGAAACCTTTAGTTTAGTTACTTTAACCTCTGTAGTTGTCTTTGAGTTAGCTGTGGGCAGAAAACTAATTTTGGAGAGGTAATTATAAGAGTGAGAGAACTATTTATTATTGCTAATCTGGCAACCTCTGCGTCATATGGTCGTGAGAGGGTTAATAGGCTACAGACTATCTCAATTAATCCCTATAGCTCCCACCTACCCTTCCTAACCTTCATAAAACGTCTAAAAATAGCTAAAATAGCTAAAATCAAATGAAAAAACATACGTCGGCGGTATTGCAGGGTTAACCTCTTCTGTAGCGGCGACGTCTTTTTAACTATATGCTAGCTATGTGTAGACGATTTGGTGAGGTTTAAGAAGGATCTGTGGTAGTAAAAAGGGTTAAGTGAGATAGTTCGAAGGCTGTTAATTGCTGGAGGCCCTTTTTAAAATGACTACAATCGTCTAATAGTAGGTATAATAAGGTCACAGAGACGTCGTCGGTACAGCAATGGTTAAGGGGAGGTCTCCACTTGAGGGATTTTTTTCTTGACCCCTTTCTCCCTCATGTTTAGCCATATTTGCTTGTGATATTATAAAACGTTTGCCCCATTAGTTTAGCGATTTTAAGAACTTTCACCCCATATTAAGACCTTTCGTGCAATTCAGGTGTCGATTTTATCCTGGCGAGCGATAGCGAGCCTGTAATTTAAGAGGAACCGGCCTTCGGCTGGGACATTTTTCTACCGAAAAATGTACAAATTTATCTTGAAAGGGGGTCAAGGGGGAGTAATTTTAAGTTTGATGGAAGTCTAGGGAATCAACTAAAAACCTCCCCTTAATAGACGCACTACACTTCGCACAACAAGAACGAGAAGAGGCGGAAAAACTTATGATAATTACCGTACACAAAAACACTATAGTGCTATTAACCTTTTCGGGATTATGATGCGTTTTAACAGTATATTCTGGCGATCGTGTAGACGGTTTTATACAGCTTAGGGTGGAGCTGTGGGAGTTAACAAGGCAAATACTGGAGCAATGAACACTAACCTCCATAATGCCCTTCCTTATCTGCATGAAATCGTTTAATAATAGCCAGAAAATAGACTAGTAATACGGGATAGAATACTGAGAGGGTTAAATAAAAGCCAATAAAATGACGGCGCAAAATGTTTAATCAAGAGAATATTCAAAAATATTTTGGCAAATGTATAGTGAGTGAAGACTATGGTTTAAGGGGAGGTATTTACTTTGTTCCCTAGACCTCCATCAAGCTTAAAATTATACCTCCTTGAGTCCCTTTCAAGATAAATGTGTACATTTTTCGGTAGAAAAATTTCCCGGCCATAGGCCGGTTCCTCTTAAATTACAGGCTCGCTATCGCTCGCCAGGATAAAATCGACACCTGAATGGCACGAAAGGTCTTAATATGGGGTGAAAGTTCTTAAAATCGCTAAAATAATTGGGCGAACGTTTTATATAAAAAACAATGGGGCTAAACATGAGGGAGAAAGGGGTCAAGAAAAAAATCCCTCAAGTGGAGATCTCCCCTTTTATCAATTTGTTTATCTATTTATTTATTATTAAACTTTCAGGTTTCCTCCCTAGACTTCCATTTAGCTTAATAAATACCCTGAAGATAAATTTGTGCATTTTCGGTAGACTGCTCCGGCCAAAGGCCGGTTCCTCCTAAATTGCACGCTTGCTATCGCTTGCCACGATAAAATCGACACGTAAATGGCACGGGAGATCTTAAAATCGCCAAACTAATAGAGCGAATGTCTTAAAATTAAAAAAAAATGGGGCTAAACATGAGGGAGAAGAGGGTCCAGAAAACCCCCCTTAAACAGATTATGAAAAGGGAATACATCTGACAACCAAAATATGCAATATGAAAGATTATGTAATATGCGGAAATATGAGAATCGGATATATTGTGAAAAAGGAGAAGACATATAAGTGACGAAAGGAAAATGCATGGTTATAAATTTAGTTCTGTGCAGGATGTCAATAACGGTGACAGAAGAATTATGACGAAAAAAAAGGGCGCAGGAAAAATATGAGAGCCGAGATCAGAGAAGTATTGATGTATCTTGAAATAAAGGATAATAGATAAATATTTCGAGTCAGAATATGAAAGAATGCGAGGGAGTGACTGGAGCGAGTGGGGAAGAGTGCGGGGTGTGGTGAGGGTGTGAGTATTGGCGAGTAAGGGGTGGTGAGGGTGTGAGTGTTGACCCCTCTCGGTGTTGAGGGTGTGAGTGTTGATGTTGGTGAGTGTGAACTGAGGTGAGAACATGAATATTGAGGTATACGAGTCGTGATGTGGAGTATAATTTGGTTAAAAGTTATTAGACTGACCTGCTGATGGTCTGTCAGAGTATCTGGTGCAGTAGACCCATGCTGGCCATAGCGTGGCCCCTGAGGCGTCCCGGTCCTTGTCCTGGTGGTTGGAGGGTTGGTGGAAGGGTGGTAGGGGCAGGCCCCCCAGGCTACCCTCCTTGGCCCCGCGGGGTGTCATCCGGGACAGGTCCACCGGCTGCTCGCTGCCCTCGTCGGATCGCCGACCAAACTCGGGTTTCAATATATTGTCAATGGAGAATTTGAGAGCTCGTTGGTGGAGCTGGTTGTTGGGCTGGTGTGCCACAGGTGGTGTTCTGGGTCCACCTGGCCCAGGACTCATAGCGAGGTCTGGGGGCTCCACCTTTGGTCCTGGGGCACCCGCCCCACTCTCAGCCCCACTGTCATCAACATCCACCATAGAATCATCGGTATCTTGTTGTGAGAGTGGCCTGGGCGACCCACTACCCACCGAGATATCGTCATCGATGTCATCCAAGGCCCCGGCCACCATGGCCTCGCCGGCCTCGCACATATCCCCCCCTACCTGGCCCCCGCACTGACTACCGCCGGGGTGGGGGCCCCACTCAGCGCTGGGGCAGGCGTGGCGCGGCGTGGCACTAACGGCGGGTCCAGAACCCTGCCATGATGCTCCCCCGGGTCCTGTTATCATCACCACTAACGACACCACTACCACCACCACCACGCTCATCTTCAGCCCCGCCCATCACACGCCTCTACCCGCGCATTCGCGCATCCCAGTCCCGCCCCATCCACGCCCGCTGCCTGAGATAGCCAACCGCGCTGTATGACCGTGTTGAGGGCGGGGTACTGCGGCGGGCGGCCAGTGGTAGAGCTGCGGCACCTCCCCTTGGTGACCAAGCTGGGCGGTGACGGTGGCGGCGGTGGAACAGTGCGGCTGAGGATGGCGGACTGCTCGCTCACCCACCTCGTAATGAACCTAATTGCTCTCTATTTTCACCCACACCATCGTAAATCCCTGGTGACGCTGCTGACAACACCACTGACCGTCCCCCAACATGTGACGCAAGGGGGGGTGACGGGAGGGAGGGGGAGAACAACTGATAGTGGGCCCAGCACAATGTTGTTCAGTACCACCCGCCAGAGGACTCTATTGAAGGAAACACACACACAGACACACACACACACTAACACATACACACACACATACACACACTCACTCTCACACACACACATACAACACGCACACACATTTGGTGAAATAATGGGAAGAATCGTTTACATCCAATGCTTACCAAAATATCTTGCATAATCACTTAATACAAGAACATCCATTTGATGTATAAAGCATGTTTATGTATGTACTACATGGTAGCATTTCATCGTATCGTGTTTCGAGTTTTATGTTAACACTTCTTTCTATTCTGTGTATTCGAATTGATATTGTGTGTCACATAATTATATAAGCCACATTCAACTTAAGGGTGAAGGGTATATTTTTTGGTCGAATATTTCATATATTTATTATTTGTTTTAGTTTCCTCCTTAGAGCTCCATCAAGCTTAAAAAAACATCCATTAGATCACCCTTCTAGATTAAATTATAATTTGTTTAATATAAAAATATCCCGGCCGAAGGCCGGTTTTTCGAACATTACAGGCTCACTATCGTTTGCCAGGGAAAAATCGACACTTGAATAACACGAATATTGACAAAGAAATGGGGCGAAAGGTCTTAAAATCGACAAACTAATGGAGCAAACATCTAAAAATCTGAAAACTAATGAGGCTAAACATGAGGAAGAAGTGGGGGCCAGAAAAACGGCCCATCTCCCCCTAACTCGTGTTGTCATATATCACCTTAATTCCCGACTAAATTATTAAAGAGAAGATTTGTTTACTGTTGATTGTAAGATTCGCCGCATCTTATTGTTATTGTTTTATTGGCTTTTTGTATTGGCTTCCATATCCCTTTCTCTATTGTTATTGTTTTATTGGCTTTATTATTGGCTTCCATATCCCTTTCTCTATTGTTATTGTTTTATTGGCTTTATTTATTGGCTTCCATATCCCTTTCTCTATTGTTATTGTTTTATTGGCTTTATGTATTGGCTTCCATTTCCCTTTCTCTATTGTTATTGTTTTATTGGCTTTATTTATTGGCTTCCATATCCCTTTCTCTATTCCCATATATTTTTGGCCATCCAATATGGCATGGCGTTATTTTTGTTTTCATTTTCTGCTCTCTCTCTCTCTCTCCCTCTCTCTCTCTCTCTCTCCCTCTCTCTCTCTCTCTCTCTCTCTCTCTCTCTCTCTCAATTCCTCTTATTTTTCTTCTTCGCCTTCTTTTGTTCATCTCCCCTTCCCATTTACTCCCCCCCTACCCCTCCCCCCCTCTCTCTCTCTCTCTCTGTCACTCCCTTCTCTCTCCCAATGGGCTGAGTCACACTTACCACTTATTTTTCTGGACTGGTAGTTTCCGAATTAAAGCTTGATATGAATACAGCGTTTCAATCAACTATTCATCTTGGGGTGGTTTTATTTCAGCTGACGGTAAATTGTATTGTAACTGATACTTAACGGAAAATATGAAATTATTATGCATCTACAATATACAGCTATTACTCATTAGTTTTCCTAGTTAATAACATATTTTCCTACTAAAGTTTGTTAATAGCTGAGTAAACACGATGGGAGCTTGTCAACTTACCGTCAGCTGCAAAAAACTAAAAAAAATATAGGGAGTGATATCAACGCCGATTGAAAGTTGTCGGAAAGGCCCTACAAATGTGATCTGGATATAAAGTGAACTAAACTTTTCTTTCAGGATTTCAGCCAACTATACCCAAAGTGTATTTACCAACTATAGTCTGTTTCTTTTCAACTGACGGTAATTTGCAAAGTCCCCTCCTCTCTTCTATTTTCCCTTCCTCCCCTCAAATATTCCTCACCCCCTCCCCTCCCATACCCCTCTCGACACTCATATTCCCTCCCTCCTCTAGCTTCCCTCCTCCCCTCCCATACTCCTCACCCCCTCCTCTCTTCTACTTTCCCTCCCTCCCCTCCCATACTCCTCACCCCCTCCTCTCTTCTACTTTCCCTCCCACCACTTCCTATACCCCTCAACCCTCTCCTCTCTTCTACTTTCCCTCCCTCCCCTCCCATACTCCTCACCCCCTCCTCTCTTCTACTTTCCCTCCCTCCCCTCCCATACTCCTCACCCCTACTCTCTTCTACTTACCCTCCCACCTCTTCCTATACTCCTTCAACCCTCTCCTCTCTTCTACCTTCCCTTCCTCCCCTCCCATACACCTCTTGCACTTCCCTTCTCATATCCTCCCTCGTATTTTCTACCATCCCTCCCTCTCCTCTCATGCCCCACTCGTCTCTCTCACCTCTCCCCCCTCTCCACCCCTCACTTTCTCCCTTCACCCCTCTCCCCACCCCTCACTTACCCCCTCATCCCTCTCCCCACCCCTCACTTTCTCCCCCCCCTCACCCCTCTCTACCCTCCCCTTCCCACCCATTCCTTATCTCCCATGCCCCTCTGTCACCCCCCACCCTCTTGTTAATTGCCGTGGGATGACAGGACCACTAAGCACACCTCCTGATTATAAAATACGCCCCCCCCCCCCCCCCCAAGGTATGTCAGCTAAGGCTACGCACGCCATCCGTCACGTCGACGTCGGGTATTACCAGCCCATACCATGCGTTACCCCCTGACGTCCTTAATTGACTGGTAACGTTATTAATTGCTTGGTTACGTCATGCATTACCTTACAATACCTTAAGGGGAGATGGTTCACTTTTTGGTTATTTTTGTATTTATTCATTATTTGTCTAGTTTCCTCCCTAAACCTCCATCAAACTTAAAAAATCATCCATTAGCTTCCCCTCCGAAATTTATTTGTACATTTTTCGTTAGAAAAATGTCATGGCCGAAGGCCGGTTCCTCCACAATTACAGGCTCGCTATGGCTCGCCGTGAAAAAATCGACACCTACAGGGCACGGAAGGTCTTAAAATTGACAAAGAAATGGGGCGAAAGGTCATAAAACCGACAAACTAATGGCGCAAACGCCTTGAAATGTCAAAACTAATGGGGATATGCATGTAAAAGAAAGTGGACCAGAAAAGTAGCCCATCTCCCCTTAATTGCTTGGTTACGTCATGCATCACCTTACAATACCTTAACGGCGTTATATATTACCTGGTGACTTGCTAATTCATTGGTTACGTCACGTAATACTTTACAATAACTTAATTGCTTAATGGTGTTAAATATTACCTGGTGACTTGCTGATTGGTTGGTTACGTCATGCAATACCTTACACTACCTTAATGGTGTTAAATATTACCTGGTGACTTGCTGATTGGTTGGTTACGTCATGCAATACCTTACACTACCTTAATGGTGCTATATATTACCTGGTGAGTTGCTAATTGATTGGTTACGTCATGCAATACCTTACACTACCTTAATGGTGTTAAATATTACCTGGTGAGTTGCTAATTGATTGGTTACGTCATGCAATACCTTACAATACCTTAATGGTGCTATATATTACCTGGTGAGTTGCTAATTGATTGGTTACGTCATACAATACCTTACAATACCTTAATGGTGTTAAATATTACCTGGTGACTTGCTGATTGGTTGGTTACGTCATGCAATACCTTACACTACCTTAATGGTGCTATATATTACCTGGTGAGTTGCTAATTGATTGGTTACGTCATACAATACCTTACACTACCTTAATGGTGCTATTATTACCTGGCGAGTTGCTAATTGATTGGTTACGTCATACAATACCTTACACCACCTTAATGGTGCTATATATTACCTGGTGAGTTGCTGATTGGTTGGTTACGTCATACAATACCTTACACTACCTTAATGGTGCTATATATTACCTGGTGAGCTGCTAATTGATTGGTTACGTCATACAATACCTACTGAAATTTATAATGACTCGTTGACGTCACGCACTACCTGGTACGTTGTTAATCCGTTCCGTACCGGCGACGTCTTTTTAGTTTTATTCTAGCTATATTTAGAGGATTTTGTGCAGTTTAAGAAGGATCTATGGTAGCAAAAAGGGTTAAGTGAGATAGTTCTAAGCCTGTTAGTGGCTGGAGGCCCTTTGTAAACTGAATAAAATAGTTAATAGTAACCAGAGAAAAGTTAAAAAGACGTCGCCGGTATAGAAGGGGTTAACCCTTTCCATTTTCATTATTTTATGGCAACTATTAGACGATTTTAATGAGTATTAATAGGGCCTCCATCAATTAACCCTTTCAAGCTCCAATACGCATTTCTCTTTTGTTTTCTGGTAATTATTAGACGATTTTATTGAGATTAGGAAGGGTATAAGGAAGTCAGAGGGTTGATTGAGAGATTATTTACCCTTTTAACACCCACAGATCCTTCCTAAGCTGCATAAAATCGTCTAATGATAGCCAGAATATACTGCTAAAACGCGTCAGAGCTTCAAGGGGTTAATAGTTTTCGTACTATCTCGCGTAACCCTTTGTACTATCACAGATCCTTCTTAAGGGGAGATTTCCACTCGAGGATTTTTTTTCTTGACCCCCTTCTCCCTCATGGTTAGCCCTATTGCTTTTGATATTTTAAAACGTTTGCCCCATTAGTTTGGCGATTTTAAGAACCTTCGCCACATTTCTGTCAATTTTAGGACTTTTCGTGCCATTTAGGTGTCGACTTTTTTCCTGGCGAGCGATAGCGAGCCTGTAATTTAAGAGGAACCGGGAAATTTTTCTACCGAAAAATTTACAAATTTATTTTGAAAGGGAGTCTAGGGGCTGTAATGTTAAGCTTGATGGAAGTCTAGCGAACTAACTAAAAACCTCCCCTTAAGGGAAGATGGGCGTCTCTATTTGCTTATAATAATTTTATATTTTTATTATTATTTAGTTTCCTCGCTAGACCTCCATCAAACTATAAAAACACCCCGTAGACCCCCTTTCAAGTTAAATGCGTACATTTTTCGATATTTACTCTTAAAGTTACAGGCTCGCTTTCGCTCGCCAGGAAAAAATTGACACCTAAATAGAACGCAAGGTCTTAATATTGACAAAGAAATGGGGCGAAAGGTCTCAAAATCGCCAAACTAATGGAACGAACGCCTTAAAATGTCGATACTAATATGCTAAACATGAGGGAGAAGGGGGTCCAGAAAAAGCGACTACTTCCCCCTTAAGCCTTTGAAGATTATGACGTATTTTGACAGTACATTCTAGCTATAATCAGGCTCTTTGGTACAGTTTAAGAAGGATCTGTGGGAATTAGAAGGGCAAAGACTATCTCGGTTAACCCTCTGACTTCCACATACCCTTCCTAATCTGAAATATATCGTCTAATAATTGCCAGAAAACAGAAAATAAATGCGCAATCGGATTTTGAAAGGGTTAATTTATCTGTCTGTTCGTTAGGCTCTCTCTCTCTCTCTTTCTCTCTCTCTCGCTCTCTCTCTCTCTCTCTCTCTCTCTCTCTCTCTCTCTCTCTCTCTCTCTCTCTCCCTCTCTCTCTCCCTCTCTCTCTCTCTCTCTCTCTCTCTCTCTCTCTCTCTCTCTTAATGCATCAGTAGGCATGTGTAATTTCCCTTTCAAACTAATTTCCTATATTAAATACAACATTTCCTTGTGGGCATTTCCTGACCCATAAGGTTACACTTCATCCTATTTTCCGGTGCGGCTTTTTAGCCGGAGGGTGGGGAGAGAGCCTTCTACTTTACTGTCCTATTCTTTCACTATAAACTGTCCCTGTCTAGTAGTATTAAGGCCGGACCACCTAGTTGGGACTGCAAGGTCTGTGTGGTCTGAGTATCTGTGTAACTCTGTGATACTCTCTCTCCTCCCTTCCCTCCCTCCCCTTGTCAACATGGCGCCGTGACTTATCATTGTAACTCCTCCACCACGTCGCCTGTGTACGTGTGTGTGTGTGTACGTGCGTGGTCCTATGTGCGTTTGTCAGGGCTCCTGTGTGTAAGTATTTTAATGTAATGTGTGTGGATACCATAGTCTTCTTCTTTTTCAACCTGACGGTAATTTGAAAACCTTAGAAGCTGATTAATCGATATAATTGAAGACCTAAGGAGCTGATTAATCGACAAACTGTAATACCTTAGATGCTCATTTATCGATATTTAGTGGAAAAATATGAAACTAATATATCTCTCCATCATATTAATACGCAGATCTTCATAATTTTCAATATATTTTACTACAATGTATCGACACTCGATGGAAAAATATGAAACCACTATGTCTCTGCATCATATAAATACGCAGATGTTTATAATTACTCATATATTTTGTTACAATGTATCAATATTTAGTGGGAAATATGAAACTACTATATCTCTGCATCATATAAATACTTGGTTTTCATAATGAAACCATATTTCGTTACAAAATATTTGCAAATGCTGAGGGATGAAGGTGAGGACATGGCAATTTACCGCCAACTGATAATAGAAATACTATAGTTATTCCGTAAGGTGTGTGTGTGTGTGTGTGTGTGTGTGTTTAATTAAGTGAACATGCAGTGTATAATCTGTGTGTGCAACCAAACCGGTAAACATTATAAGTGTATGAATTTGAAAACATTATAGAAAGCCTCATTGTTTTGGCATTCAATTCCTACCCCATTTATAATATGGATCATAAATGCTTTAACTCTTTCAGTACCGGTGCCGTCCTTTTGACTTCATTCTGGCTATTATAATAATAATAATAATAATAATAAGTTTTATTTAGCCAATCCAAATACAACTAAAATAAAAAAAATTGTGAAACATATTACAATGGCTGAGCCTTTTGAGAGAAATCTCTCTTGAAGGCCCCTTGTGCATAACTCGATTACTGCAGTAAACTTAAAATTACGGTATTGAATTTAATAATGAGGAAGGCAGTTGTAGGCACCCCACGCCCACCCCAACATACACTATCACGCGGGCTGATCAACACAACCCCCACAGAACCCACACCCAACGGCCATACTCATGAGGGGAACAAGGGGCTCCACACCAGTCAACCTATAGCTACAATACTTTTTATGCTACCCACATTGATGCTAAAGCCTGATTATACATACACATACACCTATATCCATTAAACACATATGAGTTTAAACAAATATGTACACACAGAACACACGACCCAATCAGTGGAAGTCCAATTTCCCTAGGTAATACATCAATTTTCATATTTGTCTTAATATTTTGATAGTAGATGTGACTTAATTGCTATTTTGAAACTAGAGATGGTCTGTTTGTTCTGTATATCAACTGGTAAATTATTCCAAATTATTATTATACGATTGTATTCAGTTTAAAAAAGACCTCCAACAATTACCAGGCTTGAAACTACCTCACGTAATGCTTTTGATACCACAGATCTTTCTTAAACTGCACAAAATCGTCTAAATATAGTTTTAAAAAAAAATGCTGTTACAGAAGGGGTTAAAAAGGCATTAGCAAAGTGTTCAATATATTACGCAATATCAATTATTAAACAATTACTTTGCTCACTTACTTGTTTAATTATATCTTACACAAGCGAATGTTATACTGTAGAGTTATAGACACATGGCTTCCTTCTTCCACCACCAAGGTTTATTCTATAACATTATCGTTAATGGATGGCTTTATCCGCACGTTTAACATATATTTACGAGATATTTGCAAGATATTTACGAGACGATATTTTTCATGGAGATTTTATGTTTCGTTGTTAGGTAGTTTTCATAAATTTACAGTGGTTTTAATCACTTACAATCCTCGGAAAATATGGTTTCCCGTTTCATCCAAGATCTTAAAACACTCAGATGTAAAAAAAAAATCTTCTGAGTAAATAAAAACAAACTATTTTGTGTGTGGGATACATGATGGGTAGAGTGCCCCCTCCCCACTCAATCCCCCCCCCCCCCCTCTCACCCACCCTGCCATTGCTTATTGAAATCAGCTTCTATTTTGCCAGTAGAGGGCCTATTTAGAGGTTTACCGCCGTCGATAGGGACAATTATAAGGAGAGTTTTTGTCTTGTACAGTGTTCTATATAGTGTCCATATACTGCATTTCCAATGGTTGAAACACATTTTTTTATTTGATCTTTGCAATATCCTAATTCTAAAATAGCCTTTAAATGTTGAAAAAAAAAACTTGTGGTTGTCTCGTACCTAAGTACCGAAATGAGTGTCAAAATCGAATAAATCTCACCATGATCCATCAGAAAATGCTAAGTTGCATCCCCTAATGGATTACTGAAGTAAATTCAATTATTAGCTGTATTGTTTAGTGTAAACGTACATGTATATGAGTGTACGTTATATAATTGCGAATGTTTTGTGTTGAAAGGGCGGCACATCCGAACTACTATAGTTACCGCTTAAAATTTGTTTTCTCTAAAACATGCCACATAGAAAATTGATATTTAAGGTATAACTTAACTTAACTTCGCATTTACATGCGCACATTCACTTGCATAATGTGCTTCACCTCTTCAGCTACATCATCCCTCAGAGTGTTGGGGCTTGTACTGAAGGGTGAGTAAATAATAAAGAATAAATATAACTTACTCTCACAACTCTTTCAACACGCACATGTACAATTACACTGTCTAGACACTCACACATAGGCTATACACACACCCTTTCGGCTACATCGCTCCTCTGAGTGTTGGAGCTTTTACTAATGAATGAAGAAAGAATTAATAAAGAACTTTCATTATCTTTGTAACTTCAAATTAGTTGTCTCCCTCTGCATTCATTGCTACACTGATAGGTCTTTTCTGTATAACGGAAGAGTAGGAGGTATTACTTAATTGTAGCCTATTGCATAATATTTTGTTAACAACCCTTCAATATTTGCTGCGAACTCTCAGCCATTAACACTGTTCTGAATTTTATACCTGCTAAACAACTATTGAGAATAACCCCATGAGGACTTTGACGCATTTAAGCAGTTTATTCTGGCTAGCATTAGATGAAAATAGTTCAGATTAGGAAGGATCAATTGGATGTAATGGGTTTATATTCTTATGATGCCTAAATTTCCTTCTTATGCTGAACACAATAGTCTACTGATAACCCCCCATAAAGGAAGAAAAGCGTCCTAAAATACTGAAGAGGTTAACTATCACTGACTCACCGACAATTGTTGATCTTATCCGTAGCCTAGCTAACCATTTATTTACCCTTACGAGAGTGAAACAGGTAGGGTCTAAAGCGACCCACACCGTACCAGATAGGGCTAAGACTATGGTTGACATTAACAATCACGGAATAAGACTAACCAAGCCCTTCCAGCATGCTAAATAATAATAGAGGGAAAGAGAGAGTGAGATCCTTTCCCAATGGTTGAACTATTGCCAACACATTATCTGCTATACACACTTTCCCAAAATTGCTGATCAGTGATCATAGTTTGTCTATATTATTATGGAACAGAAACATATATGACAATTCTGATTTTGTAATATGCATAACCACTAACCACAGTTGCAGATTTTGTGTTCGAGTCATATAATAAGTGGCTTTAAATGAGGTGCAGATGCTTGGTGAACTAATTCAAAGGCTTATAATTGCTTAACAACGCCATCCACGATCAACAAGTAGAAACAGTAAGGGTTTAAGTGACAATGATGGGCCTTGGAAAGATTTTTATATTGTCTAGCCGTCAATCAAACGAATCGGTCAAAACATTGAGAACATATGGCCCTTGTGATTAAGGTACTTACTACTGATATGCGTAAGAAAAATTGGATACGAGGGTTGAAATTTCCTTAGTTATGTAATTTTTGTTCTAACATTTGTATATCTTTTTCGCAGATTGTGACTACGGTACCAACTGAAGAAAGTGCTATCAGGAGTACGAAATCCCTCGCAGATCATACTACCTTGGATCATCCCTTAGCGTGTCGTGAACAAGTGGAGGTAGGGAGAACTACACTAAAATTGAACGCTTAACCCCTTGAGGATCATGACGCATTTTAACAGTTTATGCTGGCTATTATTTGAGGATTATATTCAGATTCGGAGGAATATGTGGAAGTCAAAAAAGTTAATTGAAATAGTCTTTACCCTATTAATGGCCACAGATCCTTCCTAAGCTGTATAAAATCGTCTAATGATAGCCAGAATAAACTGTCCAAACGCTTCATTAATCTCAGAGGGTTAATTTGTACATAAGGGATACAAATAATAAGTGCTTCAATCGATTATGTGTTCTAAATTGATTCAGGGGAGATTTTAATATATGTTTTTGTTTAATTTGTATCATTAATTATTTTTTTAGTTTCCTCCCTTGACCTCCTTCAAGCTTAAAAGATACCCCCAAGAACCCCCTTTCGAGATAAATGTGTGTCATTACGCTTTCCATAATGCAGTTGGGTCTGAGTACATGATTAGATTGGTATCCAAAATTCGAGAATGGATATTAATCTTGATCGTGTACTCAACCTTTAACTGTGTTGGTGGTGTAATGGGTTAGGTGATTATGTTCTGGTTGTGGTGTCCCGATTTCGAATCCCGGGAGAACCATATGCTTTCATTAGTTTATTCAAGTACATTGGGGTTTGTAATTGATGATTAATGTCAAGAACAGGGTGTTACTTATTTCGGTAGAATAATGCCTAGCCCAAAGACCGGTTCCTCCTAAATTGCAGGCTTGCTACTGTTAACCAGGAAAAAATCGACACCTTCATGGCACGAAAGATCATAAAATCACCAAACTAATGGGGCGAATGTCTGAAAATATAAAAACGAATGGAGCTAAACGTGAGGGAGAAGAGGTGGCAAAAGACTGTACTCAAGCCGCCACCCGGGCACAGATACTATTCAAGATCTTAACCGTATGTGGTCCGCGGGGGATCTTTTTGTATCTCCCCTGTTGCGTTCCATTAGTTTAGAGCTTATGGGACGTTTCAACCCATTAGGTTGGCGATAGTGAGACGCTTCACCCAATTCAGGTGTCGATTTTATACTGGGTAAACGATACCATGCCTGTAACTTGGAAGATATCGACCTTCGGCCAGGACATTTCTTGATTGAAAAATGTACAAATTTAGATTGAAAGGGGTCTGGGTGGGCATTTACTAGTTACTGGGAAGGTGTTTTTGGTAGTCTAGGGGACAAATTAAAATACATCGCTCGAAAATGGCAAAAGCAGGCACAATCATCATAGTAATTAAACCAAATATCCTAATAACCCCCAAGACTCGGATCATATAGTATCCAATGACCTGTGTCTAAAATCAACATACGGTAAGGTTATCATATTTGTAAAAAAAAAAACATGCTTAAGGGGAGATGGGTCGTTTTTCTGGTCCCTCTTCCTCGTGTTTAGCCCCATTAGTTTTCAGATTTTATGACGTTCAGCTTGGCGATTTAAGACCTTTCGACCCATTTTGTTGTCAATATTTAGACTGTTCGTGTCATTTAGGTGTCGATTTTTTTCCTGGCGAGCGATAGCGAACCTGTAATTTAAAAGGAACCGGCTTTCGGACGGGACATTTTTCTACGGAAAAATGTACAAATATATCTCGAAAGGAGATCGGTTTTTTTTTCGTTTTTTCTTTTTTTGGTTTGATGGAGGTCTGGGGAGGAAACTAGAAACATTATAAATACATTAAAATGTCGACCGAAAAGTGAACCATTCTCCCTTAAATTCCTTACTATGCTTGGTCATATTTCATACATATTAGCCACGCATAGTCTTCTAATTTATATTGATAATGCCTTGTATACCTAGAAAAGCGTATATCAAGCATGTTTTACCTTGAAACTTAACTCCTTCTGTACTGGTGACGTGTTTTTAACTTTATTCTGGCTACAATTAGACGATTGTCTTCAGTTTGAAAAGGTCCTCCAGCAATATCCAGGCTTCGAACAATCTCCCTTAACCCTTTTCTCTACCACAGATTCTTCTTAAACTGCACAAAATTTTCTAAATATAGCTAAAATACAATTAATAAGACGTCGCTGTACAGAAGGGGTTAATATCAAACGCACAAAACACATTGAAACTTGAAGTTTGTGAGTGTGAATATTAATAGAGTTACCCTCTTGAAACAAGTCAAGGCTGTTTTCTGTAATCTAATGGGGGAGCCTGAATGGGGTGGGGGGAAAGCGAGAAGGATCTAATAAGGAGGAAGGTCATAAACGGGCACCCAATTGATCCCTAGTGTTGACCAAGTACCCCTGAAGATGGCTCTGCCATCGGTGGTGCATCGTCTGCACACTTACAAAGGAAGGCGTTGAATGTAGCTCTAAAACATGACGTCACTCACCATCTGCGCATACGTGAGAATCTAGGGCCCCCTTGGCCCCGCCCCTCACCTCCGTTGCGTTTAAATATACCCTTCAAACCATTGCACTCCGATCTCTCCATAGCTCATTCGGAAGAACGCCCGCCCGTCACTGAGGAAACCAGGGATCGATCCCACTCGTATTTGGTATATTTTTTATTTTTATATTTCGTTATATTTGTTATTTTGATTATTTTTGTTATTTTTGTTACATTTTAGGGTTAGGTTAGGTTAGGTTAGGTTAGGTTAATCTAATCTAATCTAATATAATAGTTGTACATTTGAGATGCGGGGGCCTTGATTCTCACGCATGCGCAGATGGTGAGTGACGTCATGCATTAGAGCTACATTCAACGCCTCCCCTTATAAATGTCACTGGGAGCTGCCAGATGGCGTGGCGGCAGATACAAACATGGCACCAAAACAACACGGTCACAGCTGTGTTGTTTGTGGAAAATGCAAGCGGAAGCAAAATAATTTCATATATCACTTCTTTCCCAAAGGTAAGGTGAAGTGCTTAGTCATAAGTAGGGTGTATCTACGAGTATACAGTATATAGTATACTCACATACGAGTACAGTATATATCATGGCTGACTGAATAAAGATTCCAGAGACATCATCTCGGTAAATAGCTGACCCATGAATGTTGGAATTTGTATCATTACAGATGTTTGTTATGGCTCAAGAACCTTGACGTCAATCTGAAGACGAAAACACCTGATCAGCTGAACAAGTCCCATTTTGTGTGAAGCAGCTACTTTTAAGATGACCAGTATAGCGGGGTTGGCCGTCTGACGTCTGATGCTCCACAATTTACAGATGTTTTAAATAATATAAATAAATAGCGTAATCTACTCACGTTGTAGTATATGCCATTCACCTGATCGGTTATTTTTAATGTAAGACATACCCTCAATTTTATGTTCTTACTTTTTGTGTAGTGTGAGAGTTGTAATTACTTGTTTATAGAATATTATTCATGAATACACAGAAAGCAATAAACGGTAGTGGAGAAATTCCCCTAGCATTGTATTGTGCTGCAGCGGTCGACCTGAATAGTAAACATGTAACTTCGAGAGAAAAAATATATATAAACACGTACAACATGAGACAAATGATGTGTTCCACACTTTTGGTAATGTAGTTGCTGAAGGGATGTGTATTTATTAGTGTATGACGTGTATGGGTAGAGCTGCAGAAACATAAATTACTCGAGAGATAGTCACTGGGATGATTGTTGTGGTTGTCTCACATATTCCTTCGTGAGAGATAATTGCGTACCGGCATGTCTTTATCTACTCCTCGCCAATTAAGTAGTGCAAGTAATATGAGGAACTGCATGATTCACAGTGTGAGTGTGTTTGTTTATTTACTTTTCAGTAAACTTACGAACACTATGGGGAACATATGGCCGAAATCCAAACAGGTACTGAAACAAATTTAAATGTAAGTAACAAAACCAATACAAGATATAGACGTTGATTAACCTACACATTTAACAAAGGTATTATATTAGATAAAGTATATTATACAGAAAAAGGTAAAGTTGCTGCAGAAATACTAGATTGTATACATGGAATGTAGCACAATATATTTAGTTGTAGTAGCATATGGAGTATAAGGTAGGACAATAATGATAATAACAAAATGGGGATCACAATCAAAACATCATGAGTGACATCAATAACCTACTATTTAGATATAGGCCTATAAGAGCTATTATGAATTGTGAAAAATTAAGAGATATTGAGTACTGCAAGCGGTAGCCTATAGCTATTAGAAACTATATAGTTATAGCTCAAATATAACCGCTTTCTAAAGAACGGTACATTCCCTAGTGAGGGGCATAAACTGTATAGTTACTGTTCGAAATTAACCGTTCTCTGTTGATGGGTGCTCGTCGTTAGATGGGGTAAGTATCAGGGGCCTACAACCAAAAGCAGAGTCACTTCTCATTATTAGATACTTCTTGCGGGGAAAGAGAGGGGGCGGGGTGGGGGGTGGGGGGGGGGGATTGAGAATGACGTCACGATACTAGCTTCAGTTCACCCAAAATCTACACAGGGGGAGGACGTACCGGCTGTGTCTCCTCGCATTTCACCGTGTTTAAGGTGTGTATTTGGGAATATCCGTGTATTTATAGGTTATATTAATGTATCTGGTCATGCTGGTGACGTTAAGGTGTTAATGAATGTAATGTATTGGATTAAATATAGGCAAATTATGGACTTGAACTGGAGAAGCCGGCTCATGCATGTCGGTGTCAACGCAATATTTACAATCATTCATTATACAGTACATATCATTAACTACCGTGACTTTCAAGTAATGCTAGGAAATGTCTCCTAGATTAACAAGTTGCTGCTAATGTACGGGGAACGTTTACGCTATAAACTAATAACTCAAGCAGCAAACTAGCGAACAAGGTGGTTGCCTGCTGCTCAACCCCCCCCCCCCCCATCCTCTATTTTCTCTCCCACCTCGCCCCCACCTTCTCGCTCGTTTTAGTTTTAAATGTTTTCGTTCGTTCGTGCTGTCGTTATAATCTGTATAGGCATGATCATAAATGCTTTGTTAACTATTTAGAAAAGGCTCGCCGCCTTATTATAAATATTGTATTACGGACAATGCGGTTCAATGGAATCCTTATACTGTACCCCGTGCTGGCAACATGGACGATGATTTTTTTTTTTTTTTTTGGGGGGGGGGGAGGCAAAACAAACTACCTCAACCCTTCTTGTATCCCACGTTGGAATTATAACTAAAACCATGGAAACTCTCTCTCTCTCTCTCTCTCTCTCTCTCTCTCTCTCTCTCTCTCTCTCTCTCTCTCTCCCACAATTTTATCCCTCCTGCTCTCATGCCGCACCTCCCCTTCCCATGAACTCCCTACCCTTTCACCCCCTCCCTCCCCTACTCCTTCACCCCCTCCCTCCCTTACTACTTCACCCTTCCCTCCCCTACTCCTTCCTATTCACGCCCTCCCTCCCCTTTCATCTCTCTCTTCCCTTCACCATTAATCCCTACCCTCCCCATCCCTCCCTATTCACCCCCTCCCATCCCCTATTCCTTCGCCCCTCCCTATCCCATGCTCCACTTTCCTCCCGATTCACTTCTCCCTTCCCCATTCACCTGTTTCACTTCTTTCCCCTTCCCTACTCCTCCACCCCCTCCCATACTCCTCCACCCTCCCACTACTTCTCCACCCCCTCCCACTACTCCTCCACCCCCTCCCTTATTCCTTCTCCACCCCCTCCCCCACTCTTCCACCCCTCCCTACTCCTTTGCCATCTCCCTTCGCAAATTTCATCAAGAGGATAGTTACAAAGTTTGTTATGCTATAAATTATTTTACAAAGGCTACATGTACTTTAATTGTGTGATAAATCATTACCTGCGGAAAATCCATTTTGGGAGATGCGCCCCCCACTAGTTTTACGTATGCGTGTGGGCATCGACGCTCTCGCAGACGAGTTTTCCCTCGCACCACATCTGTTTTCTGTTGACCATATTGGTATGTCGCACAATTTTTTGTTTTCACACATTGTATTTTGGACAGATTTAGGAGGGGCATGGGGGGGGGGGGTAATTTCTGCACATTGTGTAAAAATCGCATACAAACTAATTGGGAAAGCATTTTATTATATAAGAAATAAAGAAATCTGAGAAACTTGCACCCAAATCATCTTAGTGGACAGTCTATCTATCTATCTATTGCCTGACGTCGTGATCCCCGAAGGGGTGGCCACGAACGAACCGCCCCCATGCACCTCTGTCCCCAGTTAGTCGACGCCCCTCCCCCCAACCAGCACCGCCTTCGTTCATGTAGTTCCTCACTCCATCCTTCCACCTCATATTCGGTCTACCTCTCCCTCTCTGTCCCTCCACCTCGCTCTCGTACACCCTCTTAGTCATTCTCTCGCTTTCCATACGTTCCATATGGCCGAACCATCTCAAGTTGTTCCTTTTCACACTTTCCAGCACATCTACCTCCACACCACACCTCCTTCTTACTTCCTCATTAGTCTGTCTATCCCTCCATGTAACTCCGCACGCACTCCTTAAGTAATTCATTTCCACTGCTCTCACTCTTGGTCTGAGTCTTAGTGGACAGTGACGAGTTTTATTTGATTTATTTTTATTTTTTCAACTGTTGTCTATGAGATCCATGTGATAATACTTCGTTGTGCGTCCAACCCCTCAAATACAGACATTACCCTAACCTAACCTATAGTATCTTAAGTGCAATCCGCAATATTGTCAAATTTGAAGAAAAAAAAATACATATTTTGCGCGGTTGTAACAAAAAGTCAACAGAAAATGGGTGCAGTGCCAGTGTAAACTTGTACCAGGGTAAACTTATGACGCAATGTTGAGCCTATTAGGGATACTTTAAAGCCTTTGTTACCATCAGGGGTATTTAGAAACCTTTAGTTTAGTTACTTCAACCTCTGCAGTTGTCTTTGAGTTAGCTGTGGGCAGAAAACTAATTTTGGAGAGGTAATTATAAGGGTGAGAGAACTCTATTTCTTATTGCTAATCTGGCAACCTCTGCGTCATAAAAGCGTGAAAGAGTTAAGTTACTTATTCTTAACCCCTCGAGGAATATGACGCATTTTGGCAGTTTATTCTGGCTATCATTAGAAGATTTTATTCAGATTAGGAAGTGTTTGTGGAAGTCAGAGGGTTAATTGAGACAGTCTTTACCCTTTTCATTCCCACAGTGCCTTCCTAAGCTGCATAAAATCGTCTAATGATAGCCAGAATAAACTGTCAAACCCGCGTCATGATCATCAAGGGGTTATAATGTTGATATCAAACAGAGGGGCCGTTTTTCTGGGCTCCCTTCTTCCTTATGTTTAGGCCCGTTAGTTTTGATATTTTAAGACGTGTGCCCCATTAGTTTGTCGAACTTAAGACCTTTCGCTCCATTTTTATTGTCAATATTTAGACCTTTCGTGCCCTTTAGGTGTCAATATTTGTTCCTGGCGAGCGATAGCGAGCCTGCAATTGTGGAGGAACCGGCCTTCGCCCGTGACATTTTTCTATCGAAAAATGTACAAATTTATCTTGAAGGGGGGTCTAGGAGGTGATATTTTAAGCGAGGAAACTAAAACATAAATTAATATATAAATGAATAAACAAAAGAAACTATCCTCTGTCCCCATATGTTACGTATTTTATAATGTTAATATGAAACAATGTATAAATAAGTAGCACAGTGCGTATGTACTAAACAATTACACCTAATAACACTAAATTGTGGTCATTCATGTAAGTCCTTCATTAAACTGGCATGGGTTGTCCCTCTTATAGGGAATAGGTCCGCTTGGGGGCATTTTGTGTATGGCCACCCTCATAAGGAGAGTAAGGCGTCCGGCAATATATAGATAGAACACTAAATAATTAAGTAACTTATACATTTGTGACTGCAAAATACGAATTTTGGTTTAAGGGATGGAGATACATAAAAACTTTAAGATTAATAGGAAGGAATTATCCGCGATGGGGTTAAATGATGCGGTAAATCGAATGGAATAAGTTAGAAAGTTGTAGCGTTAATATAGGTGGTGAATTAGGAAGTTATTGGGTGGATAAGGCACCAGGCAGTCAGACTTAACCAGAGCGTGTGGATCACCAAGTCCTTCAATACCTACATTATTCGGTTATTACTCGAGTTTCTATTATTTTCAAGCATTCATATAAAACGGAATATATAATTTAGTGTATAAGTGTGTGAAATAACTTTTAAATTCGACTACATTTACTTATACTTGACGTTTTATGAACAGAGCAGCACTAATTAATTCATATCTTTCGTAAAACTCAAATTTTTTCAAATCTGAGAAAATTCAGTTCTCTAAATAATTTGAACTACCTAATGGCAAAGTCTCAGCCTTGTAACTCGAAAACTGCAAAAGATACTGGACTTTCAAATTTGTGACTGAAAATTTCGATTTCTGGGTCAGGGAAAGCGAATTTGGAGAATCTGACACAAGGCCAGCAAAGAAAAAAGTATTAAGAAAGGGTAAAATATTGCGGTAAATCGATTGGTGTAGGTTAGAATGTCGTAGCGTTAATTTGGGCTTGGTGATTTTGGGCGTTTTGGGCAGTTTTGGGTGACTCAGGCAGGCAGCCGGCCTCAGGACCCCAGCGCGGGCGAGAGTTATATATACCACCCAGTTCTGTGTTGATGTTTAAATGCAACTCGGTTCTTTATACTATCAACATATTCCGGACTTTGTACTTAATTCATAGTTAGATATCATACGGTTTTATCTATATATTTTTAAGATACGTACGGTACTTTGTAAACATTTGATTCGAGTATTGTAGATTGTTTATAAATAATTAATAGTGTGTCCTGTTGCTATACTGTTCATATTTAAAGATCTAATCATAAGGTATATAGCTGATCATCCTTTCACTATTATTGCTTGATAATTACATTCGAATTATATAATGAAAAACTAACCAAATTAACTTAAAATGCAGGATTTATGAATAGAGTCACACAAACATATTTCTATCTTTCGTAATAATCATAATTAAAGAAATCAGAGCAAATGATAACATACTGCATACATAACGGTAACTATAGGTTGTACAATTATCAACCTTGTATTTTATATACTGCACAAATTAATGAACTATGAAATTTGTGACCAGAAAATGCGATGTGTGGGCTTATGAGTGATAATATGGAATAACCGTGGCTATTTGTACAAATATACAACATTCTGCAGGGTTAAATGATGCGGTAAATCGAATGGAATAGGTTAGCAAGTTGTAGTGTTAATATAGGTTGGTGAGTTAGGGTGTTTTTGGTGGATAAGGCACCAGGCAGTCAGACTTGGCCGGAGCGCGTGGATCACCAAGTCCTTCAATATCTATATTATTCAGTTATTACTCGAGTTTCTAATAGTTTTAAGCATTCATATAAAACGGAATATATAAATTAATGTATAATTGTGTGAAAGAACAGATCATTTCAACTACATTTACTTATACTTGACGTTTTATGAATAGAGCAGCATTAATTAATATCTTTCGTAAAACTCAAAAATTTAAAAATCTGAGAAATTTCATTTCTCTAAATAATTTGAACTACCTAATGGCAAAGTCTCAGCCTTGTAACTCGAAAACTGCAAAAGATACTGGACTTTCAAATTTGTGACTGAAAATTTCGATTTCTGGGTCAGGGAAAGCGAATTTGGAGAATCTGACACAAGTCCAGCAAAGAAAAAAGTGTAAAGAAAGGGTAAAATTATGCGGTAAATCGATTGGTGTAGGTTAGAATGTCGTAGCGTTAATTTGGGCTTGGTGGTTTTGGGCGGTTTTGGGTGACTCAGGCGGGCAGCCGGCCTCACGACCAACGCGCGGGCGAGAGTTTTATATACCACCCAGTTCTGTGTAGATGTTTAAATGCAACTCGGTTCTTTTTACATATCCCGCATTTCATACGTAATTCATAGTTGGATATAACATTGTTTTATCTATATATTTTGTAGATACATACTTTGTAAATATTTCAGTTGGGTATTTTAGATAGTTTATAATTCATTAATATAGTAATATATTTATATCTCGTACTGTGTAAATATTTCTTAGTCTTATATTTTTTCTTTTTCTCTATTTCAGGATTTGAGTTGGTGTTTGTATCCCACCATCACCGAACTAAGCCAACTCACCGGAAGCTACCAACACCACCCGAACTATGGACTCTGCAACACACATCAACCTACCAACTGTCTGGGGTAAGTTACTGCCCAACTTATTATACTACATCATTATACTCTGTTCTGTTGATATACTGTTCAAGTGTTCATATTAATTTTTTTCAAGTACATTGGGGTTTGTAATTAATGATTAATGTTAAAAACGGGGTGTTACTTAATTCATATTTTCACCAACCCACCAATTAACTTACAAATAAACATAATTAATTAAATACAAATATATATCTTTTCAACCTTTCATTAAAAGTGCTTGACAATTAGCATCGTATATCCTTGCTTAGAAACTCTTGTAACTTAAAACAATAAATTTGAAAATTAAAATCTAAGAGTTTGCCTACTGGTCGTGAACAGAGTATAAATAGATTTTATTTGTTTATGTTGTTTACGATCTCAAATTAATGTTTTTATTTCTTATTTCCAGGATTTGAGTTGCTGCCTGTGGACTCTGCCGACGCTACGAGACTGCCCTGTGGACTCTACCGACGCTACGAGACTGCCCTGTGGACTCTGCCGACGCTACGAGACTGCCCTGTGGACTCTGCCGACGCTACGAGACTGCCCTGTGGACTCTGCCGACGCTACGAGACTGCAACACCATCAGGACACAAGGGGAGTGTTATTCTTGTTTTGTTTGTAGTCGTAGTTTGTAGTCGTAGTTTGTAGTCGTAGTTTGTAGTAGTAGTTGCATGGTATGAATGTGGCATGGTATGAATGATGCGTGTTAGGTTAGGGTTAGGTTAGGAGTAGTCGTAGTTCGTAGTCGTAGTATGTAGTCGTAGTATGTAGTCGTAGTAGTAGTCGTAGTATGTAGTCGTAGTATGTAGTCGTAGTATGTAGTCGTAGTATGTAGTCGTAGTAAGTAGTCGTAGTATGTAGTCGTAGTATGTAGTCGTAGTTGCATGGTATGAATGGTGTGTGTTAGGTTAGGCTAATCTATTTTTCCCTTTCAGATGAGATAGGGCTTTATTACTTTTACTAATCTTTGCTATTCTTATTAATTCACAGCTTTGTTGTTTTGATGATGTCCCCCTTCCCCCCTGAGTTGGTCGCCCCTCCTTCAGCTTCAATATTTTCCTTTGCTTTAATTTAATGACTGTTTGCCTTTAACGTAGCTTATATATATTCCGCCATTGTACCGGGTCAAATAATATCTTTGCATCACTTGAATTCATTACTCTTGTATTTGCTTTAACGTTAACTTATGATATAGTATACACACCGCTTTTGTACCGCGTATAATATTATATATCGTCTTTGTCACGCGAACTTTACTTAATAAAAAAAAAAAAAAATACATATCTTTTCTTGATCACTTTATTGTAAGCTATGACTTTTATAACTGATGAAAACTTAGAAAAATAGTTTTCAATTATAAATAAAGTTCCAATATATGGACTTAGAAAAAAAATATGAAACTATCTAAATAAAAGAGAACTCAGAAAATAAATAATAAACTGACTTAGAATATAAAGAGAACTTAAATAAAATTTAATTTACTTAAAAAAACTATACTTGAAAAACTTAGCCCCATGCTAAGAAAAAGTACTTATAACTTACAAAAAAAATAATGAACTTGAAAATTTACGAAATATGAAGAGAACCAAGATAATTAACTTAAACAAAATTATACTTGAGAACTTATAAAATTTGAAACAGGAAACAAAAATAACATGGATATTAAAAAGAGCATATATCAACTTAGTTTTTTATTGATCAGAGACATACATTTTATATATAATATAAAAAACTGTACCTACAGAATACAGATATATATTTTGAATACTTATATAATACCAGTAAAGGTACTTATATATATTATGAAGTCTTTTGTTTTATATTACGTACCTAAAGTACTTCAGAAAACAATAATGCACATTGTCTTTGGCTAATTTGCAACTCGGCTTTGTGATCATGGTATAACTTTGTTCAGTACATGATTTACCCAATATTACGTATAATTTTCTTTGGAAAGTTTCTTTGTTATCTACCCATATTGTAATAGCCATTGAGTTTTCAGTAATTAGTCTTTAATTTATTTATTTTATTTTAAGCCTTTAATATCGAGTTTCATTGGCAATGCAATTTGGCATTTTTATCTTTAATTATTGATTTCAGTTTAAAAAAAAAATTCATAGCCAAGCTTTTAAGTAAGGCTTTTAAGGAATACTTCTATAATCTTTTTAATTTTCTTAAGTGTACGGTCCTTTATATTTCTTACTTCTCAGGTATAATCCAGTTCATCAGCTAAGTTAACATCTAGTAGTCTACACCACCACTATCCTATCTCCCACCAGGCAGTACTGAATAAGCCTGTCTTAACTATACTCGGTTTCTGTTCAGCTGACTGTAAATTTAATCTATTGAGAGCTGATTTATCGATAATTAATGGAAAATATGAAACTACGATGTCTCTGCATCATATCAAGACTAAGTTTATTTATTTAGCACCTTATTTCACTCTAAAATCTTCAAAATAACAAATCTTGATGGGAACTTTGCAATATACCGTCAGTTGAAAAGAAAGACTAGCTAATATATAATCTAACTAACCTACTGTGTTTATTATTTAGTAGCGTTTATTACTTTTGGAACTAGCTTATGTATAGTGTGCAGCTTTAGGGGGAAGGTTGGTTTCTATAATAAGTGTTTCTTCCTGTTGCGTGTGATGTGTAGTGTTAAGTAGAGTAGGAATGTTGGCAAAATGAGAAGTCAGTTGGCATTGTGGTCAAGTGTGTATTGAAAGTGTGGCGTGATATGTGGATGTTGGCAGAGTACGTGATCAAAGTAGGGTAGGGATATATTCAATAAGTGACTAAGGGTGTATGCTTAAGTGTTAATAGTGTATGGGCAAAGTAGGCGAAGGTAGTGATATGCTGATTAAGTGTGTATGAGGGTTGGCAAAGTGATTAGATGTGTGTACGACTGTTGGCAAAGAAAAGTGTGGATTGTTGGCAGATGTGTTGACAATCATTGAACCAAATTGTTGGCAGTGTGATTTAGTATGTTGTGTGTAAGACTGTTGGCAAAGTAAAGTGTGGATTGTTGGCAGATGTGTTGACAATCATTGAACCTAAATGTTGGCAGCGTGATTTAGTATGTTGTGTGTAAGACTGTTGGCAGTGTGATTTAGTGTGTTGTGTGTAAGACTGTTGGCAAAGTAAAGTGTGGATTGTTGGCAGATGTGTTGACAATCATTGAACCTAAATGTTGGCAGTGTGATTTAGTGTGTTGGCAGTATTCAGTGGTGTTGGTGATTACGTGAGGTGTTGGTCAAGTGGTGTATAGGTTTTGGATAATTTAATCATTAAAGGTATAATGAGACTCCATATAACTGTTCCTAGGTGTATATCTATCCATGTATCTATTTAGAAATATCCATCCTATTTAACTATTGCTATTTGCCTGCTTCTCCCGAACCCATGTAACTCTTCCTACCTACCTCTCCAAGAATCTAGATATATTAGGTATTTAAAGACATCCCTCTTCACCCAGTCATTTTATTTTGCAGTTCGTTTCGTGAACTTGCCCTTTTCTATTTTCTGGCAATGTATTCCAATATTTCAAAATATAAGTATAAATTTTATTAGAATGGTTTAAATATATTCTAAATTTATCGAGGGTAATCATTTATTGAAGCTAGTTTTCTATGAATTCCAAAATTAAGATTAATTATTGATATGCTGTTCATTATATAAAAAATATCTACGATATTGGATTACAATAACTTTCATTTGTTTTATTAATTCAAAGTTAAAATGAATAACCATCTTTAAGAAATGTATATGATTGATCTACAATATTGGATTACATCAACAGGTTGGAATCAATAGTCAAGACTTTAATTGAATCTTTTATTTATTTTTATTTTGTTAAATAGCGTATCCTCCATTAGTCCAGGGTCCTTAGTCTGGTCACAGCAGGGCAGCACATCTGTAAAAAGAAGAATATATTGAGGCACCAGAAATAAAAGGGTTTCAAGGAAGGGAGTAGGGGGTCTTGAGGGGGGTAGGGGTGAGCGTAGGGGGTCTTGATGGGGGTAAGGGGGGTCTTGAGGGGGGTAAGGGGGGGTCCTGAGGGGGTAAGGGGGGTCCTGAGGGGGGGGGTCCTGAGGGGGGTGGGGGGAGGGGTCCTGAGGGTGGGGGTCCTGAGAGGGGGACCCAGACCGTGGGGGGGGTCCCTGAGAGAGAGACCCAGACGGTGGGGGGGGGGGGGGCCTAGAGAGGGGGACCCAGACGGGGGGGGGGGGGGTGTCCAGGGGTTCTAGATCAATATTTAAATTTCAATATTATTTTCACATTCCTCATAAAACCATTCCACCACCCGCTACGAATCTTCCCTTTCCCTTCCCTTCCCTGGTAGTTCATCCTATCCCCATCCCAGATCATTTGGTTTCGGTCCTATTCTGGATTTGTGTGTAGTCTATTGCTTATAATCTATTCTACCTGTTCTATTGTGTCTGGTGTTCTATACTGTATTGTATCCCCCCACCACCCACCCCTGGTACATCAACGCCCTCCCTGTACACCCCCCCCCCCCCCCCACACACACACGCACACATACAAGAAAAGTCAAGATTATTTTGTATTTATATATTTATTTGTATTGTCAGGAAGCAGTCAGTCAAGAAGTCATTGGTGTCCAGCCTTGGTATCGAAAGCAGATATGGCAAAACGGCAGAGATAGCAGATGAAGCAGACCGCGCAGATATGGCAGAGACGAGCGAATATTGACAACCAACTGGATACATCAAACAGCAGACAAGAAGGTAGCAGTGAAGATTAAAAACAATTGATGGAGGTCTAGGGGGCAAACTAAAAGACCTCCCCTTAAGGCATCAACATTGGTGATTGCTCGAGGGAATGATAGGGACGACAACAACGGAGACTGAATGGCTACGGGAAAACAACATCAATAACAGCAACGACATCAATAACAGCAACGACGACATCAACGACATAAGAGAAAGCGACATCAACAGCATCTTCAACAGCAGAGCGAGATACAGCACCATTGCAGCAGACAACAGCGAAGATTCGGTGAGCAAAACTATTATTGTTGTATGGGAAAAACAGGTCAGTCAGTCAGTACCTAACTTCATTAATAAGTCAAGGGGAATAAGAGGCCCCAGAGAAAAGGAAAATGTTAGATCGAGATCGAAAATAGTGTGCCCATCAAAGTAGGCCACCCTTCATTCACTCATCAGTATACTCCAAATTACCTGCATCACCTTAAGTAAAAATTAACTTTCCATTAAATATGAATTATTAGAATTAAGATGGCCAAGACAAAAAAAAAATATTAGTAGCAACAAATTTTACTCAACTAATTAGATTATATCAATTAAATTAGGTAGTAAAATTATATATTATACCAAAGAACTGTAAACTGCTAATCAATTATAAAACTTATTAATACGATTATTCCGGAGTTGGGCAAACACTGGAGAATAAGGTTTGGGTTTAAATATGCTTTTAACAGGATTGTGCAATACTTTCTCTTAGCATGAAGTGATTACCGGTACTGAAAACATTTATTTTACGAGACTACAAACAAAACTATGCCAGCTGTAGAATACAATTATCAAACTTTAAAGCGTTCGTGGTTATTTGTTATATATTGTGGTTTATTTGGTTTGTATTTATTCTTATTAGTTTTATTATTATATTTGTTTTGTTGATTTGGTCCCTAGACCTCCATCAAGCTTAATACCCACAAAACTCCCTCTCATGATCAATTTGTAGGCTACATTTTTAGCAGAAAACTTGTCACGGCCGAAGGCCGGTTTATTTTTTCTACCAAGAAATGCACAAATTTACCTCTAAGAAGGATCTTGGCGGTATTTTTAAAGCTCCCCTTAACAGGGAATCGGATGTACCTTGGCGAGTATTTTATATGATCATAATGCCCCGATTATTAGTCTAATAAAAATAAAGACATTAGCATCCTATTTTACCTATAATGCAAGTTTTACATTTTAACAGCAAGTTATTTTGTTTTCCATTGGAAATTATGTTGCAAATTATTGTCCATTACAAAGTTAAAGTTAGTTATCTGGGGTTACTTAGATGTTTTGCATTTATAAAGTTATGGGTATTTATTTTATTGTAAGCTGTACCATGATTCTCTTAAGCTACAGTGGCATTGGTAGTTTGTATCGGCAGAGTTAACTTAGTTATATTATCATATTTTACAAGCGAAGTAATGCAGTTTTATAGTATATGTCAATTAGGCTATTAAGTTATAATATTCTTATTATCCAGTGTTTTGCACATCTAATATAAACTTGTTGAATTGACTAAGATATATTATTAAAATATAATAATTATTAGTATCTATATCCAACATAAAGGGGAAATTCGTACATTTGGCAACACTTCTATGACAATAAAAACTTAGATGAACCCTTTCACGCATATGACGCGAATTTTGAGCCTATTGGGGATACTTTAAAGCCTTTGTTACCATCAGGGGTATTTAGAAACCTTTAGTTTCGTTACTTCAACCTCTGTAGTTGTCAGAATTATCTGTGGGCAGAAAACTAATTTTGGAGAGGTAATTATAAGAGGGAGAGAACTATTTCTTATTGCTAATCTGGCAACCTCTGCGTCATAAATGCGTGAAAGGGTTAAAGAATATGAAAATGGTGATTATAGTGTGATATTTTACCCTTTGAAAGCCTATTGGTAACAAATCTGTCAATATAATATAGCCTATTAATTATATTTAGGCTAGACATCTTTGCCACTAACCTGTATAACCCAAAATTTACTAGAATAAACCTGCTACGATATCTACCAATTGGGAAGAGTCAGCAAGGAAACAAGTGGTAATTTACAGCCCATTTGCCCTAGCCCTTTTTGAGTTAAGTGTAAAGTAAATATTTCGGACCTAAACATAGTTAATAACTTTCCATTGATTTTTTAGTGCAATCAACCTTAACTTATTTTAACGTACTTGGCAATTCTCCTGGGAAAGTCTCACTAAGGGATGGCCAAGGCAAACATTCCTCAAAGTTACTTTGTTCAGACATAACTTCTCATGATCTTTGAAGAGTTACGTAATGCGAGCGCTAGTGAATCCGATGTAGAATTTAATTATTTTTTAGTATTTTGAGTATTAGTATTATTTTTCATATTTCTATACTTTATTATTATTATTATTATTATTATTATTATTTTACTCTAATTCGTGACCTTCATTTTATTTGAATACCCCATCCCTTAACCCTTTTCTTCAAATGACAAATTTCTGACTCACCATAGCTACTTTCAGACTAATTTTAAGTAATTTATTCAACTTAGGAAGGGCCGTCGAGTTAAGAGGGTATGTAGAGATAATCTTTTAACTAGGATTCCCAGTTTAGTTAGATCCGGCAGTATCAATGTTGTAGTGAAACATTCTAATCATTTTGATTTTGATTAGTTATTTTGCCTTTATATTGTCTTTGTCCCAGTTTTGGTTTTAGTTTGCAAGTTTTAAATTTTAATTTTAAACTATAATATTACAAATTAAATTCTGGCTAACAGTTGACAATTTTATTCAGATTAGGAAAGACCTGTTGGATTCTAAGGGTAGATACAACATGCAGCCTACCCCATGGATTCCTGGTGGTACTTAACTGATCCACATCGTCTTGTGGTAGCCAGAATAACAGGCATTTGTTGACTATCATATTTTAGCTTTTTAATTCTTCACAATATATTACGACAAATTAAGTTATATTTTTTGTTACCTCGAGACTATATTCTTCAACTTAGGAAAGGCCTGTCAGAGTTTTAGAATTAATTTACATATTATTTACCCCTTTCATTCCCAGTGGTCCTCCCAAAGCTGAGTAAAATTAGCTGGTTGTAGCATTGATAAAGAAATCGTCGAAGGATTGAAGATCCATAAACATTGTTAATCACAATTGACAAATATTTATCCCAAATTTACTCTCCCCATTTTTTGTTTTCAACTCCAAGTTTTGAATACAGTATTTGTTAATGATAATACTAAGGGTTTTCCATAGACATAAGCGATAGTTTTCCACACCAGCAGATTCAGTAACCCTCACATTACGTACATGTTAAAGATTTAAGTTTGGTATCCATTCACGATAATTTTTACTGTATCAAAAGTTCTTCATCCAATGTCTCAACTTAAATTTCCATCTTTAATATGAATACTGACAATAGTAAAATCATTTTAGAGTACTAAATTGCAAGAAACTATATTGATAGTTAAAATATTTGTTCATTAAATATATACAAAATGACTGCAAACTAAAAAAAATGCCAACCTATAGTGAACCAAGTATAGTTAATCTACCCTGTTTTCACCATTCACCCATTTCCACAAATCTCAATTTGGAAATTATATTTTATATAATGCCTAGATAATAATAAGTGTGCCATATGTACGAAATGCTATAAATTGGTTAGATAAAGCTGCTACTTATACTACTGTCCACCACTATGATAGTCTATGGAATATTTTGAAGTTTCTTAGGCATTACTAAACTGGTCTACTTCACCTAATTTGTCATTCAAGTTTCTAGGTCAATGTAGATATAATATTATTGTAGTAAAATAGTTTAACCAGACTAGAGTTTAGACAGATTCAAAGGTACTCTTTGAAATTTTATGATTGACATTTCAAAATAGCTTGTGTCATGATAACTGAACTGAAGGTCACCAAATCCCACCTTGAAAACTATGATAGTTAACATATAGCTTAAGCTTAAGATTATGGTTTATCACTGTACATTCACGAGCTCAATATTTTAAGCGGTGACCAGCAAAATATATAATAGGTTTGAGGGATAACGCATCTGTTTTACCACACAGTCAGCCGTATTTGTGCGTTAGACCAAAAAGGCAGAAACCATTAATTTGGTATCCATAGCGATCTTATACCTCAAATTAAAGTTTTAAATATTTAAGACAAACTTTATAGAACATCCTTCAAAATATTCCACTGCATAGACTTTCACAATAGGCATAAATATACATGTAAGTGACACACCGTTATTGCAGAGGTGAGATGGAGGCGTTTGGTCACAAGTCTTCATAGTTCCCATCTGGCTGGACATCTACCATACATCTGAAACATTAGGTTAGTATTACCAACATTGATCTCTATAACGTCATTAAGTTAAGTCATCACTGCATTAAGGGGAGGGTATATTTCTGGAAGTCTTCTCTCATGTGTATCCCCACTTGTTTTGAAATATTAAGACGTTCGACCCATTAGTTTGACAAAAATACCTTTCGGTCAATTTCGTAATCAATTCTAAAACCTTTCATGCTATTTAGGTGTATTCTTTTCTGGCGAGCGACAGCGAGCCTGTAGTTTACGAAGAACCGGCCTTTGGCCGGCCATTTTTCTACCAAACAGTGTACAACTTGTTCTCGAGTCTTTGGGGTATTAGTATATGCTTGGAGATCAAGGGAGCAAACTAAGGAACATAACTACTCCCTTTAACCCCTTCAGCACAATGACTATTTTTACCTTTGATTCTGGCTAAGACTAGACGATTTTATGCAGTTTATGAAGGACCTGTGTTATTCAGAGGGTTTACTAGGATTCTATGTACCCCTTTTAGTCGTAGAGATAGATTATAAGCTGAAACGAATCTTCTAATGGTAGCCAGAATAAGATGAAAATTAAGTCATGGTGCTGAAGGGGTGAACGTTATCAATGGAAGAGGTTTACCATAGAGTTTCCTAGGCTATATTATTCACCAAAAGTACGTACCTAGAGACATATATCCATTATACTTTTCTCATACATTTTTGAAAATTTATAACAATTTGCTCTGTGATCTTTTAACATTAACTCCATATGATCAGACGTCTTGTGGATTATGATATTTCATATGCAACACTCCTAATTAATTAATGGTGTGAAATTAGCGAGGGACTACAGTATTTCAGAAATTAAGATTGAAATTTGTATTTTGACTGTACAGTTGGCCAAATAAGTCTTGTTTCAGCTGTCATTAAGTTTTGCTCGATGTGTGCTGTACTAATGTCTGTCAGATGTTTAATAGGGTGGGTAAGTGTAGGACCACGTTTGTATATCTCACTCGAAACTTTGAAATAATAAAGCTTAGATAGTGATACCAATTATTGATCAAAATATTCTTGGTGGTGCGAAATGACTTATTTGGCAGACTGTACATATATTACAAGACAATAATAGAGAACACTGACCTGTGCACTGAGCAGTGACGACTGGTGTACAGTTCACCACGGAAATTTGTACTAACTCTTGATTTTATGTATGGAATACTAACAAGCATAATTTGATATAAAACCCACAATTTAACTTTAAACTACACAAACCCGACAATTTAACACTACTTTGAATCGACTATTTAACACTACTTAAAATCGACAATTAAAGTTACTTACAATCGACAATTAAAATTACTTACAATCGACAATTAAAATTACTTACAATCGACAATTAAAATTACTTACAATCGACAATTAAAATTACTTACAATCGACAATTAAAATTACTTACAATCCACAATTAAAAATTACTTACAACCACAATTAAAATTACTTAGCATTAATTTACTACTTAAAAACTACAATTTAGAATGACTTTACTACTTAAAACCAACAATTTAACATTTAAACCCGACACTTGAAAATATTAATTAACTGTATAAAACCGACAATAGCTAATATTAACAACTCTATAAGAAAATACGCATCTAATAAAAATTTCCCTTCCATAAATAAAATCAGAGTTGATACAAATTAATGTGGGCAACTGTACATGGCTGCTGCTTGCTCTCCCTCACATCTGGTGGCCGTGATTCCTCTCTTCTATAGCCGAGGTGGGCGGTGTTCCTCTCATCCATAGCCAAGGTGGGCGGTGTTCCTCTCATCCATAGCCAAGGTGGGCGGTGTTCCTCTCATCCATAGCCAAGGTGGGCGGTGTTAAGGTGGGCGGTGTTCCTCTCATCCATAGCCAAGGTGGGCGGTGTTCCTCTCATCCATAGCCAAGGTGGGCGGTGTTCCTCTCATCCATAGCCAAGGTGGGCGGTGTTCCTCTCATCCATAGCCAAGGTGGGCGGTGTTCCTCTCATCCATAGCCAAGGTGGGCGGTGTTCCTCTCATCCATAGCCAAAGTGGGCGGGATTCGTAGCTTTCGTCGGGTCGCTCCTCCCATCTCTAACCTGTTTGAAAGAATGTATTGTTAGTTTAATAGTTAGATCATACCTTTAATTTCTCCGTTTCTCCGTCAGGCCTTCCATCTCATTCCTGTTGATTAAAGACGAAGGATTAATCCACTTCAGGAGCGTCGGTCTGCCACCCACATCACTGCACAAGCCGCCACAGGCCGCCACATTCTGAAACCTATCCAACCAACGACCAGACAACCAGGATTTCACCGGCCGGATTTCAACCAACAAGACCAAAACGACAAGCCAAACCTAAGCAAACTAACTCTTTACCTTAACTATATAACTAAATCTAACTAACCTCCTACCCAAACTAACTAAGCCTCTAACAGACAGCCAACCAAATAGAGCAACACCTAACCAATACTAACTTATAACAGACTCCTACCTATCCCTACCCCTTGAACTAACTATATCTACTCCCTCTAAACCCCCCCCCCCCACCCCCTCTCTCCCAGCATCCCTACCAAAAACCTCTTCTAAATGCTAAGCCAACGACGATAAGATAAAAAGATTAGTGCATGGATTATTTATAACACATGAATATATATTTCATAAAGAATAATATAATATACCATTTATTATAGCATTCACAAGTATATAATGTACACAGAATTTGAGGATTTAAATATCTTACCTTTATATTGACTCCTAATGTTTAATTCAGATTTTAGTAGAAGGGAGGTGGTTTTAATGGTGACAAGGAAAAGGGAAGGTTAAGATACACTGCAAAAACACAGTGTTCAAATATAACAAAACTGATACACAAGGGTTACAAATCATTCGTGTTCAAGGTAGCACACAAACGATTCAAACGGCCAATATGTGTATCATGTTCGCTATATTTGAACACAAGTTTTACAGTGTAGAGAGGAATATGGTGGAGGTGGTGGTGGGAAAGGATGGTTAGGATTAAAGGAATGTGGTCTTGATGGTGGTAGACTGGTTGAGGTAGTGGTCTGGTTGTCTGGTCGGGGTTCGAGGCTTGATCACTCCATCTGCAAAGAAAGAAAAAATTCACATTAATATGGTTTATGTGTCATTTTTAGTAGTAATGGTTAGTGCGCGGAATTTCGGTGTGAGTATCCTAGGTTCGAATCCTTGGAGTACCACATGTATTCATTAGATTCATTGGTTGCATTAATTAGGTTTATTTGAAAGTTAATTGGTGGGTTGGTGATATGATTTTATGGTAATTATTTCGGTCAATATTTACGAGTCACACCACAGCTGGAATCTCATTTCTAAGGGTAGTTTTGGGTTCCTATCATGCTATGCTTCATCCACTTTTTATCCACCGGAATTTTTTTTTTTTTTTTTTTTTTTTTTTAGCCTTTCCTAAAACCTTTCCTAAAAACCTAACCTAACCTAAATGTATTTGGGGGCTATTAGGTTAGGTTAGGCTTTTTGGTTAGCTTAATGCTAAAAAAAAAAATCCGGTGGATAAAAAGTCTATAGCAATGAAGCATAGAATGATAGGAACCCAAAACTACCGTTAAAAATTAGATCCCAGCTGTGGTGTGACTTAAATATTGACCGCCTATAATGTTTTAAGAATCAGCCTTCGGCCGGGATATTTTTCTACCGAAAAATGTACAAATTAATCTAGATCTAATGGATGTTTTTTTTTTTAATTTGATGGAAGTCTAGGGAGGAGACTAGAAAAATAATAAATACATGCAAAAATCGCCCAAAAAGTGAACCAATCCCCCTTAATCCCTTCTGTACCGGTGACGTCCTGTTAACTAACTGCCCACCCAGACTCTCCACAAAGCTAAATTTGTATATTTTACTAGGAAAATATCCCGGGCGACGGCCGATTTCTTCCAAGTTACAAGCTTGGCATCGCTCGCGCAGACTAAAATAGACACCTGAATGGAGTGAAGGGTCTTATTATCGCCATACTAATGGGGTGAAACTCCTTATCTTACCAATCGGGTTAAATTGATGCATAAGAATAGTAGGCCTACCTTCAGATTTAAGTGTCGAAAATAAACTTTAAAGCCTAAAAATAATCTATCTTTCAAAATATACTAATCAGGTTGATCGAGAGAGCTAAATGCACTGACAAGAAGTAATCCATAACCATGTCTGTATCGGCGACGTCTTTATCATTATTCTGGCTTCCATTAGACGATGTTATGCAGTTTTAAAAGGGCCTCCAGCAACCAACAGGTTTCGAACTATCGTCACGTAACCCTTTTTCCGGTAAACCTGACTTTTAGCACCAACAGCGATTTTAGTCAGTAATTTTGGTTGTGTGAAATTAGATTAGATTAACCTAACCTAACCCTAATGTAATATAATATAACATAATATTACCTGGGGAAGAGAGGGCAGGGACCCTGGGTGACCCATAGCGCATTTTAAGACTTATTTCTCAGTATATACTGATTTCCGCACTTCAATTAAACATCCTACAAGTTCTAACCAGTCCCCTGAACAGTTTTTGATAGGTTACTTGAGGATATTTTAACGGGACCATAGGTAAATATTTATCTAGTTTTCTTATATATCTCCCTTATAATACATTTCTGCTCTTAATGGCATATACAGTATATCAATGATGTATATGCTCTACCGGATCTAATGGGCATACAAAGATATACGAGGTAACTGTTGGTGCTAAAAATCACTATTACCCTATTTTTTCACTGACGAACGATAGTGAGCCTGTAATGTTGGAAGAACCGGCATTCAGCAGGGACATTTTTCTACCGAAAAATTTATAAATAAATTTAGAAGGGGGATCTAATGATTTTTTTTTTTTTTTTTTAATTTGATGGGGGTCTAGGGAGGAAACTAGAAAAATAATGAATACATGCAAAAATTGCCCAAAAAGTTAACCATCCCCCCTTAAGAAGGATATGTGGTAGTAAAAAGCGTTAAACGAGATAATTGGAAGCCTGTTAATTGCTGGAGGTCCATTTTAAACTGAATAAAATCGTCAACCAGTAGCCAGAATAAAAGTTAAAATGACAAAGCTTTATAAAATCGTCTAATGATAGCCAGGTGATAAAATGGGTCATAATGTTCAAAGGGTTAAGGGGACGGTGGCCATTTTGTTGGTCTATTAATTTATAATTATATTCATTGATTTTTTATTTTCCTCGCTAGAACTCCAAGCTTAAAAGTACACCCCCTATACCCCCTTTCAACATATATTTGTAAATTTTTCGGTATAAAAATGTCCAGGCCGAAGGCCGATTCCTCCTAAATTGCAAGCTTGCTCTCGCTCGCCAGGAAATAATTTGACTTCTAAATGGCACGAAAGGTCTTAATGTTGAAAACAGAGCGAAAGTTCTTCAAATTTCCAAACTAATGGGGGCGAACGTATATCAAAAGCAATGGGGCTAAACATGAGGGAGAAGGGGTTCCATAAAAACTACCCTCTTCCCTTAATGATAAATAACCACGAGGCGTCCAGTCAGCCGGCTTCGATTCGCTAGTTTGCCGTTTTCAAAATCCAATTCAAATATTCTAACTAAATCCTCCATGTTATCATTAAGGCATCTATTACTCGTGGGTTAATAGGTAATTAATCAATATATAAACTATATTCAGGTTAAAAAATACTTAGCCCAATTCCGTTTAGAAAAGTCACATGGGAATATAGCCTAAGTTTATGCCATCAATTTATAATCTGGATCTCAATTTCTTCCTTAATGAATCAAATCTACTAGTGATCGCCATACTATTGAGACATATGGTTTTATTGAAAGGGTTAAGGAGGTAGAACTGAGCGAACAATCTAAGAGCCGGCTTCCAGAATGTTCGTCAAACCTGCCGGCTTTTTCCATCACATTTCTGGCCTTATTTAATGCAAACGTATTAAGTATTATGGGAAATCAACAAGCTCTTGTCCACAAATTCGGGTCTGGTGGTAAATAAGTCACGTTATTTAGCTATTACACCTTAATTTATTCTATTTTCAGGAGAAACAATGGGGGAAAATGGGAGCACACGAGACTTACCTCCTTAAAGCTGGACGACCGGGAACAAAATGATCGATTCAGGCGAAAATTAATTGCTTATATACCCTCGGTTGTATTGCTGGTGGTTGATGGCAACTATTGGGTGACAGATGATCGAAAATTTCACTCACAAAATCGTCAATATCTCCCTAACTATACATTTCTGAATAAAATGTACTTAATATAAATTATGCGTATTTGTATCCTCTATCTTTTGGTATAAGTTTGACAATTCTAACATACATATTTTGTGAATATTTAATGGTTGTCGTCATATTTCCTTCACTGCGGCTAGAGAGAGAGCGAGAGAGAGAAAGAAAGAGAGAGTTCCTATGTCAAGTAGACGGTACCCGAGAATTTTATGCAGCTTTATCAATGTTCTCGTGTCCTAAAAAAAAAAAAAAAAAAAAATTGCCACGCATTAGAGCCCTCGATCCCCCCATGAACGCCTAGGTCCCCGAGGGGATGGCCACGAAGGAATCGCCCTATAATGTATGCTATTGTAGAGACGTTATAATTCAATAGAGGTGTGAATAGGAGTTTCTTATGGGCTATCTGTATACTACTATAGCTTAATGTGATGTATGCGATTATAGAGGGCCTTTTCATAATATTCTGGAAACTATTAGACGATTCTATTCAGCTGAGGAAGGACGTCTATCTATTCAAAGGCTACGAAATATGTCACTTAATCCTTTTAGCTGCCACATAGCCTTCCTAAGCCTCATAAAATCGTCTAAATGAAGCTGATATCAAGTAAAAAAAAAAAAAATAGCGTAGAGAGTGGGAGAGCAGCGGTCTAACCTGCCTCCCTTGGGCTCTAGAACCTGCCTCCACTCAGCCCTTGTCAAGAGTTACAAGGAGAGACATCCATCCCCCCCCTCCCCCACCCCCCTTCTCAACCCCCCCCCCAACCCCCCCTTCTATAACGGGAGAAATCGGACAACTTCTCATCCGGTCGCCATTTTGGGGACACTAGCTTATTAATATTTATGTATAGGTATACCATATTAAGCAAACTGTTCTCAGTTTGAATGTACACTAACCATAAATTAAATATATTGACAAAATTATACTTTTATTGTTTACATATCATTGTATTTTTTTTCTATGTGATTGAGGGAGACAAAAGGCAGAACTACCTATAGCGAGTGCCTCCCCCATAGTTGAAAGATTATGTTATTCTTTACGTTTTTCGGTAGAGAAATGTAAGCTACCATCCGAAACCCTCATAAATTATAGACTAGCTATCGCTCGCCAAGAAAAATGGCACAAAAGGTCTTAATATTGGCAAATGAATGGGGCGAAAGGTCTTAAAATCGCCAAACTAATGGGGCGAACGTTTTGTAATCTCAAAATTAATGGGGCTAAACATGAGGAAGAAGGGATTTAAGAAAAAACCCTTCCTGCCCTTTAATATATTACCAAGCACTAGTTGCCTGTGTCTACACTACTGAATGGTTAAGGTTAGGGAAATAGGTTGTAATAAATTCATCTTTATTCATATGCATAAATACATCATACACGAATGTAATAAAATATATGACAAATGTTTTTAATTAAGCTAAAATTAATAATGGATATATAGGCCTACAAAGCTACATCAAATAAATTAACTAAATATATGAACAAAGCACCTAATTAGACAATTTTATTCAGCTTAGGAAGGACCTCAATTAAAACGCTACACATGATCTCAATTAACCCTTTTAACCACCCCAGATCCTTCCTAAGCTTCATAAAATCGTCTAACTGTAGCCGACATCAAATTTAAAAAAAAAAACGCCATCGGTACAGCAAGGGTTAACTCTCACAGGTCCTTCCTAAGCTTCATAAAATCCTCTAAATCTAACTATGATAACAAAAGACGTCGCCTAAACTAAAAAGGGTTAAGAATAGAAACCCCATTATTTTTATTACATTTTGGCTTTCATTGGGCAATATTATTCAGCTTAGGAAGGGCTTGTATATCTTAAGCGGGTCTTTCCGAAGCCGAATAAAATCATCTAGTATATGCCCGTAATAAAATGATGATAATAATAATAATATGATAATAATAATAATAATAATAATAATCCATACTCTAGGTAAAAATAAATAATAACTTTTAGTAGTAATAGTAATACGTGAAAATTGAAGTACATTTTCCGTGGACTATTTCCAGTTACTACAGGCAGACTACCCTCACCATGTTCGTCATAGTTGCTATGTAGAAGAGTTGCCAATTATACAATAAAAACCAGTAATTATCCAACTCATTTCAAACTATTGCCTAATTGACCTACTTAGCAATATACGATTGTATATTAAAAGCATATTAGTGATGTTGTTAATGGCCTTATTAAACACTGTGCCTTGTATAATTAAATTACAGTTGCATAATTACCCTTTCGCCTTGCCCCGCCCACCAAAACTAGGGTAGCATATATTAACATAGTACACAACTTGACATTCGACCACCATCTTGACTCCAACTCACACTGTAGAATATACCTCGCCATTATTTATAAGCTTCATTATTGAGCATATGATGTTTATTCTATTAACATTGATACTTATTTCTCTATTCCTATCCATCAATGTATCCTGACTGAAAAGAGTGCTTGGCAGGAAGTGAGTATGGAATCAAGATGGCGGCCGAAACTTCTACGACTACGCACTCTGTTAATCTAGAGACCCTATCCTCGAGATATGGCACGAGTAGGATGAACCCAAACATCCACCCGAGAGGCCATAGCGTATGAATTCTACACCCCTGAAAAAGTTGCTTGCTTCTGATTGGCTGAAACTTTGCAAGTTTTTCTGACGTCACATTACTTACTGCCCGAGGCGATATTCATTTGGTTTTGTGAGATAGGTTGTGCTTCTTCCGTAGAATTATATGCAATTTTAGTTACCCTTGGCGAACTCATATTTTGACTGAACCCACAGAGAGCCAAGCAAGTTCTGGCGCGAGTAGGATGAACCCAAACATCCGCCCGAGAGGCCATAGCGTATGAATTCTACACCCCTGAAAAAGTTGCTTGCTTCTGATTGGCTGAAACTTTGCAAGTTTTTCTGACGTCACATTACTTACTGCCCGAGGCGATATTCGTTTGGTTTTGTGAGATAGGTTGTGCTTCTTCCGTAGAATTATATGCAATTTTAGTTACCCTTGGCGAACTCATATTTTGACTGAACCCACAGAGAGCCAAGCAAGTTCTGGCGCGAGTAGGATGAACCCAAACATCCACCCGAGAGGCCATAGCGTATGAATTCTACACCCCTGAAAAAGTTGCTTGCTTCTGATTGGCTGAAACTTTGCAAGTTTTTCTGACGTCACATTACTTACTGCCCGAGGCGATATTCGTTTGGTTTTGTGAGATAGGTTGTGCTTCTTCCGTAGAATTATATGCAATTTTAGTTACCCTTGGCGAACTCATATTTTGACTGAACCCACAGAGAGCCAAGCAAGTTCTGGCGCGAGTAGGATGAACCCAAACATCCACCCGAGAGGCCATAGCGTATGAATTCTAGACCCTGAAAAATGTTGCTGGCTTCTGATTGGCTGAAGATTGAAAGTTTTGTCTGACGTCATCGTACTGCCCGAGGCGATATGTGTCTGGTTGTGCAAGAAAGGTAGTGCTCCTCCCGTAGAATTATATGACTTTCCGAACTCGTATTTTTCGACAGACTAGCCAACCCTTGACCGAACCCACAGAGAGCAGAGCAAATTATGGCGCGAGTAGGATGAACCCCACCTGGCCATAGCGTATGAATTTCAGACCCCCCAAAAAAGTTACTGGCTTCTGATTGGTTGAAGATTGAAAGTTTTGTCTGACGTCACAATACTGCCCAAGGCGATAATTGACTGGCTGGCTGTGCGAGTAGGGCAGTGCTTCCCCCATAGAGTTATATGAGATATACGGTATATTTGTTTTAATCTTCAATATTTTTATTATTATTTAGTATTATTTGGGGGGGGGGGCTGCACAGAGGGCTGTTCTAGGGCAACATGCTGTGTGATGGGTATATTGAGGGGGGGGGGAGGGGGCTACGCAGAGGGCTGTTCTCGGGCAACATGATATGCGATGGGTTATATGGGTATATTGATAGGGGGGGGGGGGGCTATGCAGAGGGCTGTTCTCGGGCAACATGATGTGCGATGGGTTATATGGGTATATTGATAGGGGGGGGCTGCGCAGAGGGCTGTTCTCGGGCAATTTGTTGTGCGATGGGTATATTGATAGGGGGGGGCTGCGGAGAGGGCTGTTCTCGGGCAACTTGTTGTGCGATGGGTATATTGATAGGGGGGGGGGCTACGCAGAGGGCTGTTCTCGGGCAACTTGCTGTGCGATGGGATTATTGATAGGGGGGGGGGCTGCACAGAGGGCTGTTCTCGGGCAACTTGTTGTGCGATGGGATTATTGATAGGGGGGGGGCTGCGCAGAGGGCTGTTCTCGGAAAACTTGTTGTGCGATGGGTTATATGGGTATATTGATAGGGGGGGGGGGCTGCGCAGAGGGCTGTTCTCGGGCAACTTGCTGTGCGATGGGATTATTGATAGGGGGTGGCTACGCAGAGGGCTGTTCTCGGGCAACTTGTTGTGCGATGGGTATATTGATAGGGGGGAGGGCTACGCAGAGGGCTGTTCTCGGGCAACTTGTTGTGCGATGGGTATATTGATAGGGGGGGGGAGGGGGCTACGTAGAGGGCTGGTCTCGGGCAACATGGTGTGCGATGGGATTATTGATAGGGCGGGATGTGCAGAGGGCTGTTCTCGGGCAACATGTTGTGCGATGGGATTATTGATAGGGGGGGGCTGTGCAGAGGGCTGTTCTCGGGCAACATGTTGTGCGATGGGATTATTGATAGGGGGGGGGCTGTGCAGAGGGCTGTTCTCGGGCAACATGTTGTGCGATGGGTATATTGATAGGGGGGGGGGGGGGGGGCTACGCAGAGGGCTGTTCTCGGGCAACTTGCTGTGCGATGGAATTATTGATAGGGGGGAGGAGGTGGCTACGCAGAGGGCTGTTCTCGGGCAACTTGCTGTGCGATGGGATTATTGATAGCCCTTGTTTTGACCAACACCAGACGATTTTGTCCAGTTGAGGAAAGACGTGTTGTAGTCCAAACGCCGATGTCATTCTTGTTACCGCCAAATACACCATCTGAAATTAATGATAAATAAATTAGCTCTTTCAGTGTTCGAGGACATACTTATTTATAATGTTCTGGCTATTATTAGACGATTTCATTAAGATTAGGAAGGATCTGAGGACGTTTAAGGGTTAATTGAGGTCATTTTTTGCCCCTCCGATTGCTCGAGATCCTTCCTAAGCTGCATATAATCGTCTAATGTTAGCCCAAATTATGATACAAATTATATGTACACTTTGACGTATAATAAATGTAAAGCAATAACACCACAAGCGAATTAACATATACATTATATTCTGGCTATTAATAGACGATTTTACCTAGTAAGGATTTCTGACAATTAATAAAGGGACAATTCTATCCCCTCAGGTCTTTCCTAAGCTGAATAAAGTCATCTAGTAGTTGCCCGAATAACGTAAATGACGTCACCGGTACTAAAGGGGTTAGTCTATGTTTGTTAGTAGGCTAATATTATGGTCTATCTGGTTAATTTGGTCTATAAAGGGGTGGGGTTTCTGTAGGCCTATTGCAACGCTGGGAGGGTGTGGGTGAAGTTTGGTGACACTGGAGACGCCCATTATGTCACTAAATTCCACCCACTGTTAAGGAAGTGGGTGGAGTTTGGTTAGATGACAACCCTTATGTCACCAGTCTCCGTCCACTCTGGAGGAGTTTGACGACACTGATAGGCCTGGTGTCTCCCCTTACGTCTCCAAATTCCACCCACTCTGGAGGAAGTGGGTGGAGTTTGGTGACACCTCTTACGTCACCAAACTCCGCCCACTTTGGAGGAAGTGGGCGGATACTTTGTGGGCTAATTTTGGTGAACAACATTAAATACTCCCTGTTTTATCACTAAGCTCCACCCACAACTGCATTAAATTCACCAATTGCCATAAAATCTGTTTTATTTCTATTCGCGACATTAATATATTAGTTTATGATTATTAATTAGTTATAATTATCTATTATTAGTATTCATTAGTGTCCTCCTCTTGGTGTCATCATAGTCATGTCTCCTGTTATATTAGGGTGGTAGAGTTGGTTAGGGCATTTTTTGAGGAGCGATTTTAACTTGAGGGGTATTTTTCATGCTTAGCCCCATCAGTTATGACATTTTAAGACGTTTGCCCCATTAGTTTTCCGATGTTAAGACCTTTCGCCCCATCTCGTGCCATTTAGGTATAAGTTGCCCTCACTTATCATATGTTTATGTTGTGCTATATACAGCTATATAATGGCATAATCTTTTAAGTATATTTTAGGTATTTTTGTTATTATTTCTATAAAAATAAATAAAGTTAAACAAAGATAGATATAATTATCCTACTTAACGAGACAGAGAATGGGGCGAGGGAACGCGAAAGTGGTCCCGGACTCTAAGGATTGAAACTTTACAGGTTTCTGTTCGGGCTCTGTCTCGAGTCGGCCACCCCGAGCAATTGAGTGTGTGCCTGACTATAATACATACATACATACATACATACATACATACATACATACATACATACATTTCTACAAAGATACGTACAGTATAGTGATAATAACATCACAAGTAGCTACGGAACGGCTAGATGCGTGGACAACTGTACATATTTGTCTGCAAAATGGCGTCAGGCAGAAAAGACTCCTGCGCATGCGTTGGTGAAGGTTTTTGGATTTCATTAGAACTGTAATGGCTTATTATAGATGTTATATAAGCCCACCATCAATATCACTGTTCTCTATGATGATCTAAAGTTATACTATACCATATAATACCCTTGGGTGGCCTGAGGTGGTCCAATGGTTGAGTAAATTGGTGTGACTTACTTGTTCTGGGTTCGTCGTCTGCTGCAGTGTTGATAACAGTGGCTGATAAGTAGGGTCTTCTATCGGGGGAATGACAGGCTATTCTCCTAGACTCCATTTTGTAGACCGTACTGTAAACATCTTGTATATCTTATTTCGATCCTCATAGACGGCTAGTCCTATAGTTTGTTCGCTGTAAGTAGGCGAGAAATTATGACCTCTAACCTCTGTAACTAAAAAACGACTAGAGTAATCAAGCTAATATGTCTACCAATTGGGAAGAGTCAGTCATGGAATAGATGTGGAAATTTACAGCCAATTTGCTCTAGCCCTTTTTGAGTTACAGAGAATAGAGTTAATGATTTATCGCCTACTTACAGCAAATAGACTAGAGGTCTCTGGGCGTCCTAGATATGTGATTTTTTGTTTTTATGTTGTCCCTATTCGGGCTCTGTCTCGAGTCGGCCACCTTTAGCTATGGGGTATGTGCCTGAGTATATACTGTAGGCCTACATACATATATTTATATATATTTTCTTTGACTGGCGGGCATGGTTTCGTTCCCTTTTTATTGTATGTATGTACGAATGTAAAAAAAATATATATATATACTCAGGCACATACCTCATAGCCGACTCGAGACAGAGCTCGAACAGAAACAAAATTTAAAGTTCCAATTCTTATAGGGTCCGGGGCCACTTCCACGTTCCCTCGCCCCTTACTCTGTCTCGTCTATTACTTGGCAATACACCCCTTGAGGATTAAGACGCATTTTAAAGTTTACTCTGGCTATCATTAGTCGATTTTCTTCAGCTTAGGGAGGATCTTTGGGAGTCGGAGGCATACTTGAGTTGCTTTGGACCCCTCAGTTTCCGAGAGATACTTCATAATCTTAATAAAATTGTCTAATTATAGCCAGAATAAGTTTAATTAATATTCAGTATGTTTCCTCCTGTGCTGAAAGGATTAACATTTTGTAGCGAAAACAAATCTTCTTGAACACCCTTCTCCCTCATGTTTTGCTCCATTAATTTTGATATTTCAAGACGTTCGCCCATTAGTTTGGCTATCTTAAGACATTTTGCCCAATTTCTTTGTCAATTTTAAGACCTTTTGTGCCATTTAAGTGTTAGGATTTCTGATCCTCGATTGTTTTGCCATGAAACTATTTATCCAGTTTAGCCTCTTGTTACTTTGTATGACGAGATGGATTGGGCATGAGAGGGATCAATCATGGCCATAGATAACAATGTGTTTATGTATTATTATAGCTACTGTGCTATCAAACAATTTCTAAATATACTAAGACAAAAGTCAAGGGAATAAAGAATACCCAATATTGCATCCAATAAAATATATTGTTTCATATCAAATTTCAATATACATAATAACATTCAAGCTATATGTTATAAATATATAACGATTTCCTATAAAATGCAGCTAAAAATCTTCACAATTATGTACTACTTTATCAGAATACTGTAGAGCAAGCTGTGACCATTGCACAAGTATTTATTGCACTTGGAAATGATAAAATGTATAATAATTAAATGATCACAGAAATTCCTACAGTATTTATACTATTATCACAGAGTTAATGCCATACAACCGTATTGTGAAATTAATACATTATGGTAGTTTTGAATTTTATATATTGCATAGAATTGTTTTGCTAAATCTTCAATGCGTTACTTCCACATAGTAAGTAAGTAAATATCGAAAAAAAAAAAAAAAAAAAATCTATGTGATTGAGGGAGGCAAAAGGCATAACTGCCTATAGCGAGTGCCTCCCCCGTAGTTGAAAGAGTGACAGGGCCAAAATCAAGGGACGTTCGAGCCAAAATGCCTGGACACACGGAGTTTGAAGCAATTTAAGTCATAGGAAGAGGGAAAGACTGATTCTGGGAGAGTTCCAGAGCTCAGCTGTTGAGTAGAAGAAAGTTTGAGAGTAATGTTTCACTCTTGGGTTGGAGAGTTGCACAGAGTAGGGGTGGGATTGAGTTGCAAGACGGGTACCACGTGCCCTACGTAAAGGAGGTGGTATGCACTGGGATAGCTCTGAGGAACACTGATTTTTATAGTAGCGATAGAATAGCGAGAGAGATGCAACATTGCGGCGGAGAGAGATTGCAGAGAGTTGGTGAGTGGACGGGAGTTAATGATACGAAAGGCCTTCCTTTCAATTTGTTTTCAACTTCCTTTCAATTGTCAGTTCTATCTTTCCGATCAACGCATGTTATCGTTCGTATCAGATTAGACCTATATTCATCATCAATACTGTTTCATGTTAGTATTCGAGCTATTTTGACTTTCTTACACCTGTTTTGATTACATCTAGGCTGCCAAGGCAACTGATATGAGAATTTTATATAATCTATCACTTCCAAATAGTTGTTTTGGTAGTTTCTTGTCTTTATATTGTGTGCTTCCTGTTTTGATTTGTTTATTTTGCAAGTTTTACATTTCAATTTAATCCCTAGTATAAATAAATTACATTATTGAGGTCGTTAGGGTGGAAGGCTCTATCTCTAAGTCAGTCCTGGTACCGTGTTGGTTTGTATGTTTCAAAGTTCAATTATTGTGTCGTCCCTCTTTTGGTCTGTGTGTTTGGCAAGTTTTACCTTTCAATTAAAATCCTAGTATAAATAAATGACATTATTGAGGTTGTTAGGGTGGAAGGCTTGATCTCTAAGTCTGTCCTGGTCCCGTTTTGGTTGAATCCCTAGTCTAAGTAAATGACATTATTAAGGAGGTCGTTAGGGTGGAAGGCTCAATCTCTGAATTCCTCCTAGTGCCTCTGAGCCTGTGTGGTGTAAGTGTCGGTGAGGGAGATGACTGTAAGTGAAGCCTCCAGTTCGCTCTTGGTGGCTTCCCTGTCGGCGTAGAAGAGTACCTCCACTGAAGCCTGGGTCATGATGAAGCCGTTGTCGGAGAAGATGCCCGCCACGTCCGTCTGGAGCCACACGAAGAGAGCCACGGCATCGCTGGTCACACTCACGGTAAACGTCCAGTTGCTGCCGCTTGTCACTACCGGCTCCGATACACCACTCATCTGGGGGTATTAAAGGGGGATGATTAATCTTTTAGCCAATTTTTTCAGGTATTTATTATATTTTTAGTTTCCTTCCTAGACTTCCATCAAGCACATGACCACGATTAATATCCAGTTATCGAATAATGGATATCAATCTAATCATGTACTGGACCCAACTGCACTATGAATAGCGTACTGCTTGCTTACATACATACGTACATACATACATACATACATAAATACATAACATTTTAAGACTGAGTGTTCCACACATAAGTGCAGTTTCAGTCTCTTGTCCTAATGGCGGCATTCCAGGCAACCCTGTTAAGGGCTGCTTCACTTGTCAAGTTCTTGGATTTGAGATCGGCACGTATAGTCCGATCCCAGGTCTTCCTCGGGCCATCCCTTGGTGCAGCTCCCTCCACAATCACAGACCTGCATTTTTTCAACCAATTTTGTTTATCCATTCTCTCCACATGTCCATACCATCCCAGTCTACTTGTACGCATCACCTCGCTAATACTCTTTATACCTAAATGTCTCTTCAGCTCAACATTTGTTATTCTATCCTGTAGCCTGGCCCCACACATCCATCTCACCATTCTCATCTCATTACGCTCCATTCTGTTGACATCCTCTACTTTAACGGCCCATGTTTCTGAGGCATACGTCATTGCACTTCTAACACATGAGGCATACACCTTTCCCTTCAGTGGGAGAGGCATTCTTTTCATGGTCAGGATTGGCATCAGTTCTCTGAACTTCCCCCAGCCACACCTAATTCTAGCAACAGGAAAGACAAATTTATGGGGCACAGAGCTCATAGTACCAACCTCACAATGCAAGGTCAAGCACTTAAAAAGTATTGCAAAGTCCAAAATTTAGCATTAAACATAAATGCATAAGGCAACACCTGCCTGATACTAAAGGAATAGGAGACTAAAACAATCTTATAGCCTTACTTACTTACGTTTCTATCTATTAATCTATATACCTGTAGCCTACTCTGGCACATACATTTTTTTTTTTTTTTTTTTTTTTTTTTAGGGTGGCCAACTCAAGACAGCCTCAATAGGGACAACACAACACAACACAAAACATAAAACAGAACACAAATTCACACATCTTGGTCGCCCTGGAGAATAACTTACGTTTCTAACACAGTTAATTTATTCAGCCAGAATTTACTGTCAAAATGCATCATAATCTTCAAGGGGCTAAGCTTTCAGGGTCTTTTGTTCCTATGCATGTATACATACATTGGTTTAGCATAATTTTCCATTACGTGTATTGTAACGGTTCAGACGGGGTTGCCTTTCAGCAGTTGGAGTGTACTGTAGTACAATAAAGTCCCGCCACAGCACTGCCCCACCAAGTCATTACTGTGGCTGATGTTGGTATAGTGCTAACCGTGCCTCAGCAAGGCTCAACAGAGTCCCCCTTCAGCACTTGCACCTGCAGTATCTGCAACCATACCAGCCTTAACAGTGTTACTAAAAGAGAGCACCATAACAACTCTACTGTATATTAGGCAATTTGAACTATAGAACAATAAAGTCCTGCCCCAACACTGCTCCAATATGTGAACACTGTTGCCGACACAGGTGTGATGCCAAACAGGGCCCAGGTAAGACTCAGTCTCCTGTGGCACCTATCCGCACCCCACCAGCCTCGGCAGTGCCATACCAAGTCAGTGCTAAAATAAATACTTTATTGCATAGTAATGGCTGTTGGTCCACAAGTCTATCGCCATCCCCCCTATTAGTCGCCTTGTATGACACGCAGCAGGATGCGTGAGGCATATTCTTTTTTTCCTCCACCATTAGATGAAGGCCCCCTTACCCCCTGGGGAGATGTATGTATGTATATACTCAGGCACATACCCAATAGCTGGGGGTGGCCGAATTGAGACAACACAACACAAAAAAACAAAATACAAATTCACACACATCTAGGTCGCCCAGGATAAGACCCAGAGACCAAGGATCACTAAGGGCACTCCAGCACTCCCCCGACCTCCCGGAGAAGTTCCGGTCTCAGCAGGCAGACATGCAGTGGAGCACACCACAGTGACCGCCCACCTAAGCTTAACAATATACTGTAGTTCTAATGATAGTCATAATAAAGGCAAAAGTAGTTAAATAAAATCCCACCTGGAGCTGGGCATGTATGAGGGGGGCGTCCTTTGGTCGGCCCATGAGGTAGAAGTTACGAGGGACTTGGTGTGTGTTGCCCTCGGGTAGTGTGAGGTGCAAGGTTAGGAAACACACGTCTACGGCATCGTACAGTCCGTCCTGACAGTGGGTGTCTAGTTCAAGGTCGACCAAATGTTCAGGCTCAACACTTCATTTGTGGCTTGTCCACTCTGGAATACAAAATACATAGAATACAAAACCATCAAATTAAATAAGTATGTATTGTATGGATTATGAAAGTGATCTCAACGCTTAATTTGCTGCTTGCCCACTCTACAATACAAAATACATAAATACATACACAGAATACAAGAATACAAAACCATCAAATTAAATACTGGTCACCCTCACTATCCGATGCCCAGATTGACAATATTATTATAGGTTTTTAGGTGTGTGTGTTTGGGTTTTGGCTGGTCCCAGAACGCATCCTCCATTTACCCCATAAATTGTAGGGTTCGCTATACGATTTGTCTATTTATGTAATAATTCTACCTCTTCTCTATTTGTCTATTTATGTAATAATGCTACCTCTTCTCTATTTGTCTATTTATGTAATAATGCTACCTCTTCTCTATTTGTCTATGTATGTAAAAATGCTACCTCTTCTCTATTTATGTAATAATGCTACCTCTTCTCTATTTTTCTATTTATGTAATAATGCTACCTCTTCTCTATTTGTCTATTTATGTAATAATGCTACCTTTTCTCTATTTTTCTATTTATGTAATAATGCTACCTCTTCTCTATTTATCTATTTATGTAATAATGCTACCTCTTCTCTATTTTTCTATTCATGTAATAATGCTACCTCCTCTCTATTTGTCTATTTATGTAATAATGCTACCTTTTCTCTATTTTTCTATTTATGTAATAATGCTACCTCTTCTCTATTTTTCTATTTATGTAATAATGCTACCTCTTCTCTATTTTTCTATTCATGTAATAATGGTACCTTTTCTCTATTTTTCTATTTATGTAATAATGGTACCTCTTCTCTATGTTTCTATTTATGTAATAATGCTACCTCTTCTCTATTCTCTACCAACAAGACTATCATACCTCACTACCACTCTTGATATGCTGTACCTGGCACCAGCAAACTTGACAGTTGATGATAAACCTTATTATACACAGGTCTCCCTCGATATACGATTAGGTTACATTCCTGAAAACCCGATCTTAAATTGAAAATCATATAGCAAACCCTGAAATTAATGGGGTAAATATGGATGCGTTCTGAGACCAGCCAAAACCCAAACCCAAACACCTAAAAACCTGTATAAATGTACTAACCACAGTGATCATCGGATAGTGAGGGAGACCTGTATAAATGTACTAACCACAGTGATCATCGGATAGTGAGGGAGACCTGTATAAATGTACTAACCACGGTGATTATCGGATAGTGAGGGAGACCTGTATAAATGTACTAACCACAGTGATCATCGGATAGTGAGGGAGACCTGTATAAATGTACTAACCACAGTGATCATCGGATAGTGAGGGAGACCTGTATAAATGTACTAACCACAGTGATCATCGGATAGTGAGGGAGACCTGTATAAATGTACTAACCACAGTGATCATCGGATAGTGAGGGAGACCTGTATAAATGTACTAACCACAGTGATCATCGGATAGTGAGGGAGACCTGTATAAATGTACTAACCACAGTGATCATTTTGTATTTTGATGACACATAAGAGTAGTGATGTTGGAACTATTTACATACTAACCACAGTGATATTTTTTTTGTTAGAGAATAAAGAAGCACTGTAATATTGTTAGAGCTATTATTGTACTATCCGCAGTGATAGTTATGTTGTTAGATAAAAGAGAATGAACAGGTAGTATTGTTAGAGCTATTATTCTACTAACCACAGTGATAGTAGTGTTGGATGATGACACAGGAACCAATTGGTCGTAGCGATGGAGATTGATGGTAAGAGTAGCACCTTCAACGTCATCCATCAGATCACTCACCACGTACACTTTCACCTGAAGGATAAAAATTAAAATGTAAACCTTGCAAAATAAACAAACTAATCATAAAACATGGACGACACGATACAAACAAAACAAAATCGCTATGTTGAAGTAACGCCTTAATCAAATCAAATTTTGAAATAAAAGAACACAATCCACCACATAAGGTGTACATCACTACATGAGCAAGTTTATCTGTTTCCCAAGCAAACTAATCGCACACATAACAATGCAGTATTGTACTATTGCAGGCAAGTGTACATTTGTTGACAATAATATTCCTCTATGAGTGTTTATAATAAAAATGTGCAGTGTTTCATTTGGGTTTGATAAATTTTCAGTAAAACTAAAGCCTATTAATTATAATCAAGCCAAAATCATGACCCCTAAAGCTCTTATAATAAATATAAAACTTGCAAAATAAACAAACCAAAACTGGGACGACCCGATATAAAGGCAAAAAAACTGATAAAAATCACTATGTGGAAATAACGCTTAATAAAACTAAAACATGGCTAGAGAAAATGGGCTGTATACTTCCACACCTATTTCCTGGTTGAATCTTTCCAAATGGTAGAAATAACAGATCAATTAAAATGTGAAACTTGCAAAACAAACAAACCAAAACAGGAACGCACAATACAAAGACAAAAATAACTTATCAAAATCACTACAATACCGAAGTATTTTTTTAGTCATGAGAGCTTGGCGTTGGTATTATTGTCTTACCTATAATGAACAGGGTACAGTATTTATATTTTCACCAACTCACTAAATAACTAACAAAAAAAAACTAACTAATAAAATCAATGAAACTAATGAATACATGTGGTACTCCAAGGATTCCAACCTAAGATACTCACACTAAAATTCTGCATACTAACCAGTACGCTATAAAGACAGCTAAGAAAATTACTGTATGCTACTGTACTAAATTACTGTATGCTACTGTACTAAATTACTGTATGCTACTGTACTAAATTACTGTATGCTACTGTACTAAATTCATATTTTTTCACCAACCAACTTTACTTCTAAACTCAATTAATGAAATCAACAAATACGTGTGGTACTCCAAGGTCTCGAACCTAGATACTCGCACCAAAATTCTGCGCATTTATCCATTACGCTATCAAGACAAAAATACATGATGGACTTACACTTTCTACATCCATGTATACAGAAGTTATAACCGGAGCAAAGAAGTTCTTGCCGTAGTAGTGGAGCATTCTTCCAACGCCCTTTGTACTCTGTAATATCAGTTATGTATTAGGGGGTATCACACAGGAACTTTTATGGCTAATTTCTAATTACTGTATAATGTAAAACTTGCAAAACAAACAAACCAAAACGAGGACAAGACAATATAAAGGCAAAAGAACTTATCAAAATCGCTATGTGGAAACAAATATTTAGCAAAATAAAATGTTGAAATAAAAGAACACAAACACCACCACATAGGGTGTACATTACTACATGAGCAAGTTAATCTGGTTCCCAAGCAAACTAATCGCACATATAACAACGCACTATCTTCACAATCAAGTAATTAGTCAATTTGGGAAGTTCAGGACGTTCTGGTAAATTCTGTACAAATGTTGAACTGACCAATAGAAGCCCAAGACACTCCCTGCCATATATCGTTGAGTTGCCAGTATAGCGCTCCCATGGTGTACCCTTCACCCTCGTCTGTCACTGTACTCCTCCAGCGCCGGTAGAACTCTGTCTCCGCCTTTACTGCCATGGCTTGGTGAACCTACACAAGTACACAGTCACTCAGAAAAGTTTGTAAACCTCCCTTGTTTTTAATTGTAGAAGTATCAGTATACAGTACCTTTAGGACATATGTATCTACATATAAGTTTAAAGTCCGCTCCATCCACAGAATGCGTGGTCTCAGTTCTTTTACTGTCTTTGTAGCGCAATGGATAAATGCACTGAATTTTGGTGTGAGCATCCTAGGTTCGAATCCCTGGACTGCCACATGTATTTGTTGATTTCATTAATTGAGCTTAGGAGTAAAGTCAGTTGGTGGAGGGCCCTTAATAACTATAGTACAGTACAATAAAGTCTTGCTACAACACAGCCCCATCATGTCATTACAGTGGCCGATGTTGGTATAGTGTTAACAGTGTCGCAGCAAGACTCAACAAAGTCCCCCAGAAGCACTTACACCTGGCGAACTTTTTTTTATTATAATGTAAAACTTGCAAAATAACCAAACCAAAACGTATACGAACACAGTAAAATGACAAAAAAATAATCAAAATCGCTATGTGGAAACAACGCTTAAGTAAAACAATGATTTATAATGAAAGAACACAATCCACCACATAGGGTGTATTTGTTTTATGTGATAGTTTAACCAGACCACTGAGTTTCAGAACAAAACTCTCATAGGGCTGGACCGAAGGATTAGGGTAAGATGAGACTAGAGACTGGATAAGAATGCAAGAACTGAGAGAGACAAAATCAGGCTAAGAAGGTGATGCAAACTAATGCCAATGGTTTAACAATACGTAAGTGAAAGACTTGGTGGTGGAAGAATAATGAGCGAGCAAAAATAAATACTGGCCATCCTTAGTAATTATAATGTAAAACTTGCAAAATAAACAAACCAAAACTTACACGAACACAGTAAAAAGACAAAACAACTAATCAAAATTGCTTTGTGGAAACAACGCTTAAGTAAAATAATCATTTATAAATAAAAGAACACAATCCACCACATAGGGTGTACATCACTACATGAGCAAGTTAATCTGGTAAAACATTTCTAGGAGGTATAGGTAGAGCCAACGAACTTGACAATAATCTTGATCCCTTACCTCTCTGTAACTCAAAAGGGCCTAAAGCAAACTGGCTGTAAATATCCACACCTATTTCCTGGTGGACTCTTCCCAAATGATAGAAACGTCAGCTCGATTGCTTTCATTCATTTTGAGTTATAAGAAGTCAAGGGGTCAAGATTATTGTCAAGTTCGCTGGCGCTACCTATAGGATGACATCAAAATTGTGGAGTGTTACAAATTCCGTTCAGAAAGTGAGAGAAAAAAAAGAGAAAGAAATATCAAAGATAGAACTACAAAGAGAGAAAAGAAAGAAAAACATGAACAAGAAATAAACAAATACAGTACACCAAAGTAAAATTTTGGAGAGATAGAATAGTTAGTCCTCCTTAGAAAACGTTTTCTCTAATGGCGCGCACATAGACGATGGAATTTAATGACCAACTAAACAAAGTTTTCATCAGGGGGACACTGTAGAATTATTTCAGACAATTATTTACCAAAATCCATGATATTGGGGCCCCCCAAAGGGGTGCTAGGGATGTCATATGGGTGTTTATGCCCTCATATTATAATTTATATTGCTTACAGAAGCCCTTTAGACTACAGACACAAACAAAAAATTGGGTGGCTGAAAGATTTTTTTTTTAGTTTTTCGGGGGTCTAGGTCGAACCCCCGGCCTGGGGAGCTTATGGATGCGATATGTTTTTTTTGTTCCCTCCTATGCTATTCTCCTATGTTGAAAGAAGCATTATAGAACAAGAACAAAAAAAATCGAAATTTGATTTCTGGGCTCAGCGAAGGTTCAGCCTCCCCTAAGAAACTGCCAGACAAAAACTGCAGGAAATTGGGTTGCTTCTGTTCGGGCTCGGTCACGGTCTTGAGTCGGCCACCCCCAGCTATGCAATATGTGCCTGAGTACATACAAACACACATACACACATACCCAGTACATACATACATACTAATTATCTCTAAGTGCCGCCTCGTTCTCATTATTCCCGGTCCATAGTAGTACAGTATACTGTACTGGGGTGGTGGTGGAGGCGACGCAGCTGGGTCACCACCTCAGCCCTCACACTATCCAGGAACGCGTCCCCGACGGGGTACATGCTGCACGCGAACATCAGGTCCTCCCAGATCAGTATCCCTAACTCATCTGCAATCTGTTGGAGAGGAGATATAATGTAAAACTTGCAAAACAAACAAACCAAATCAGGAATGGCACAATATTAAGACAAAAGAACTTATCAAAATCACTATGTGGAAATAATGCACTGAAGATTTAGCAAAATTATAATTATTATGGGCTAGGAATCCTCCTCTATTTCTCCTACTCGACGAGAGAGAGAAAGGGGAGAGGGAATGCGAAAGTGGTCCCGGACCTCAAGAATTGGAACTTTAGATTGTTGTTCCTGTTCGAGCTGAGCTCTGTCTCTTGTCATCCACCTCTAGCTATGGGGTATGTGCCTGAGTATATACATACAAACATACAGTATATTCATATTATGAAATATATATATACACAAAACAAACTTAACATACAAATAGTGTAATGTAAAAATGAACTCTGAAAAGTTAACAGAATTAATATAAGCATCACTTGTGGAGGAGCATTTTATTGACAACATTTTGCATCTCTCTCTCTCTCTCTCTCTCTTTAGGTCACGTTACCTGAAGAAGCTATCTGCGAAACGTCAATAAAGCTCTCCTCATATGGTGTTTTTATTCATAGTGCAATGTACAGTACTGTACTGTAGTTACAAATGTCAAAAGGCTAACACCATAACATAAATTAAGATGTAAGTAATTAAAAAAATATCTAAACTAGCCCTATAGTATAATCTATCTCTCTATCTATTGCCTGACGCCGGTGATCCCCGAAGGGGTGGCTACGAACGAACCGCCCCCATGCACCTCTGTCCCCTCTGTCAGTCGACACCCCTCCTCCCAACCAGCACCGCCTTCTTTCATATACTTCCTCACTCCATCCTTCCACCTCTCCCTCGGTGCAGCTCTCCCTCTCTGTCCTTCCACCTCGCTCTCGTACACCCTCTTAGTCAATCTCTCGCTTTCCATACGTTCCATATGGCCGAACCATCTCAAGTTGTTCCTTTTCACACTTTCCAGCACATCTACCTCCACACCACACCTCCTTCTTACTTCCTCATTCGTCTGTCTATCCCTCCATGTAACTCCGCACGCACTTCTCAAGTAACTCATTTCCACCGCTCTCACTCTTGGTCCGAGTCTCTTACCGAACGCCCATGCTTCGCTTCCGTAAGTTAGTGTCGGGATTACCACACTGTCATGCAAGGACTTCTTCACTTCCATACTGACCACTCTATTTCTTGTTACTGCTTTCAACGTTCCTACAACCCTCTTTCCCTGTTGCACCCTCTCCCGCACTTCTTCATCCATAGTCCCATCTTTACTCAACACACTGCCCAGATACTTAAAAGAGCTGACAATCTCCATAGCCTGACCTTTCAACTTCACCTCACACTCTGTGACTTCACCCTTTTCGAAGACCATAACCTTGCTTTTCCCCGCATTTACCTTCAAATTCCGTTTTTCGCACACTGTTCCAAACTCATTTATCAGACCCTGCAACTCACATTCATTATCGCTCATCAGAACTGTATCATCCGCAAACAGCAGCATAGGCAGCTTCCACTCATTTCTCTCCTTTTCAGCGATACACTAACATCCACTGCTCTTCCTAGTATTTCTTTCATGACTCCATCCATATATACAGTAAACAACCACGGGGACATCACACACCCCTGTTTCAACCCAACACTCAGGTCAAAGAACTCGCTCTGCTCATTCTCCACCCGTACTGCGCCTTTGCACCCTCATACATGCTCTTCACTGCTTTCAGCAACTTGCCATCTACTCCGTATATTCTAAGTACTTTCCACATGCCTTCTCTATCCACTCTGTCATAGGCCTTCTCCAAGTCCATAAAGGCAACATACACCTTTTGTTTCTTCTCCAGATATTCTCCACAACACAATTCAGGGTAAAAATATGATCTACACATCCTCTTCCCTTCCTAAAACCTCCCTGCTCGTCGCCTATCCATTTCTCCGTTCTCACTCTCACTCTCTCAATCACTACCCTACTGTACACCTTCCCTAATACGTTTAAAAGACATATTCCTCGGAGGTTACCACACACTCCTCTTTCCCCTTTGCCCTTATATAGGGGGACTATTATGCCAGTCTTCCAGTCATCGGGTGCATTCCCCTTCTCCCATGCTAGTTTGCACATTGTCCATACCCATTCGATCACTATCTCACCACCATACCTCAACATTTCCCCACACACTCCATCTGTTCCTGGTGCTTTCCCCAACTTCACTCTTGTCATGGCTTCCCACACTTCTGACCTCTTAATATACAAGTAATTACTGAGAGCACTTTTTGTATTTCTTTTGCCAGACGCCGTAATTCCCGAGAAGGGGTGGCCATGAACATTAGGCGTTTGTCACGAATAGCCGAGTCAAGTTGCCCGAGCTTGACATCAATATTTTGACAGTATGGGCTCGATCCGCCGACCCTTTTTGATCAGCAGCCGACGCTCTACTGACTATGCTACGGCTCGCGACAAGAGAGAGAGCACTTTAATTAAAATAATGCAAGAGAATGAACGAGCTGCAGACATAATTGGATGAGAAATAGGAAGAAGAAAAGCAGTGAGAGAGACAGTGAAGAGGGTGAAGATGGGTCAAGCATAAGGGGTAGATGGAGTGTGTGAGGCGAGATGCTGAAGTATGGAGGTGAGGTAGTGATTAAATGGATAGGGTAGCTTAAACCCAACTGAGCCTATTAACCCTTTCACGCACAGGACGTGATTTGCGCCCTTTCTGGGATATTTGAAAGCCTTTGTGACCATCAGGGGTGTTGTTGTTGTTGTTGTTGTTCCCTAAGCTGCCTGGCCGAACAGCCCCGAGTCCCTGAGGAAGGCCATGGCCACGATCGGGCATCCCACAGAGCTCTCATTGAGTGTAGGTTGTGTTGTTGGCGTAAGTGGTTGTGTGAAATGCAGTCTTCGATGATGTGTTTAATGGTATGGGGTGCTGTGTTACATCCCGGGCAGGCGTCGACAACGGAGTCATCCAGTCTCTTCTGATAGCTCAGGAGAGCTGGATGGTGTCCGCATCTCAGCCTGGCCAGGTGGACTCTGTCCTCGCGAGGGAGGGAGGATTCGGAAGGATGGATTTCGGAAGGATGGATTTCGGGAGGTCGTGCATGCAGCTGCGTGTTGTCTGTGAGTGAGTGGATGGATTGGCGAGAGATATGAGTATGGATGTGCTTCTGGAAGTTGGTTCGGGGTGGGCAGGGAGGGAGAGAGGACAATAATTGTGTGTGATACCTTGTGCTGGGTGTTGTTTTGATATTTCTTGGTGTCTGTGGGTGTGTTGCCATGTAGTTTAGTGGGTGGTCTTGGTTCGTGGAGGCTGCTGCCAGGAATTGAGTGCCTCTCATGTCCAGATGGTCTTTGACTTTGAGGATTTTGGTTTCTTGATGTAGATGATCTGTGGGTGCAGTAGCTGTGCAGCCTGGTAATGATCTTCAGGGATTTGTTTTGAATAGTCTGTAAGGTTTTATGATGTGTTTCACCCCCATCAGGGGTGTAGAAACCTTTAGTTTAAATTAAAATGTAAAACTTGCAAACTAAACAAACCAAAACTTGGACAAAGACAATATAAAGGCAAAATAACTGATCAAAATCGCTATGTGGAAACAACGCTTACTAAAATAAAATATATGAAATAAAAGAACACAATCCACCATATAGGGTGTACATTTATAGAAGTAAAAAATAACTCGCTACTTAACTACTGTATATTGATCTAAATTAACCTTTTTGCATAAAAGGATGCAATTTGTGCCCTTTCTGGGATACTCAAAAACCTTTCTGACCATTTGGGGTGTTTAAAAATCTTTAGTTTAGTTACCGGTACTTCAACCTCTGTAGTTGTCTCTGAGCGAGCTGTGGGCAGAAAGCTACTTGTGGAGAGGCAATAATGAGAAAAAGTATTTCTATTGATGTATACTAAACAGCAACCCCCAGTGCTAGAAAAGGATTAACCCACCATAGTTAGCTACCCTAATTAAAGTGTATTCATCAAATTAACCTGGCAGAAATTGGTAACACAACCTTTCTAAACTGCTTGTGTAATGTTGCCTTTATTTAATATTGGTTATACACATACAGTACTGTACTGTATATAGAAAGTTAGCGTACCCAATTTCTGCCAAATTAGCTTAAATACACTGTTAACAGGTACATTTTTCTTTATATTTTTAGTAGTACCGGTACAGTTGGAATGGCTGTGGATGTATAGGGAATATTTGTAACCCCCTGACTAATAGTGGCATGCTAATTAAAATAGCCAGAATAATAAAAATATAAAAACTGAAACCTGGAGATCAATGTGTCTGGCAATAGGATAAAAATAACCATCGTACCATTTTGAGAGGGTTAGCTGCTTTCTAAGTGCGATCAAAGCGGTGTCCTGCTTCCTGAGAGTTTCTGCTTGTCAGTGCCTGGAAAAGAAGTTGCTATTAGTTTGAGATGAAAATTATGCTTTTCCATTTTTTTATGTGTGTGATTTCAGTGATTAAAATTAATTTACTACAATAAAGTGGTTTGTCAAAAATCCCTCGCTCCCTTACTAAACTTATCTAACTTTACCTACCGGTACCAGTACTATACTTATTATTATTATTATTATTATTATTATACTTTCCTAACCTAAGTTTACATTGTTTTCAATATTAGTCAAGGTTTCTTAGTAAACATTGATTACCTGATATCGTTAATTCCGCTACTCTCGCGCATGAAAGCCAATTTACAGTACTGTACTTCCATGGCACACATACCAGTAGGTGTGCCATTATTCGCATTTGCGTTGCCTATAAGGATAAAATATGATGTTTGTGAGATTTACCTTTCTCATCCTCCCTGCCTTTGTTTAGGCTTACATCCTGGACCAATTGAGGAAACGCTTACAGCATTATCAACTCGTTAGTCAGGTTTGACGTCAGTTAGTATTCTAATATTGTGGTGTGTGCGGGGACACTTTGCAAACTAGGGAAGGTTTGTTAGCAGTAGTGTGTAGGTGCCAACCCCACTTACACACTAGACTAGACTAGTACACATACATACTAGTACGTTCAAGTACTTAAATTACCTTCAGTATTATAGGCCTATATTACCTCAAATAGGCCATTATAGGTTAGCTAATGTAAATCAGGAAGGACGTCTACCCATTAGGCCTAACCCCTTCAGCACCATGACGCCTTTTTGCCTCTGATAATGGCTAAAAGTAGATGATTTTATGCAATTTAAGAAGGACCTGTGTTACTAAGAGGGTTTATTGTGATCGTATTTACCCCTTTGAGTCGTACTGGTAGATTACAAATTAAAATAAATCGTCTAAGGTTAACCAAAATATGAATACAATTACGTCATGGTGGCGAAGGGGTTAACAGTTTGCAGACTATCTCAATTATTCCCTTTAGCTACCCCATATCATTATTAAGCCTCATAAAGTAGTCTAAATGTAGCTAGCATGAAATAAAACAGACGTCGCCGGTACAGATTGGGTTACTACACTCCATAGTAACCACCCTCCCTAACCCAAAGTGTGCTCTCCCTCCCTCCCTCCCTCGACGTCGTTGTTACAGAAGTTGTTAACCTCTATGAAGCCGGTATCACACAAGCGCTTTTTCACTCAACATTTATCCTTAACAATGGCCTGGCAGCTTATGTGGTTGTCAACGTATATATATAATTTCGGTTGCCTAAATTCATCTATCATCAGTCTAGTTTCCGATACCGTTGCAAAATATTCCAGAATTGTTGCCAGAAATATGTTAATCATCGAATGTTGACTGTATAAGCTCTCGTGTGATACCGGCGTAACCCACAAACGACTAGAGTAATCCAGGGTAGGCTACTGATTACCGAAACTACCACTAATTGTTTCTCAATTTTAAAAGGCTATTATAGATGTGTGTGAACTTGTGTTTTGTGTTTGTGTTCGTTGTTTTCTCTTGTGTTGTCCCTGTTCTTGCTCTGTCTTGAGTCCCCCCCCCCCATAAAGAAAACAAACAGAAAAAAGGGAAAAAAACAGAAAAAGTGGGGATTGTGCCTGAGTAAATAGATAGATAGATAGATAGATTAAAGAATAAGGATGTTGCAAATATCAAAATAAAATGTGTTTCAACCACCGGAAATAAATGTTATGTGCACTATATAAAGCACTGTAAAAAACAAAAAACTCTCCCTATAATTCTCCCCACTAACGGCAGTAAAACTCATATTAACCCCTTCTGTACCAGCGACGTGTTATATTTTATTCTAGCACTATTTAGACGATTTAATGCAACCTAGGAAGGATCTGTGGTAGTTAAAAGGGTTGATCGAGATAGTGTGAAGCCATATTATGGCTAAAGGTCCTTCCAAAGCTGAATAAAATCGTCTAATAGTTGCCAGAATAAGATAAAAAAAAGGACGTCCCTGGTACTGAATGGGTTAAGATCGTTAGATATATATACCGGTAATGGGAAAACAAAAATCAATCCGAAATTCCGGTGATTGTAAATGTGTAACTAATTTCAACTACGGTACCTAAAAAAAAAAAAACACACACACATGGGAAAATTAGTGTTAGATTCAGTAATAGTTTCCTAATCCAGCTAGTAATATGTCGATCTAATCTATATTCTAATCCAGCTAGTATTATGTCGAGCTAATCTATATTATAATCCAGCTAGTAATATGTCGAGCGCTAATATTATAATCCAGCTAGTAATATGTCGAGCTATCTATATTCTAATCCTAGTATTCGAGCTAGTATTATATCAGTTAATTCGAGCTAATCTATATTATAATCCAGCTAGTAATATGTCGAGCTAATCTATATTCTAATCCAGCTAGTATTATGTCGAGCTAATCTATATTATAATCCAGCTAGTAATATGTCGAGCTAATCTATTATATCCAGCTAAATGTCGAGCTAATCTATATTCTAATCCAGCTAGTATTATGTCGAGCTAATCTATATTATAATCCAGCTAGTAATATGTCGAGCTAATCTATATTCTAATCCAGCTAGTATTATGTCGAGCTAATCTATATTATAATCCAGCTAGTATTATGTCGAGCTAATCTATATTCTAATCCAGCTAGTAATATGTCGAGCTAATCTATATTCTATTAATTAGTGTTTGATTCGGTAATAGTGTCCTAATCCAGCTAGTAATATGTCGAGCTAATTTATATTCTATTACATTTCACCACAACACCAAACACCTCCAATTAAATTACCGTAATCAAAGTATTATACTGTATGTGATCCACCGGGATTCAATGTTTTACAGCCCATTTGCTCTGGCCCTTTTTCAGTTACAGAGGTCTACACGCTAGCCTATCTCAATTCATTATATTAGCTACCATATATCCTTCCTATAAGCTTCATAAAATCGTCTAAATGTAGCTGAAATAAAAAAAAAATAGCTACCATCTTTCCTTCCTAAGTTCATAAAATCGTCTATAAATGTAGCGGAAATAAAAAGACGTCGCCATTACTGTAAGGGTTAAGTAAAGTTGTATATTAATTCAGTCTCTTAATATCATAATAATGTACAAATTAGCGTACAATACATTTAGTCTAGTTGTCGATCCCCCCCCCCAAAAAAAAAAAAAAAACACGTCGCCGGTACTGTAAGGGTTAAGTAAAGTTCTATATTAACTAAGTCTCCTAAAACCCTAATAATGTACAAATTAGCATTCAGTACATTTAGTCTAGGCTAGTTATCGATTCCAATATTAAAAAAAAAAAAAAAAAAAAAAAAAAAAGACATCGCCGGTACTGTAAGGGTTAAGTAAAGTTGTAGGCTATATTTACTAAGTCTCCTAAAATCCTAATAATGTACACATTAGCATAGGCCTACAGTACATTAAGTCTAGTTGTCGATTCCAATAACAACAAATAAAATATACAAACGAAAATAAAAATTAAATTGACGGTCTGATATGGCCAGAAAAATCCATGCCTTAGCCCAGGCGTTTTAGGGAGGAAAACGAGGGCGGATTGGCTCCAACTTGTCAAACCCTCCTCCTTTATACTTTCTCCCTTGCTCGCTGTACGGAAGTTGGAGGAGGGTGGTAACTCCCTCCCCCGTTCTCTCTCCCTCCCCTTTCCTCCATTCCCCCCCTCTCTCTCTCCCTCCCCCAAACCATCTCATTTCAGACCAACACATATATAATTTTCCAACACAAAATATCATTCGTAAAACACATACAACGAATTTTCAACCAGCCCAGGCAAAAGATACGATGCGGCAAAAGAGGACAACAGCATAAATAGATAAATAAATACACAAAATACAGAGAATTATCCGCACCTCGGGGCCTACACCTCGCCATCAGCAAAACTGAGAATGGGAAGAGACGATGAATATCTTACCGTAATATGCTAAATAGATCCTTCCACGTCCTCCTAAGGGGCTCCACACGTCCTAAGATTCCGTAGCGATGACGTGGTGACGGTGCAGATGCCGCGGAAGGCCACTATCACTCCCAAAACTTGATCTGTGTTGAGAATTTCCAGCACAGACACGGGCACTTTGGTCGCCATTGAATCCCTGTTGCCAGATCGGTGTTGAACCCTCTCCCTTCCCGTCCACAGTTAAAATGATCTAATATACAAACTTAAATACATCGATTTCCGTATGGATTAAGCATGGATAAATTCAACTATATTATATATTCACCATATTTACAATCAAATATGTCCAAATATCCCTGGAAATGCCCTAATTCGAGCAAATAGTGGGGATATACAAATATGCAACATAAGTTAAATATATTCGTCCATGCCATGTTTAAGTGTCATATATAGGTATATATGTGTATTTTACTTCCTATAAATAATATAAATGCGGCCCAGGGCACATATATTTCGTAAAATTCACAGAAATGTAATGAAACAAACAATCCTTTATATTTCACAGAATAGCCATTAAGTGACCTCAAGGAGGGATTATTTCGAAAACATAATAGGTTGGCCAATTTACTATATCCCCAATTATCACACAGCAATCCCAGTAATCAAATTAATCGAAGTATAATTGTGTTTAGAAGAACTAGAAATGAGCACTTGATTTTTAGTAATCTGAATTTTAGTTTTAGAATTCTGAATTTTGCTTCACTCAAGTGCTTTGAACGAATCATGTGAACTTGGAATAAACCATGTTCCTATCTCATTCGGAAATTATTCGTTTCATAGTGTATCGATTTTCCCAGAACTCTCGTCCACGCAAATTCCCATTAGACATCGTTCATAGATAAAAAGGACAAAAAACTGGCTCAATTTTAAACTTTTTATATACGGTTGGATAGAGAAAAAAATTCTGCATCTTTTGGTTACTAAGAGAGCTCTGAAAGATGCCTCTAAGTGGGTGAAAATTGCGCAAACAACCCTGGAATTTACGGTATTGTTTCATCACGGGTTTTAGCCCTGCCCGGAAAGCAACCTTCGACCAAAAGTTCGAACTATTCACTCGTGATCGTCTCGGTTGTTAACGAAGTGTTCATAAATGTTTCGACGGCAGTTTATCGACATATATCGTTCAGCTTCCCTGGGTAAATCTGAGAAATGTAAGGAGATAGTAGTATTGGAACGGTGAGTGAGAGTGTTGTGGCTGGCATCTCGGGATTTATTAACCTTCGTACGGCAATATTCGGCCTTTCTCAGCCTTGGTTTTCCTACACAGCACTACAGGAGGTAGACAGATAATTGTGTTCAACTTGCAGGGTGAGACAATAGCTATCAATTTTATACAAGAGTAGATATTGCATACAGCCCATCCCAGCATCTCAAATATACCATATTTTACCCTTACATAGGCATTTTAAGCCTTGGTATCTCAGTATATATATTCTGCAAAATACATAGAAGTTTGTAGCATCCCGTTGTGGCTTAGTGCATTCATTAAGAGTAATTTTAGTAGGCATAGACTGATGGATTCTGGATTGATCGAAAGGGTTTGAGAGGCTGAGCATTCTGGCAACACTTTATTTCATAGGGTTGGTTTGAGAGGGAGTGTGTGTGCGTATGTGTATGTGTGTGAGAGAGAGAGAGATATATGTAGAGAGAGAGGGAGGAAGGGAGAGGTTGTCTCGTGTGGCGGTGGTGGGAGGCGCACACGTACGAACGAACGCACAAACGGAGCAAGGAGGTTATTTGACAGGAGGGACTGTTTGGTAGATTTTACCCTATGTGAGCGTGAAGCAGGCCCTAAAACTGGCGGATTCTGAGCCAATCTGGCCAGGCCGATCGCCTTAGTGATCTTGGCCCCAATATTTTTGTTTCTTTTCCACTCACTCACTAAAACATTAAGCTTTCCATAATGCAGTTGGGTCTGAGTACATGATTAGATTGATATCCAAAATTCGAAAATGGATATTAACCCCTTCTATACCGGTGACGTATTTTGCCTATATTCTAGCTATATTTAGACGATTTTGCGCAGCTTAGGAAGGATCTGAGGTAATTAAATGGATTGGTTGAGATAGTAAAAAGCCTTATTATTGCTAGACGTCCTTCCTATGCTGAATATAATCGTCTAATAGGCCTACTTGCCAGAATATGATGAACAGTACGTCCCTGGTACTGAACGGGTTAATCGTGATCGTGTATTCAACCTTTAACTGCGTTGGTGATGTTATGGTTTAGGTGCTTATGTTCTGGGTGCGGTGTCCCAAGTTCGAATCCCGGGAGGACTATATGCGTTTATTAGTTCAACCTTTAATTGTGTTAATGGTGTTATGGTTTAGGTGCTTATGTTCTGGGTGTGGTGTCCCAAGTTCGAATCCCGGGAGGACCATATGCGTTTATTAGTTTATTCAAGTGCATTGGGGTTTGTAATTTGATGATTAATGTTAAGAACTGGGTGTTACTTAATAAGTTAAAGTAATAATAGGCTATAATCGTATGATCATGTGTTATAATATAGATATAAATAACTCTTTGCAATTTCTTACTGGTACCGTACCTAAATTCTCACCTTAGTCTCACATAAAAAGTTAAATCAATAATAGGCTATCATTGTATGATGATGTGTAATAGAAATATATATATACTGTATATATGTAGATATATATATATATATATATATATATATATATATATATATATATATATATATATATATATATATATATATATATATATAGTGATCCTGTTTTAGCAATATATACAGAGTTATACTCAATTTTTAGGATCTGTTGGTAACCCTTTCCTGAGGATGGCTGCGTGACGTCGCCGAAAATTAGAATAAATCATGATGTTCCACAACGTATTTCTTCTCATTGCCCTACTAATTTGGAAGTTGCGGTGTCCAAGATCACCTGCTGAGGTTCTCATAACTATATATATATATATATACTGTATCTCTTTCTAATGCGTTAGCTAAATTCTTATTGGCTTCGTTGTTTTAACCCCTTTTTTCTGGCTACTATTAGACGATATTATTCAGCAATTACAAGTTCGCTATCGCTCGCCAGGAAATAATCGACACCTAAATGGCACGAAAGGTGTTAACATTGACAACGAAATGGGGCGAAAGGTGTTAAAATCGCCAAACTAATGGGCCGAACGTCTTTTGTAATTTCAGAACTAGTGGGGCTAAACATTAGGGAGAAGGTGGTCCAGAAAAATGGTCTGCCTCCCTTTAATAGGGTTGGTTGACACAGTTTGAAGCCTTATTATAACTAGAGGTCCGTTCTAAGCTGAATAAAATCGCACAATCATTTGCCAGAATATAATGAAAAGGACGTCACTGGTACTCAAAGAGTTAAGCTCTTCCTTAAGTCGGTATCACACGAGCGCTTCTTCACTCAAAATGTATCCTTAACACTGTTCTGACAGCTCATAAGGTAAACATTTAATATATTTATGTTACCTAAATTCATCTACCATCAGTTTAGTTTCCGATACCAGTGCAAAATATTCCAGAAATGTTGCCAGACATGTTGATCATCGAATGTTGACTATAAAAACTCTGGTGTGATACCGGCTTTACCGAGGATGTATTGTGTGTTATTCCAGCTATATTTAGACGATTTACTGCAGCTTAGCCCATTCTGTACCGGCAGGGTCTTTTAAACTTTATTCTGGCTACTATAAGACGATATTATTCAGTTTATAAAGGACCTCCAGCAATTACCAGGCTTCTAACCATCTCACTTAACCCTTTTACTACCACAGATCCTTCTTAAGCTGCACAGAATCGTCTAAATATACCTAGAATAAACTTTTAAAAGACGTCACCGGTAAAGAAGGGGTTAAGAAAAGTGAACCATCACCCCTTTAGTACCAAGTTGTCCTTGTCACTGTAATCTGGATAGTATTGGACGATTTTATTCAGCTTAGGGAAGACGTGTAGCAATTAAAAGGCTTCAAACTATCTCAATTATCCAATTTAACTATAGGTAGCGCCAGCGAACTTGACAATAAATTTAACTCCTTATCTTCTTATAACTCGAAATGAATGAAAGCAATCGAGCTGACATTTCTATTATTTGGGAAGAGTCCACCAGGAAATGGGTGTGGATATTTGCAGCCAGTTTGCTCTAGGCCCTTTTGAGTTATGAGAAGTTAATGGGTCAAGATTATTGTCAAGTTCGTTGGTGCTATAGTCTATTCGCTGTAAGTAGGCGAGAAATTATGACCTCTAACCTCTGTAACTGCAAAACGACAAGAGTAATCGAGCTAATATTTCTACCATTTAGGAAGAGTCAGTCTAGGAATAGATGTGGAAATGTACAGCCCATTTGCTCCAGCCCTTTTTGAGTTACAGAGGATAGCGGTCATGATTTCTCGCCTACTTACAGTGAATAGACTATACCTATAGTGCGACATTTTAACTCCTTCTATACCGGTGACGTCTGTTATATTTGATTATGACTATATTTAGATGATTTTATGCAGCTTATGAAGGATCTGTGGTGCTTAAAATGCTTAACAAATATAGTCTGTAGTCTCTTAAATGCTACATGTCCGTCCTTAGGTTTTAAAATAGTAAATTATGAATAGTTATTTTCTTATGAATATTTTAAGAAACACAGGAGCTCACTGGCTGTAACACATGTACGAACGCACAGCCAGGCGGGGAGAGGGTCCCTTTAGAATACAGTGACTGGGAACTGGGCTAACTTATATGATTAATACCTTAGCTATATGTAAAGATAGATCGATTATAAAGCCAGATTCGGACTCAGCGTCGAAAACGGCCCCAGAAAAGTATGTTTACACGTCTCTAGGCGATAATTGACAAAATCATAAAATTCGAGGAAAAGGATTCTTGGCCCCCAGCTCAGCCTAGTTAGGTTAGGTTCCGTTCGGATAGGTCCGGTTTGGTCCAGACTTGTTGGGATAGTTTCAGGATGGTCTCAATAGCAATACTTAGGTTTTATAATCGATAATTATTTCCGGTTATTTGTTTATGAATATTTTACTAAATATGTTAATTAATTGCTCTAATTAGCTCGGAATTTTGTGTTCAAGTGTGTATCAGATTTGTGTTATCATTATATATTATATGTAAACGATACATTATATTATATGCTAAATTCGAGTAGACAAACAGGAAAACGTTGAATATTTGTTCATATGAAGTAACTAATGTACATATTTCTACATCTTACAGTAATCTTCTTTAAGATTATTAATATAATTAATATTATTAAGGATGTAACCTAATTTGAGATAGTCTTAACCCTTTGAAATTCCCAGGGATCCTTTCTAAGCTGTATAAAATCGTCTAAGGATGTAGCCTAGCCTTATTTGAGATAGTCTCAACCCTTTGAAATTCCCAGAGATCTTTCCTAAGCTGTTTAGAATCTTCTAAAGGATGTAACCTTATTATTTTGAGATAATCTTAACCCTTTGAAATTCCCAGAGATCCTTCCTAAGCTGTCTAAAATCATCTAAGGATATAGCCTTATTTGAGATATTCTTAACCCTTTGAAATTCCCAGAGATCCTTCCTAAGATGTATAGAATCGCCCAAGGATGTAGCCTTATTTGAGATAGTCTTTACCCTTTCAAATTCCCAGAGAACCTTCCTAAGCTGGGGGACGAAGTGTCTCAATTGATGGGGGGCGAATTAGTGTCTCAATTGATGGGGGACGAAGTGTCTCAATTGATGGGGGACGAAGTGTCTCAATTGATGGGCGAATTAGTGTCTCAATTGATGGGGGACGAAGTGTCTCAATTGATGGGGGGCGAATTAGTGTCTTAATTGATGGGGGACGAAGTGTCTCAATTGATGGGGGGCGAATTAGTGTCTCAATTGATGGGGGACGAAGTGTCTCAATTGATGGGGGCGAATTAGTGTCTCAATTAATGGGGGACGAAGTGTCTCAATTGATGGGGGGCGAATTAGTGTCTCAATTGATGGGGGACGAAGTGTCTCAATTGATGGGGGGCGAATTAGTGTCTCAATTGATGGAAGACGAAGTGTCTCAATTGATGGGGGGCGAATTAGTGTCTCAATTGATGGGGGACGAAGACACTAATTCCTAACCCCTTTTTTCTGGCTACTATTCGACGATATTATTCAGCAATTACAAGTTCGCTATCGGTCGCCAGGAAATAATCGACATCTAATTGGCACGAAAGGTATTAACATTGACATCGAAATGGGGCAAAAGGTGTTAAAATCGCCAAACTAATGGGCCGAACGTCTTTTATAATTTCAGAACTAGTGGAGCTAAACATTAGGGAGAAGGGGGTCCAGAAAAACGGTCTTCCTCCCCTTAATAGAGTTGGTTGACACAGTTTGAAGCCTGATTATAATTAGAGGTCCGTTCTAAGCTGAATAAAATCGCATAATCATTTGCCAGAATATAATGAAAAGGACGTCACTGGTACTCAAAGAGTTAAGCTCTTCCTTAAGTCGGTATCACACGAGCGCTTTTTCACTCAACATTTATCCTTAACACTGTTCTGACAGCTCATAAGGTAAACATTTAATATATTTATGTTACCTAAATTCATCTACCATCAGTTTAGTTTCCGATACCAGTGCAAAATATTCCAGAAATGTTGCCAGAAAACTTCTGATCATCGAATGTTGACTATAAAAACTCTGGTGTGATACCGGCTTTACCGAGGATGTATTGTGTGTTATTCCAGCTATATTTAGACGATTTACTGCAGCTTAGCCCATTCTGTACCGGCAGGGTCTTTTAAACTTTATTCTGGCTACTATAAGACGATATTATTCAGTTTATAAAGGCCCTCCAGCAATTACCAGGCTTCTAACCATCTCACTTAACCCTTTCTACTACCACAGATCCTTCTTAAGCTGCACAGAATCGTCTAAATATACCTAGAATAAACTTTTAAAAGACGTCACCGGTAAAGAAGGGGTTAAGAAAAGTTAACCATCCTCCCTTAACCCCTTTAGTACCGAGTTGTCCTTGTCACTGTAATCTGGATAGTATTGGACGATTTTATTCAGCTTAGGGAAGACGTGTAGCAATTAAAAGGCTTCAAACTATCTCAATTATCCAATTTAACTATAGGTAGCGCCAGCGAACTTGACAATAAATTTGACTCCTTATCTTCTTATAACTCGAAATGAATGAAAGCAATCGAGCTGACATTTCTATTATTTGGGAAGAGTCCACCAGGAAATGGGTGTGGATATTTGCAGCCAGTTTGCTCTAGGCCCTTTTGAGTTATGAGAAGTTAATGGGTCAAGATTATTGTCAAGTTCGTTGGTGCTATAGTCTATTCGCTGTAAGTAGGCGAGAAATCATGACCTCTAACCTCTGTAACTGCAAAACGACAAGAGTAATCGAGCTAATATTTCTACCATTTAGGAAGAGTCAGTCTAGGAATAGATGTGGAAATGTACAGCCCATTTGCTCCAGCCCTTTTTGAGTTACAGAGGATAGCGGTCATGATTTCTCGCCTACTTACAGTGAATAGACTATACCTATAGTGCGACATTTTAACTCCTTCTATACCGGTGACGTCTGTTATATTTGATTATGACTATATTTAGATGATTTTATGCAGCTTATGAAGGATCTGTGGTGCTTAACAAATATAGTCTGTAGTCTCTTAAATGCTACATGTCCGTCCTTAGGTTTTAAATAGTAAATTATGAATAGTTATTTTCTTATGAATATTTTAAGAAACACAGGATCTCACTGGCTGTAACACACGTACGAACGCACAGCCAGGCGGGGAGAGGGTCCCTTTAGAATACAGTGACTGGGAACGGGGCTAACTTATATGATTAATACCTTAGCTATATGTAGAGATAGATCGATTATAAAGCCAGATTCGGACTCAGCGTCGAAAACGGCCCCAGAAAAGTATGTTTACATGTCTCTAGGCGATAATTGACAAAATCATAAAATTCGAGGAAAAGGATTCTTGGCCCCCAGCTCAGCCTTGTTAGGTTAGGTTACGTTCGGATAGGTCCGGTTTGGTCCAGACTTGTTGGGATGGTTTCAGGATGCTCTCAATAGCAATACTTAGGTTTTATAATCAATAATTATTTCCGGTTATTTGTTTATGAATATTTTACTAAATATGTTAATTAATTGCTCTAATTAACTCTGAATTTTGTGTTCAAGTGTGTATCAGATTTGTGTTATCATTATATATTATATGTAAACGATACATTATATTATATGCTAAATTCGAGTAGACAAACAGGAAAACGTTGAATATTTGTTCATATGAAGTAACTAATGTACATATTTCTACATCTTACAGTAATCTTCTTTAAGATTAATATAATTAATATATTAAGGATGTAACCTAATTTGAGATAGTCTTAACCCTTTGAAATTCCCAGGGATCCTTTCTAAGCTGTATAAAATCGTCTAAGGATGTAGCCTAGCCTTATTTGAGATAGTCTCAACCCTTTGAAATTCCCAGAGATCTTTCCTAAGATTTAGAATGTCTAAAGGATGTAACCTTATTTGATAATCTTTACCCTTTGAAATTCCCAGAGAACCTTCCTAAGCTGGGAGACGAAGTGTCTCAATTGATGGGGGACGAAGTGTCTCAATTGATGGGGGGCGAATTAGTATCTTAATTGATGGGGGACGAAGTGTCTCAATTGATGGGGGGCGAATTAGTGTCTCAATTGATGGGGGACTAAGTGTCTCAATTGATGTGGGGCGAATTAATGTCAATTAATGGGGGACAAAGTGTCTCAATTGATGGGCGGCGAATTAGTGTCTCAATTGATGGGGGACTAAGTGTCTCAATTGATGTGGGGCGAATTAGTGTCAATTAATGGGGGACAAAGTGTCTCAATTGATGGGGGACGAATTAGTGTCTCAATTGATGGGGGACGAAGTGTCTCAATTGATGGGGGCGAATTAGTGTCTCAATTGATGGGGGACGAAGTGTCTCAATTGATGGGGGGCGAATTAGTGTCTCAATTGATGGGGGACGAAGTGTCTCAATTGATGGGGGGGGCATTAGTGTCTCAATTGATGGGGGACGAAGTGTCTCAATTGTTGGGGGGCGATTTAGTGTCTCAATTGATGGGGGACGAAGTGTCTCAATTGATGGGGGGCATTAGTGTCTCAATTGATGGGGGACGAAGTGTCTCAATTGTTGGGGGGCGATTTAGTGTCTCAATTGATGAGGGACGAAGTGTCTCAATTGTTGGGGGGCGATTTAGTGTCTCAATTGATGGGGGACGAAGACACTAATTCCTAACCCCTTTTTTCTGGCTACTATTAGACGATATTATTCAGTAATTACAAGTTCGCTATCGCTCGCCAGGAAATAATCGACACCTAATTGGCACGAAAGGTATTAACATTGACAACGAAATGGGGCGAAAGGTGTTAAAAAAATCGCCAAACTAATGGGCCGAACGTCTTTTATAATTTCAGAACTAGTGGGGCTAAACATTAGGGAGAAGGTGGTCCAGAAAAACGGTCTTCCTCCCCTTAATTAATAGGGTTGGTTGACACAGTTTGAAGCCTTATTATAACTAGAGGTCCGTTCTAAGCTGAATAAAATCGCATAATCATTTGCCAGAATATAATGAAAAGGACGTCACTGGTACTCAAAGAGTTAAGCTCTTCCTTAAGTCGGTATCACACGAGCGCTTTTTCACTCAAAGTGTATCCTTAACACTGTTCTGACAGCTCATAAGGTAAACATTTAATATATTTATGTTACCTAAATGCATCTACCATCAGTCTAGTTTCCGATATCAGTGCAAAATATTCCAGAAATGTTGCCAGAAAACTTTTTATTATCGAATGTTGACTATAAAAACTCTGGTGTGATACCGGCTTTACCGAGGATGTATTGTGTGTTATTCCAGCTATATTTAGACGATTTACTGCAGCTTAGCCCATTCTGTACCGGCAGGGTCTTTTAAACTTTATTCTGGCTACTATAAGACGATATTATTCAGTTTATAAAGGCCCTCCAGCAATTACCAGGCTTCTAACCATCTCACTTAACCCTTTTTACTACCACAGATCCTTCTTAAGCTGCACAGAATCGTCTAAATATACCTAGAATAAACTTTTAAAAGACGTCACCGGTAAAGAAGGGGTTAAGAAAAGTGAACCATCCCCCCTTAACCCCTTTAGTACCGAGTTGTCCTTGTCACTGTAATCTGGATAGTATTGGACGATTTTATTCAGCTTAGGGAAGACGTGTAGCAATTAAAAGGCTTCAAACTATCTCAATTATCCAATTTAACTATAGGTAGCGCCAGCGAACTTGACAATAAATTTAACTCCTTATCTTCTTATAACTCGAAATGAATGAAAGCAATCGAGCTGACATTTCTATTATTTGGGAAGAGTCCACCAGGAAATGGGTGTGGATATTTGCAGCCAGTTTGCTCTAGGCCCTTTTGAGTTATGAGAAGTTAATGGGTCAAGATTATTGTCAAGTTCGTTGGTGCTATAGTCTATTCGCTATAAGTAGGCGAGAAATCATGACCTCTAACCTCTGTAACTGCAAAACTACAAGAGTAATCGAGCTAATATTTCTACCATTTAGGAAGAGTCAGTCTAGGAATAGATGTGGAAATGTACAGCCCATTTGCTCCAGCCCGTTTTGAGTTACAGAGGATAGCGGTCATGATTTCTCGCCTACTTACAGTGAATAGACTATACCTATAGTGCGACATTTTAACTCCTTCTATACCGGTGACGTCTGTTATATTTGATTATGACTATATTTAGATGATTTTATGCAGCTTAGGAAGGATCTGTGGTGCTTAAAATGCTTAACAAATATAGTCTGTAGTCTCTTTAAATGCTACATGTCCGTCCTTAGGTTTTAAAATAGTAAATTATGAATAGTTATTTTCTTATGAATATTTTAAGAAACACAGGATCTCACTGGCTGTAACACACGTACGAACGCACAGCCAGGCGGGGAGAGGGTCCCTTTAGAATACAGTGACTGGGAACTGGGCTAACTTATATGATCAATACCTTAGCTATATGTAGAGATAGATCGATTATAAAGCCATATTCGGACTCAGCGTCGAAAACGGCCCCAGAAAAGTATGTTTACACGTCTCTAGGCGATAATTGACAAAATCATAAAATTCGAGGAAAAGGATTCTTGGCCCCCAGCTCAGCCTTGTTAGGTTAGGTTACGTTCGGATAGGTCCGGTTTGGTCCAGACTTGTTGGGATGGTTTCAGGATGCTCTCAATAGCAATACTTAGGTTTTATAATCAATAATTATTTCCGGTTATTTGTTTATGAATATTTTACTAAATATGTTAATTAATTGCTCTAATTAGCTCTGAATTTTGTGTTCAAGTGTGTATCAGATTTGTGTTATCATTATATATTATATGTAAACGATACATTATATTATATGCTAAATTCGAGTAGACAAACAGGAAAACGTTGAATATTTGTTCATATGAAGTAACTAATGTACATATTTCTACATCTTACAGTAATCTTCTTTAAGATTATTAATATACTTAATATTATTAAGGATGTAACCTAATTTGAGATAGTCTTAACCCTTTGAAATTCCCAGGGATCCTTTCTAAGCTGTATAAAATCGTCTATAGCCTTATTTGAGATAGTCTTAACCCTTTGAAATTCCCAGAGATCCTTCCTAAGATGTATAGAATCGTCCAAGGATGTAGCCTTATTTGAGATAGTCTTTACCCTTTGAAATTCCCAGAGATCCTTCCTAAGCTGGGGGACGAAGTGTCTCAATTGATGGGGGGCGAATTAGTGTCTCAATTGATGGGGGACGAAGTGTCTCAATTGATGGGGGACAAAGTGGCTCATTTGATGGGCGAATTAGTGTCTCAATTGATGGGGGACGAAGTGTCTCAATTGATGGGGGGCGAATTAGTGTCTTAATTGATGGGGGACGAAGTGTCTCAATTGATGGCGGGTGAATTAGTGTCTCAATTGATGGGGGACGAAGTGTCTCAATTGATGGGGGGCGAATTAGTGTCTCAATTGATGGGGGACGAAGTGTCTCAATTGAGGGGGGGCGAATTAGTGTCTTAATTGATGGGGGACGAAGACACTAATTCGCCCCCCATCAATTGAGACACTTCGCCCCCCATCAATTTAGACACTTCTTCCCCCATCAATTGAGACACTAATTCGCCCCTATCAATTGAGACACTTCGTCCCCCATCAATTGAGACACTAATTCGCCCCCCATCAATTGAAACACTTCGTCCCCCAATCAATTGAGACACTAATTCCCCCCCCCATCAATTGAGATACTAATTCGCCCCCATCAATTGAGACACTTCGTCCCCCATCAATTGGGACACTAATTCGCCCCCCATTAATTGAGACACTTCGTCCGCCATCAATTGAGACACTAATTCGCTCCCCACCAATTGAGACACTTCGTCCCCCATCAATTGAGACACTAATTCGCCCTCATCAATTGAGACACTTCGTCCCCCATCAGTTGAGACACTAATTCGCCCCCCATCAATTGAGACACTTCGTCTCCCATCAATTGAGACACTAATTCGCCCCCCATCTATTGAGACACTTCGTCCCTCATCAATTGAGACACTAATTCGCCCCTCATCAATTGAGACGCTTCGTCCCCCATCAATTGAGACCCTAATTCGCCCCCCATCAATTGAGACGCTTCGTCCCCCATCAATTGAGACCCTAATTCGCCCCCCATCAATTGAGACACTTCGTCCCCCATCAATTGAGACACTAATTCGTCCCCCATCAATTATTATGTTCTATCCAACAACCAACTCTACTCCTAAAATCGATTAATGAAATATTACAAACACATGTGGCAGTCCGTGGATTCGAACCCAGGACGCTCACACCGAATATCAACACCTTATGCATTACACCACTAAGGCAGTTAAAGAATGGTGGACACTGCCTACGATTTATTATGCAACTTCGAATCCTGCATATCAATCTAAGCATGTACACACATCCCAACTGCAACTTACGTAGGCTATGCATATGTGAATGGAAAGAGCAATTAATGGGGCCTTAACCACTAGGGAAGGCCTCTTGAGACACTTGAGACACTTCGTCCCCCATCAATTGAGACACTAATTCGCCCCCATCAAGTGAGACACTTAGTCCCCCATCAATTGAGTGTGTGTGTGTGTGTGTGTGTGTGTGTGTGTGTGTGTGTGTGTGTATACTGTATATGTATATATATATATATAATTATATATGAAATTAAATTAACAATCAACACAGTTGATGAAAGTGAAAGGTGTAAAATATATACTTACCATTCTGCCGAACAACCTTTTATCAGTAAGATGGGAATGAAAATTATATCTTAGTGTACATTACGGAAATTATATCTTAGTGTACATTACGGAAATTATATCTTAGTGTACATTACGGAAATTATATCTTAGTGTACATTACGGAAATTATATCTTAGTGTACATTACGGAAATTATATCTTAGTGTACATTACGGAAATTATATCTTAGTGTACATTACGGAAATTATACAAGACAAGGACTAGAACACATATACTAAAAGCTACTCTACTACCAGCACCCAACCGCGCCCGCACGAACAAACGCACTCACACATTCCCTTAAGGGAGCCCACCTCGCTTTTGTTCTCTTTCTCTCCTCCTCTCTTTGGCTTGTATCCATTCGGCCCCATTCAGCCTACTGTTTTAAGCTGCTTACCCCCATCCAGGTGTCAATATTATCCTGGCGAGCGGTAGCGATCCAGCATATGTATATTTGCGTTTTGACAGCAAGCTAATTTTGTACATTTGTACATCTGGCGAAGCCAGATTTCTCCTTACAATGCTGGCTCACTATCGCTCGCCAGGGCCCTCACTGATTTAATATTGGTTGTTCCTAAATCCAAAAAGTTTATCTCTCACCTGACTTCACTTTGCTGACCTAGTAATTAATAAACATTAACAATCTAATTAAATGAATGATTTAAGTAAAATGGGTACAGAAGTTTTAGACCTGTACAGTATTTTAGGCCAGATATTAACTTCCAGAAATATATACCTATACATGTTTTCCTAAAATTAGAAAAACACATAAAATCCATACACATAAAATCCATACATAAAATCCATACACATAAAATCCACACATAAAATCCATACACATAAAATCCACACATAAAATCCATACACATAAAATCCACACATCAAATCCATACACATAAAATCCATACACATAAAATCCATACACATAAAATCCATACACATAAAATCCACACATAAAATCCATACACATAAAATCCATACACATAAAATCCATACACATAAAATCCATACATAAAATCCATACACATAAAATCCACACATAAAATCCATACACATAAAATCCATACACATAAAATCCATACACATAAAATCCATACACACATGCATTAGAGTTTTTTGTAACGATATAAAGAAAATGTTTCAGTTAATTACATTGTTTTCTAACTTGACTTTTCTATGTTAATTGTTTTATCTTGGCCAGTTCCTTTAACTTAATATTAATAGCTTAATTAACTTAATATTAATGTTAGGCTGAAATTCATTGATTTGTAAACAGATACGGAGAAAGCTGATTAATAATAAATGTTAGGCTGATATTCATTGATTTGTAAACAGATACGGAGAAGGCTGATATGCTAAGCACATTGCATGATATGAATGGTGTTGTTATTATTGCTAGCAGTTTAGAGAGATTTGTATGTTTTTGTTAAAGGAAAATGTACTATTTTGTTAATTTTGATTCTGAAATTAAAGTATTTGATGTTTCTAAAATGTTACATCTAAGTACTTTTGATTTTTTCCCTTTCAACTCGAACTGAAAGCCCAACTTGAAACATTTCCAAAATTCCCGAAAATTTCCAAAATTCCCGGAAAGCTTCCTGAAAATTTACCAGATTTAAAAAATTCCGGGAATTTTACAACCTAGGGAATTTTGGAAATGTTTAAAGTTGGGCTTTCAGTTCGAGTTGAAAGGGAAAAAATAAAAAGTACTTAGATGTATCACTTTAGAAACATCAAATACTTTAATTTCAGAATCAAAATTAACAAAATAGTACATTTTCCTTTAAAAAAACATACAAATCTCTCTAAACTGCTAGCAATAATAACAACACCATTCATATCATGCAATGTGCTTAACATATCAGCCGTGTGCGTGTGTGACTCGTATGTGTAAGTGTCTGTCCTTGTGTGTGTGTGTGTGTGTGTGTGTGTGTGTGTGTGTGGTTAATGTTGACTGCTATCTGTTTACTATAGAGAATAGCTTTGAGAGAAGAAAACGATAGCAATATATATATATAGAAAGAGAGAGAGATAGAGAGAGCCGTATTAATGGGTTGCATGCAGGTGACTCCAAGCCCCGTAGGTATAAAAAGCGGGAAGATGGTGAAGGCCTGTTAGTGTGATCCAGGCCGACGAACTGAGTAGATTTTATCATGGAGCTCCTGGGTGAGTAATTCTTTGCGTTTTGATTTCTGGACTCCCTTCTCCCTCATGTTTAGCCCCATTAGTTTGGCTCTTTTAAGACATACCCGACCCCTTTCTTTGTTTTGGGGTATGTTTTTCAGCTTGGTGGAGGTCTATATGGATGCACTCGAATAATATGGGTACATTTTAAAATGATTGGGACACATTAAGCATATGGGTAGGCTACACTCTAATAATATGGGTAGGCTTTATACTCTAAAAAATATGAGTACGCTCTAAAAATATGGGTACGCCTACATTGAAAATATGGGTACGCCTACATTGAAAATATGGGTACGCCTACATTGAAAATATGGGTACGCCTACATTGAAAATATGGGTACGCCTACATTGCAAATATGGGTACGCCTACATTGAAAATATGGGTACGCCTACATTGAAAATATGGGTGCACTTTAAAAATATGGGTAATTAGTTACTAATTACAATATTATGGGCGGGCTTTTGGTTTTGCTCTGCTGCATGTCTGCCTGCCGAGATCGGAACCTCTCCGGGTGGTCGGGGGCCGGGGAAGTGCTGGAGGGACCTTGGTGACCCTGGTCTCTGGGTCTTCTGGATGACGTAGATGTATGTGATTTTTTTTTTTTTTTTTTTTTTTTTTTATTAATTGTGTGTTCTATTGTGATGTCCCTGTTCAGGCTCTGTCTTGAGTCCCCCCCCCCCCCCCCCACACAAAAAAGGAAAAGTGGGGATTGGGCCTGATTATATACATACTGTATAGCCTACTGTTTTACATACTAAAAGTACTAAACAATGGGAGACAACTCTTAACATATGGATACACTCTAAAAAAAAAGTGGGTACACTGAAAATATAGGGGTACAATCAGACTGGGTGTACCTAGTGACTCAGAATAAATGGGTACACCAAAAATGTCGGCACTCTAAAATCTAAGGGTATACTGACAACATGGGTGCACTCTAAACATATGGGTACCTTAAGAGGGGTCACCGGCTTTGTTTTATCTTTCTCTCCCTTTTCTCTCTTTCCCTGGTGTGTATCCATTCGGCCCCATTCAGCCAACTGTTTTAAGAATTTTATCCCCATCCAGGTGTCGATTTCTTCCTGGCGAGCGATAGCGAGCCAGCATTGTATGAAGAAATCCGGCTTCGCCGGAGACATTTTTCTATCGAAAAATGTAAAAATTTAGCTTGCTGTCAAAAGAAAAATATATATATGCTGGATCGCTACCGCTCTTTATAATTTTATTCTAGCTATATTTAGACGAGTTTGTGCAGTTTATTAAGGATCTGTGGTAGTAAAGTGGTTTAAGTGAGTTAGTTCAAAGCCTGTTAATTGCTGGAGAGCCTTATTAACTTTTCTGTACCGGCTACGTCTTTTCAGTTTTATGCTATCTACATTAAATTATTTTGCGCAGTTTAAGAATGATCTATGGTAGCAAAACGGGTTATGTGCGATACTTAAAAGCCTGTTAATTGCCAGAGATCGTTTCTAAACTGAATAAAATAGATTTGTAGTTGCCACAATAAATAAAATAAGACGTCGCCGGTACAGAAGGGGTTAAGCGAAAGAAAGTCGTCTAATAGTAGCCAGAATAAAGTTACAAGGACGTCACCGGTACAGAAGGGGTTAAGGGGGCCCACCTCGATTTGTTCTCTCTATCTCTCCCTCTCTCTTTGGCTTGTATCCATTCGGCACCATTCAGCCTACTGTTTTAAGACTTTTACCCCCATCCAGGTGTCAATAATTTCCTGGCGAGCGGTAGCGAGCCAGCATATAGGCCTATATATTTTTTTTTATAGCAAGCTAAATTTATAAATTTTTCGATAGAAAAATGCCTCCGGCGAAGCCGGATTTCTCCTTACAATACTGGCTCGCTATCGCTCGCCAGGAAGAAATCGACACCTGCAGGATGGGGATAAACGTCTTAAAACAGTTAGCTGAATGGGGCCGAATGGATACAAGCCAGAGAAAGAAAAGAAGAAACAATTCAGATGACTCCCCTTAATGTCCCTATTGTCCTTGTTTGCATGGTGGCTATTGTGCGTGTCCTTCCTCCGTGTGCAGGACATAAAGGACGGTGCTTGGCTGGCTGCAAGGTCTGTGTGGCTACTGTCTTGTTATTATCTATGTGTTCATTGTAGGTCTATGCTTGGTTGATCATGTATGCTGGTTTGTGCTTTGTGTTATGATGATTGTTTTTGTTGTTGTTGTTGGTGGTGTTGTTGTTGTTGGTGGTGGTGGTGGTGGTTTTGTTATTGGTGGTGGTGCTGATGTTGTTGTTATTGTTGGTGTTGTTGTTGTTGTTGTTGGTGATGGTGGTGGTTTTGTTATTGGTCGTGGTGGTGGTGGTTTTGTTATTGGTCGTGGTGGTGGTGGTTTTGTTATTGGTCGTGGTGGTGGTGGTGGTGCTGATGTTGTTGTTATTGTTGGTGTTGGTGGTGGTGGTGTTGTTGTTGTTGGTCGTGGTGGTGGTGGTTTTGTTATTGGTCGTGGTGGTGGTGGTGGTGGTGCTGATGTTGTTGTTATTGTTGGTGTTGTTGTTGTTGTTGGTGGTGGTGGTGGTGTTGATGTTGCTGAAGTTATTGTTGTTGTTGATGGTGGTGTTGATGGTTTTGATCATTTGATGTTGTTGTTGTTGTAGTTATTCAGACTGTCTAGCCGATCAGTCCCGAGTCGCCCCAGACGGTCGGGCCATTACACCACCAACGAAAAGCATCATCGTAAACTGAAATGGTTAATATATCTCCGTGGCTCCTCCCTCAGAAATCGTAACTTCTAACCTCTCACAAATAAAAAAGAGCTGGAGCAAATGAGCTGTAAATTTTCCGACCTATTCCCTAGCCCAGTTTTCCTATTTGGTAGAAATATTAGCTCGATTACGCTAGTCCTCTTTTAATTATGAGAGGTTAGAGGTTACGATTTCCGCCCAACCTAGAATGTACGGATTATAGTACATAACCCTCTCTATCTCGTCCCAGGTGTCAGTGTGTTGCTGGTGTTGATGGTGAGCGGTGGTGCGTTACCCCAGATGGCTGAAGACGCCCCCGATAACTACTGCGAGGTTGGGGCTGGTACTCCTGAAGGTGGGTGGTGGGAGAGAGAGGGTGGGCGTGTATGGCTTACTGACCTTCCAGCCCTCAGACCATTCCGACTAGAAGATTCCTCCCGCTTAGCTAGGACCTTCCCGCCGGAATATTTAGGGCGGGAAGAGCCAAACAATCCATACATCCTTGGCTGATTCCGCCCTCTAAGATTAGACCGTCCCGCCCGTTTGTAAGGTTCGCGTATACCTTAAACTGTGCTTGCTTAAATTTGCAATGAAAAAGCCTGTAGCCTTGAAAGTCGTAAATCAAGGGACGTTCGAGCTATAATGCCTGGACACATGAAGTTTGAAGCAATTTAAGTCATAGGAAGAGGGAAAGACTGATTCTGGAAGAGAGTTCCAGAGCTCAGCAGTTGAATAGAAGAAAGTCTGAGAATAGCATTTCACTCTTGGGTTGGAGAGTTGCACAGAGTAGGGGTGGGATTGTGTTGCAAGGCGGGTACTACGTACCCTACGTGAGGTGGTATATATATATACAGTATACAGAATTGTTATACCAGGGTTTTTACCAGGTTTTTAGATTGGATTTGGTAGGTTCTACTTAACTGGAGAATTCAAAATCCCACAACACATGCACAAAAGAAACAAAGGGCAACATATTACACGGAGTATATTTATGAACAATGTTATTTATATACTCCTAAGGTTAACAATACTAATGTTTATACGTGAATAAATAGTTAAAACATAAATATGCCGAGCACGGACGAGGATCCGCAATGGGACTAGGAATATATTATCTGTATCTATCTTGAATTTACTCATACAATATAATTATATAGGAACTCTCATAAGAACCTAGATCAAAATCAAAGTCAAAATGCAGGACTCTGTCGTATTTAGCTACTCACTGGGGAATATAAATAGAGTTGATATTTGTGGACTCTTAACTTATTATGACACCTTTCGCACGGGTTTAATTTTAGGCAGAATCAATACTTGGGGACTCTGTCGTGTTAGGCTAATCACTGGGGTAGCGTACACTGGGGTAAAACATATTGCTTAATGACATACAAATAATGTATACGGAATATGTCGATCTACAGGAAATTAATTAAAGAAAGAGTGCTTAATGTCCAATAACTTTATTAAAAATCAAAAATTCGAAAAAGTGAAAAAGTTATTTTCTCATAATTAAGTTATGCATCTTGTGTCCAAATTTCAGCCCCCTAGCTCAAAAAATGCAAAAGTTACGGACATGTCAAATTTTGCATGGAAAAATTCGATTTGCGGCTAAACCAAACGGAATTCGAGGCTGATATTAAAGTTGCTACAAAAAACCTTTACCAAAAGAAGGGTAAAATGTCGCGGTAAATCGTTTGCGACAGGTTAGAATGTCGTAGCGGCAATATTTGAGGGCGTGATTTTGGGCGGACGGGCGCGCTACACACTGGCCAGAGCTGAGTTCTCTCTCAACCCTCCCCCAACCTACCCTACCACCCCCACTCGTGCAAGGTCTGGATTTATCTTTGGACTATATAATATGTGTTATTATATATTATTTATATATCTTTTATTTGTTTATCAGCTGTATTATTTATTTATTTATATATTTATGTATTTATCTCATAATATATATATATATATATATATATATATATATATATATATATATATATATATATATATATATATATATATATATATATATATATATATATATATATATATATATATATATATATGTTATTTCTGTGTATATCAGCTGTATTATGTATTGATCATAATAGTATTTTTGATAATTCATATTAGTATAGTTTAACACTTATATATCTTTTATTTCTGTTTATCAGTTGTATTGTGTATTTATCATATTGTTTTTTGTTGACTGATCATATTATAAATATGTTTTACTTGTACTTTGTTAAGTAAATGAAGTTAAGTGATATTTATTAGTGCGTGTGGTTGTTTCTATTAGTGAGTGTGGTTGTTTCTTTGTGAGTGTGGTTGTTTCTATTAGTGAGTGTGGTTGTTTCTATTAGTGAGTGTGGTTGTTTCTATTTGTGAGTGTGGTTGTTTCTTTGTGAGTGTGGTTGTTTCTATTTGTGAGTGTGGTTGTTTCTTTGTGAGTGTGGTTGTTTCTTTGTGAGTGTGGTTGTTTCTATTAGTGAGTGTGGTTGTTTCTATTATATATAGAAAGTACTAATTAGTGTGAGTTACTGTGTGACTGACTACCTTCATATACTTAACAAAATAAAAGTACAAAATATTTATAATATCATTCAACAACAAAAAATATGATAAATACACAATACAACTGATAAATAGAAATAAAAGATATATAAGTGTTAAGCTATAATAATATAAACAATGAACAATACTATTATGATCAATCAATAATACAGCTGATATACAGAAAAAAAATATATATATACATTATATACTGTATATATATTAATTAAGTATATATCAAATACACGTGAGCCACCATACTGTATATATATATATATATATATATATATATATATATATATTATAAGATAAATACATAAATATATAAATAAATAAATAACACAGCTGATAAACAAATAAAAGATATATAAATAATATATAAATAATATATAATAACACATAATTATATAGTCCAAAGATAAATCCAGACCTTGCACGAGTGGGGGTGGCAGGGTAGGTTGGGGGAGGGGGAGGGTTGAGAGAGAACTCAGCTCTGGCCAGTGTGTCGTGGGCCCGTCCGCCCAAAATCACGCCCTCAAATATTGCCGCTACGACATTCTAACCTGTCGCAAACGATTTACCGCGACATTTTACCCTTCTTTTGGTAAAGGTTTTTTGTAGCAATTTTAATATCAGCCTCGAATTCCGTTTGGTTTAGCCGCAAATCGAATTTTTCCATGCAAAATTTGACATGTCCGTAACTTTTGCATTGTTTGAGCTACGGGGATGAAATTTGGACACAAGATGCATAACTTAATTATGAGAAAATAACTTTTTCACTTTTTCGAAATTTTGATTTTTAATAAAGTTATTGGACATTAAGCACTCTTTCTTTAATTAATTTCCTGTAGATCGACATATTCCGTATACATTATTTGTTTGTTATCAAGCAATATTTGTTATGTTAAATATAATAATTGTGTGACTGGCTGACTGACTAAACTCCTGTGACTGACTGACTGACTGTGATTTTCTATGACTGACTCTGAATTCCTGTGACTGATTGACTATGAATTACTGTGACTGACTGACTGTTAATTACTGTGACTGACTAACTGACTGTTAATTACTGTGACTGACTGACTGACTGTTAATTACTGTGACTGACTGACTGTTAATTACTGTGACTGACTGACTGGCTGAATCACTGTGACTGACTGATTGAATTACTGTGACTGACTGAATGAATGAATTACTGTGACTAACTGAATTACTGTGACTGACTGACTGAATACTGTGACTGACTGATTGCATTACTGTGACTGACTGACTGGTTGAATTACTGTGACTGACTGGCTGAATTACTGTAACTGAATGACTGAATGAATTACTGTGACTGACTTACTGACTGAATTACTGTAAATGACTGACTGTTAATTACTGTAGCTAACTGACTGAATTACTGAGACTGACTTCCTGTGAATGACTGTAATTGACTTACCGTGTGACTGAATGCCTGTATGTGTGCTTGACTGAATGACTGTGTATGTGAATGTCTATGTTGCTTTATGTATGTCATTTACTGAACGTGACTGACTCTGTGGGTATGTGACTGACTGATTGGGTGTACTGTATGACTGGGTGAGTGCTGACTAGCAGACTACGAACTACTGTGTGACTGACTGGATGTGACTCCCTGTGTAACTGACTGATTGAGTGTGATTGTATGACTGGGTGTGTGCGTGACTGACTGACTATGAACTAATGTGTGACTGACTGACTGTGTGTGTGTCTGTGTATAACAAACTATGTGAGTAACTGACTGTGAATGGGTTAAGGGGAGGTCTTTAGTTTGCTCCCTAGGCCCCCATCAAGCTTAACAAAAAAATACAATTAATAAAACAAAAATGTAGACCCCCCCCCCCGATCTTGAAAGTGTTAAGATATATAGTAAGTTTCTCGGCAGCTTAATAAAAACCATTATAGATTGGAGGCAGCATATCATAAACCACAACATCCATCAATAGGTGTATTTTTAGAAGCTGCCAGGTATGTTTTCCTATGCGTATGAAAGAAACAAAAGGAAAAGCTATCTGTAACAAGTGTCTCTCTCAAAGTTAAAAGTGATAGTTGCTATTTTATTTTATTTTATGTTGTGTGTATTAGAAAGAAGTGTGATGTGCCTGTTTAGTGTAGTGAAATGAATAGGAGGAGGAGGTGTTTGAGAGAGCCAGCTGTGTAGTTGAGACAAGAATAGAAACACTGAGGGAAGCCAGACAAATGAAACAGGAGTTCCAGCAACTCCTTATCACATACCTATGAGGCCTCTCCTGGGTATTACCCTACTCGATTGGTGTCTACAATCGTTCCCAATTTGAGTCGTGGAAAAAATAAAGTTGCATGTGGTACGAAATAAAGTTGCATGTGGTACGAAATTATAATTTCTCACATGGATGCCTTTCTTTCATGTATTCCGGTTGACAACAGACAACTGTATTTAGCTTAGGAAGTATCTCTATTATTCGAAGAGGCAAGAATTATCAATTAACTTTTTGTTTTCCCCTGGAAGTCCTTCCTTTTTAAGATCACTAAAATCGTCTAATGAAAGCAAGATGGAAATGTTACTGGGTGTATACTGCTGTGTTTTCATAAATAGGAATGATAAATAAATATATAACTTGAATGCCAGACTGACAACAGTATGTGTGACTAACTGTGTGTTTATAACTAAGCATGTGACATAAAGTGTGACTGACTCACTATGCTGTGTAACACATGTATGATTATTTAGGGTGTACATTGTGCTTATTTAATACATACCCGCTACAAAAAAAAAAGAGGAAGTGATACCCCGTCCTTGTTAGACCTAGTCTTGACCAAAAATGAACTAGAATTAAGCAGCATACAGTACAAAGCTCCAGTCAGGGCAAGTGATCATAGTGTTCTTGTGTTTCGCATGAAAGTGGACGGAGAGTTATCATGCGATGATTTGGTTATTAAGAAACAGTACCATAAAGTAAACTACGTGCAAGCAAATTAAATGTTTAGCAGCGTAAACTGGGAGAGTCTAAGAGATAAAAATGTGGAAGAGGTCTGGGAAAGCTTTATGGATAACTACAATAGAGTAACTCAGGTTTGTGTGCCACTCACACATACAACACAGCATATGAAACCCAGACCCAAAGGGATGACCCAGAGAGCTCTGAACAAAATTCGACTGAAGGAAGAAGCTTAGATACTGTACCGTAGGAGAAGAACAAGAGCAAGATACAAGGCGTATTGCAAAAGGAGGAACGAGTCTACTAAAGCAGTGAGGGAAGCAATATACCAATTTGAGAAGTCTCTTGCGCAAGAAGTCAAGGAGAAACCACGCACCTTTTATGCATATGCCAGAAGCAAAACACGGATCAAGGAAACTGTCTCCAACCTCAAACGCTCAGACGGATCCTTAACGAATTCCTCACAAGAGGCATGTGAACTGCTGATCTCGGAATTCCAAAAAGGTCTTCATCAAAGAGTCAGACAACAATATTCCTGATGTGCAAATCCAGTTTGAAGGAGAAGGATTACAACAGTGTAACTTCAGCGTGCAGGATGTACAGAAAATCCTGGCAGGTCTCCAGGAAGACTCTGCACCCGGACCTGACGGCGTTCACCCTAAAATGCTGAAGGAATGTGCATCATCACTAGCCTTTCCTCTCTGGCTGTTGTTTAAGTCGACCCTTGCAACTGGGAGGATACCAGAAGACTGGACTAAAGCTAATGTAATCCCAATTTTCAAGAAAGGAGAAAAATCCAATCCACTCAACTACCGACCAGTCAGCCTCACCTCAGTTCCCTGCAAGATTATGGAAAAACTCCTAAAACAAAGAATAGTTCACCATCTGGAGAGCAACAACCTTCTCAGCAATCTTCAGCACAGGTTTAGATCAGGAAGGTCGTGTTTAACGCAGTTGCTAGAGTACCTGGAGAAGCTAGAGGATGCTTTAGATGATGGTGACAACATCGACGTAATATACTTAGACTGCAAAAAGGCCTTCAACACGGTCCCACATCTCTGTTTGTTAAAAAAGCTAAGAGCAGCAAGAATTGGAGGCGACATTATTGGGTGGATTGAGAGTTTTCTAAGGAATGGAGTACAACGCGTGACCATCAAGGGTACCCAATCACAATGGCGACGAGTGTGGAGTGGCGTACCACAAGGAAGTGTACTAGGGCCAATCCTCTTCCTAGTGTATATAAACGACCTTATGGAAACAGTACAGTCCGATGGCAAACTTTTCGCCGATGATGCTAAGATTTACCGAAGAATCAAGACGCCTCAAGATGGAGAGACCCTACAAGATGATCTTACCAAACTTCAGGAATGGAGCACTAAATGGCTTCTTAGTTTCAACGAGGAAAAGTGTAAGGTCATGCACCTGGGGAGGAGAAACCCTGGATGTCAATATCATGTAGGAAACACTCCACTAACTACCACAACAGAAGAGAAGGACTTAGGAGTATATGTCACCTCGGACCTAAAACCTGCAACACAGGTAGCCAAGGCGGCTGCCAGTGCCAACTCCTTGGTGGGATTATTGAAAAAAACATATACATACCTGAATGTTGAAATGTTCCTCCCGCTGTACAAATCCCTGATTAGGCCTCGACTTGAACATTGTATACAAGCCTGGTCCCCTTACACTCGAAGAGATATCAACAAACTTGAGCAAGTTCAACGGAGAGCAACTAAACTGGTTCCGGAATTGTCCGAGTCATCATACGAGGAAAGGTTAAGCCGCCTTGGCTTAACTAAGCTGGAGCAGCGAAGGAAGCGGGGTGATATGATTCAAACCTACAGTATCCTACATGGTGTTGATGCAGTGAAGGAAGGCCATTTCCTTCATCTCGCTTCAAGAAACAACCGGCCAGACACCAGAGGACACAGCCTGAAACTAGCAAAGCCTAGACATAGGACATCCAAGAGGAACAACTTTTTTAATGCAAGAGTGCATGGTTAACCAATGGAATAGTCTCACAGAAGAAATCGTCATGAGCCAGAGTGTTAACACATTTAAAAATAGATATGACTGGTATGATACTGTTAGACTGAGAAGAGGCACCCTTTATGAGCACTGACTCCCATGCCTCTTTAACTATCACTAGGTATAAGCATCACTAGGTAAGCAATAATAATAGCCAATATAAGTATATGTAATATATATAAATATGAATAAATACGAAGACTATGAATATCCAAGCATATTATATAGTCATAATATGTTATATGTCATATGCTATGTTGTAAAGTCAGTGAAAATAGGCTAGCCTAAACAGACCTCGGATGCGGAAATACCCTGAGCCGAACAGGCCAAGGGGGATATCTCTATTGGTCTAACTGGTAAGGTGCCTGCCTCACACCCAAGGGTCGAGAGTTCGTGCCCCCACCAGGGCATGATATTTTCGTGAGGCTATTTCCGCCTTTAACGAAGTTTAGGTGTGCTGGTTAAATTGTTCAGATGGTTGAGAGTAAGATCGGAGCTCCATAAATCCTCTTTCGGGTATGGTGTAAAAACCGACCCCCACAATGTATATCATATAATACTACAATTTCGCCAAATCAACCACACACTCGAAATCGTATCTTGTATTTCCGAAAAAATTAGCTAGTTTACCAAGAAAAAAGCAAATTTCTGAATTTCTTTAACGCTCGAGCTCATAATGAAAACGATAATAGGAGCGCAAACTAAAATAAAATGGTCACGAATTGATATTATTGTACTTAAAACATTCAAATGCACGTAGTTTGTAAACAACAAAATTTACCATTCCAGACCCCAGGCAACGAGTATTTATGGACTGTTATACGTGTAATGATGCAAGAATATGCAATATACCTATATAAGAAATGTGTCGTTCGCAAAATTGCGTTATTGACATTGGGAATTTTACTCCGAATATTTTTGTGAACAATTTCGAGATTTTTTATGAATTTAGTTATACGACTATTTTCCAAAATTATTTTAGACTCTTTATACTCATAAAAACCACGAAATTCAAACAACATTTTGTGTATTTATATGCTTTTTTAAGAATGCACCATGCATATTTCAATCAACCCCTTCTGGGTGAGGGTTTGGCCTACCCTTAAGTGTAAATTAAAGAACACCCCGTTCATAACATTAATCCTCCATTGCAAACCCCAATGCACTAGAATAAACTAATTAAAGCATATGATCCTCCCGGGATTCGAACTCGGGACACCACACCCAGAACATAAGCATCTAAGCCATTACACCACCAACGAAAAGCATCATCGTAATTCGTAAACTGAAATGGTTAATATATCTCCGTGGCCTCTCCCTCAGGCCTGCCCCGCGCCTGGTACATGGATGACAGCCAGGAGGACCAGCGGGAGGAGCATCACCGCGACCCGCCCGTCTTCGTGTCCCTCGATCACCTCTTCTCTCAGACCGGCGTACTCTATTGGAAGGTCAGAATATATTTGGGGGTAGTCTGTTTCTGTTCAAATGTAAAGATAAGTATAAGGGATTGTGTGCTAAAACTCCAACACAATAGGCTACTGCTAGAGGAGTTGCCATTCCACAGAGAATATTTCATAGTGTTTCTCTTTTTTTAGATTTTCACCGTCTCTTTTGCCAGACGGATGATCCTTAAGCTCAGCTTTACCAACATATTTTGCTAGCATCATATTTTGCTACAATATCTTTGTAATAACTGAGTAATGAAGATGGGGACATGGCAGAACATCCATAGACACCGAGAAACATCAAAACAACACCTAGCTTTCGTTATCATACACAAATACTGTCATCACTTCCCCCTCGCCCACCCCAAACCAGACTAAATACTCAAATCACCCACCAATCCATCCAGTTTGAGAAGGATTTGCCGTAGTAAAAAGGGTTAAGTGAGATCATTCGAAGCTTGATAATTGTTGAGTGCCTTTTAAAACTGAATAAAATCATCTAATTGTAGCCAGAAGAAACTTAAAAGGACGTCGCCAGTACAGAAGGGGTTAACCCGTGGAGCCCCGGCTAGTTTTGTAATGTTTGCGCACCAGAACCCGGCCGGTTTTCAAAAAATGGTTTTATTCCAGAAACAATAGCGAATGGGTTAGGAATGAAGGAAAAACCACGAAAAACTGCTCAAAAAGCTTAAAAAATGGTCCTACAGAGCCCCCGAAAATGGGTTTTACAAGAGTAAAAAATTGAAGGCAATTATCCCCAAAAAACAGGTTATTGAGCGCTCGCGCGCACGCACGTGGACTTTGAGAGTTTTCAACCATCGGCACGGTTGCGTGGGATACGTACACAGTTCCCATACAAATCTGAGCCCTCTTGAGTGGCTACACCTGAGGTTACGGTCGGCGCAATTAGGGTGACGCGTCAGGCGCGTCTCTGGGGCTGTGCGTTACATACATCGCCGACGCGTCAGATGCGTCGCTGGGGCTGTACGGGTTAAATAACTTGCTCCTCTTATCAATTCTCTTCAATCTGTTGCTTCAGACTTTCTTTGATAGTTGATGTATCTTTGCTTAAGCCTTTGAAGATTATGGCGTATTTTGACAGTTCATTCTGGCTATCATTAGACGATTTCATGCAATTTAAGAAGGATCTATGGAAAATATTTTGGTAAAGCCTCTCAATTAACCCTCTGGCTTTTCTATATACCTTTCCTAATATGTTTAAAATCGTTTAATAATAGCCAGAAAATAGTAAAGAAATGTGTAATCGTACTTTGAAAGGGCTTATGTTTATATATATTTATAAATTATATTTTGTTATCATTATTTTCAGCTTGACCCCATTACCTATGAGAGCGACGGCCAATTGAAGCTAATCCAGGAGAGTCGGGGCTATAACTACACGGATGTCATCAATGTATCACCGGAAAAGCTCAACAACTATGACAATATGGTTAGTGGGTCATATATTCTTAAATTTTTGTAATGGTTCTGTTTTATTCCACTTGGCTATAGTCTGTTTAATATTAGCTGACGGTAAATTTCCTTATCCCTATCTTAAATTCTCCGCTATTACAAAGACATTATAGCAATATATGTTGCTAATTATGCAAATGTGGCCGCACTACAGCCACAAGCATTAGCGCGGTTGGTAGAGCACTCTCCTGCAAACCGAGAAGTCGAGGCTTCGAGGCTCAGGTCGGCCAGAGTGTGTTATTGGCAGACGACAGTGCTGTTGATGGGTGGCGCGGTCTAGCAATCTGTCACAACTATCCACTAAACTATCTGTAAGATCAGGACACCCACCCTTGCCCCGCTCTTGAGCAGGGAGTGCATTGTGATAAAAACTGTATCTCTGCATCTATCTAGAAAGTCATTCAGGTGAAAAAGGACTATAGTACGGTAGTGCTTATTACACCAGATTAGCATTAATTTTCTTTGTGTTTTAATTCCAGATCAAGTATTTCTTCGAGGAGCACCTACACACCGACGAGGAGATCCGCTTTATCACGGAGGGGTTGGGGTACTTCGACGTCCGCGACAAGGAGGATCAGTGGATCAGGGTGGAGGTGACGCCTGGGGACCTCCTTATAATACCGGCCGGGATCTATCACCGCTTTACTCTCGATGTCAAGGTGGGGAAAAGATCAGGTGATAGTATTGAGGGATAAGCCTTTACAACGGCACCTCGTATCTACTTTTCGAAGAGTGTTGAGATGGGAGAAGGGTTCAGGTCAGGTGAAGGTATTGAAGGATAAGCCTTCACAGCAGCACCTCAAGAATAAGAAAATTGTCTTATAGGTTGTAATTGTAGCTATACTCTGTTCCAAATAAGTAGGCCAAAACTCTTGAACATTAACCTCTATAACTCACAAACGACTGCCAGGGAATAGGTGTAGAATGTTACAGACCATTTGCTCTGGCCCTATTTGAGTTACAGAGGTTAGGGTTCACGATATCTGGCCTACCTATTTGGAACAGGGTATAAAGGGGATGGATTTGCATTCTAATTCATGGACCTAGGGGGATTATTTCATTCACTATGTCTACCGAAAAATTTACAAATTTATCTCGAAGGGAGGGTTCTTGGGGGGAGTTTTTTTAAGCATGATGGAGATGTAGGGAGGAAACAGAATAATGATAAATAAATATACAAATACATACAAATCTTAACTCAAAGCACTGTATGTAATGTATATTGATGTGTGGATATTGATGTATGTAGATACTGTGTGTAATTGATGTATGTGTATTGATGTATGTATAATGATGTGTGCATATTGATGTATGTATAATGATGTATGTATATTGGTGTATCTATATTGTTGTATGCATATTTTGTGCATATTGATATATGTATATTGATGTATATATTTAATGTTAATGACACTCGTGCTTGGTTGGGTGAGATTTAAATTAAGTTGATTCAGCCCGAGTTGCGTGGGGGTACTTGTAAAAATCCCTGTATGGTATCCGGGAATATGGGTCTTACGACTTGTGTATGAAATGGAATATTTTCTACAAGTAAGATTTCCCTTTTCCTTAATATAGATAGGAAAAAGTTAAGTACTCTTTATCATGCCGTAGTAGAGTTGACTAAAGCATGGACACTCATCCTAACTGTCGGTGGTTCAAGCCCGGCTGAGAGTATGAAAACATTGATGTATGTACATTGATGTATTTGTATTGATGTATTTGAATATTGATGTGTGGATATTGATGTATGTGTACAGTATATTGATGTGTGATATTGATGTAAGTGTATTGATGTATATTGATACAATGAGTCTTTTTACTTGGACAGAATTACATCAAGGCCATCAGGATGTTCAAGGGAGCTCCAGTATGGACCCCGCACAACCGCCCCGTCGATGACATGGAGGTCCGCAAGAATTATGTGGCCGAGCAGAAGGCTGGCTTCGTCAAGAACTGCGTCTAGGATACCAGCAGGACCCTCATCACACCATCACTTAACCCTCTGTTTTCTGGCTATTATTAGACGATTTTATTAAAATTAGGAAGGGTATATGGAAGTCAGGGGGCTGCTTGAGATAGTCTATAACCTTTTAATTCCCACAGATCCTTCCTAACCTGTATAAACTCGTCTAACGATAGCCAAAATATACTGCTAAAATGCATCATATCCTCAAAGGGTTAAGCCAGCGTCACACGAACAAGTTTATCGGCTGCATGTATCAGAGCCTTGATACGAAAAAGGTGGTGTCACACGAGCGTTTTTTCCGACATTGTTTTCCGGCAATTGTGGGCTGGTATCTTTTGATTTAAAGTTAACTATTAGTTTAGTCTTATAAAATCCTATATTGTACATTCAGTCTAGTTGGCGATTCCAATGCCAAAGTAACAAGAAATAATACGAGAAAAAACTCCTGTAACACTGGCTTTACTGAATTTTAAGACAGACTCCTGTCTCATCCACTTAACGGATCACATTCGTAAAGAAATTTCTAAAGGTAACTACACCGGTATGGTTCTTCTTGATCTACAAAAAGCGTTTGACACAGTAGACCATGATATCCTATGTAATAAACTACAAGCAATGGGCATAGGGTCTGTGAACTGGTTTAAATCTTACCTTAGTGGTAGAACCCAAAGAGTCAGTCAAAATTGATGATAATATATCTGATCCTATGCCAATTAACTGTGGGGTCCTGCAGGGAAGCATCCTTGGTCCCTTACTCTTTCTCTGTTATGTGAACGACATGGAACTGAGCGTCTCATGTAAATTATTACTGTATGCAGACGACAGCGTACTTCTGGTTTCAGGAAAAAACCCAATAAGTATTGCCGCTTCACTTTCCAAAGAACTAGAATCATGTAGTGAATGGCTAGTGGACAATAGACTATCTCTTCACCTGGGCAAGATGGAAGCCATCTTATGTGGAACAAAACGCAAACTGAAAGACATTGTGGGCTTCTCGGTCAACTGTAATGATATTCCTATAACAACAGTGTCACAAGTTAAATATCTCGGACTAAAACTGGACGCGAGTTTGTCAGGTGAAACAATTTTGGAATCTATCCTGAGTAAGTGTAGAGCACGTATAAAATACCTGTATAGACAGGTGGGATGCTTGCCCGCGGCGACCAAAAAGACCCTCTGCCAAGCGCTTGTTCAATGTCATTTTGACTATTCTGTGTCATCCTGGTACTCTGCATCATCTAAATCAACACAGCACAAACTTCACGTCACTCAAAATAAAATGGTTAGGTTCATGCTGAACCTAGGACCCAGATCACATGTTGGCCAGGAACAACTTCAGTCACTAGGTATGCTCAATGTCTCTGACAGGGCCAAACAAATCAAGCTCACTAATGCCTTCAAAATGTTCTATGACAGAGCTCCAGAGTATCTAAAGAATGATTTTGTTAAAGCAAATGAGAGGAGTGCACATAATACAAGAAACAGGATGTTTAATTTTAAGGTCCCGAGAATCCAAGGACAGGGTAAGCAAACATTCTTCTTCACTGCCATCAAAGACTGGAACGACCTACCCCAGTCAGTCCGTGAAAAGAGAACACTGTATCCTTCAGACGTAGCCTGAAGGAACACCTGAACCGGACAGCTGCGAGAAGGGAGCACCAAGCTTATGTCTACTACTAAATGCGACATAAGAGATAGACAAACCAAACTGAAATGATTACTGATTACGGATAACTGATATTTACTATAGGATGTAAGGTATCTTAAAATAACCCCCTAGAAATACTTTCTCTAAAGTATCTATTTCTTTATCCTCCCCATTTTCTCCAGCTAACCTAATCCCCAAGGACCCCAATGAAAATACGCCTAATGGCCTTATTGGGCTATCCTTAGTTGGAATTATGCAAGGCTGGTACATGTCATATTTGTAACATACTATGTGGTACCAACTCTGTAAATTGCTAACTGAATAAATATTATTATTATTATTATTATTATTATTATTATTATTATTATTATTATTATTATTATTATTATTATTATTATTATTATGTTGAAAAATTAAACAAACTTGGATTGATTGTGTGCTCTTATTTCCCACAGAGAATAAATACTGTTAACTCCTGTACCGGCGACGTCTTTTAAATTTATTCTAGCAATGTTTAGATAATTTTGTCCAGTTTAAGAAGGATCTGTGGTAGTAAAAATGGTTAAGTGAGATAGTTCGAAGCCTGTTGTTTGTTGGAGTTCCATTTTAAGCTGAATAAAATCGTCTAATAGTAGCCAGAATACAGGTAAAAGAACGGCACCGGTACGAATTTCGTTAAGACTCCTGCTGTTTTTACTATATTAGCCCTTTTAAGCTTGTGGCGCATTTTGACAGCTTATTCTGGCTATCATTAGACGATTTTATACAATTTAGGAAGGATCTGTGGGAGTAAAAAGTATAAAGCCTATCTCAATTAACCCTCTAACTTCCATATACCCTTCCTAATCTGAATAAAATCCTCTAATAATAGCCAGAATATACTGTCAAAATGTGTCATAATCCTCAAGGGGTTATCATTGTATACGAATGTTCCCCTAATCTTAACCCCTTCTGTACCGGCGACGTATTTTTAATGTTATTCTAGCTATATATATTCGATTTTGTGCAGTTCAAAAAGGATCTGTGGTAGTGTAAAGGGTTAAGTGAGATTGTTCGTAGCCTTTTCGTTGCTGGATAAACTGAATAAAATCGCCTAATAGTAGCCAGAATAAAGTTAAAGGACTTCATGAGTACTGCATGGGCGGGTGCCCAACCCCGAAAGGGGCTGAAATAGGGGAGCTATCCCCCCGCCAAAGGTGGCTTTCTAGGGCCTTTCCTAGCTGATGCTGAGAGGATTGGGTTCTAGTCATGTGGTGATGGGCTGGTCTATCAGAGTGAGAACTGAGCGATCTCTGCCATACCCATAGCTTACTCTGACTGTTCCTTTTACTTATGTTTTTCTAGATCTCAAGTGACGGCGTCTTTTCCGTGGATTGACCTCCCAATCTACCAAGATTGGAAGCCAAAGCGTCACATTTTTCCTTTGCCCCTCAACTTTCTCTTCATAATTGCTGAGGGGCACAGAGCCCTGGGTGGGGCTTTGGTTTCCCGGGCATTTCCGCACTCTCCTCAGCTCCCCGCCATGGAGTGGCTTCGGTCACCCATGCTTTATTGTGGTCGGCTGGGAGGGTTCTGTGGGGGCGCTCGGTTATGGCCTTGGTCTTGCTCGGGGCCTTGGGGCTGTTCGGCCAGGCAGCTTGGGGAACAGCAACAACAACAACAACTGCATGGGTAAATGCAACAGGAAACCAATCGAAGCTCAATAGATGGGGTCGAGAGGGATGCTGAACTGCACCGAGCTATGATGTGGGACAACCAAGAAGAAGTTGGTCTGGGAAATCTCAACTACATTAATTTGATTGCAAAACTTGTCATCTGGAATAAGACCTCTGGACTTCATTATGTTGAGCGGTTGAATCTACAGGTTATAGAAAGATTTTCTATCTATCTATTTACTCAGGACCATTCCCCATTTTATTTTTTTTTATTTTTTTCTGGGGGTGGCCGACTCGAGACAGAGCCCGGACAGGGACAACATAACACAAAAGAAAAACAAAGAACACACAAAAACAAAACAAATTCACACACATCTAGGTCACCCAGGAGAAGACCCAGAGACCAGGGATCACCAAAGTCACTCCAGTACTCCCCTGGCCCCCGACTGAAGGGAATATAAACATTTTCATCGTGCCATAGTATTTACTGATAATCTTTTGAATGACTCTGCTCACAATTACGTTTACTTACATCCTGTATAGCCTACAGTTATGGCTGTGCACACAGAACACATATTCTAGTTTAGCTATTTATGAATATATAATGACACTCTCCATCACACCCATTTTAATTTGTTTAGACTTTGTTCTCTCTGTTCGTTTAGAGTCTTTGCTACCCAGATGATGAAGGCGTGATGCAATATAGCTAAAACTGTGCTCAGATATTGAAAGTAAAACTCAGTTGACTGCAATTGCCCAGACAAGTTGGGTACCCCTATTGTCTCAGTGGCTAAGCTTGGTGCCTGTCTAGTAACTTACTAGTCCCAAGTTCAATCCCCAGAAATAAGGGCTGGGATTTTTGTGAAATAACCGGTTCAGTATCCAACCCAGTTTGGCTACTAAAAGTTTACCTCTATTATACTAATACGTTCATGTATGGAAAAGCTGCGCATATTTATGTGGTAGACCTATACGCATACAAATGCATACAATTTTCAATTTGAAGAGGCTTGACTTATAAGGTCCCTTGACATGTGACGCCTTAAGCTATATTTATCTTAATATTGCTTATACCTAACTCCGGCACTGCCTCTGTGGATCCATTGACAGCATGTTGGCTTCTGTGAGTGCAAAGTTTAAACGTCACAAGGTGCATGTGCACTATATAAGGATTTTCATATACACATGAGTGTGCATGGATATATCTGAGTAAGCCTGGATACTTGTGGTAGGCATCGAGCATAGTTATTAGTACACCCTATAACACTGCAGAAACTAGCCATTTTGACAAATTGACCTTATGCAGGGAATGGGTGTGTCACAGCATGGATAGTGCGCGGTCTTTAGAAGCTCTCTTCATTTTTAAGTGCCATAATCAGGATGGAACGTCGCATTCGCCCAATAAAACATTCCGGAAGGAACATTGCTAATCTTGGGTTAGGCCTAATGGCTTTTGATCTTTATATTGATGTAAAATTAAGATTTCCATGTAGGCTACCTCGGGATCAAGCCATTTACCAATTGAACACAACACCCCATCTCAGCCATCTGCCTACGCCTATTAGCAACGTCCATCAGCAGTGTAAGGCGTACACTACGTATTGCTCCAAACTTCCAAATGCATCCCAATACACAAACTATATGACCGGGTTTGTAGGAGTGCATTTTCTGTATAACCTTCACTCTTGAACAACGTTTTCAGGGAAATGCCCGTACATTATGTCTGTTAATGAGGCTGATACGCCAGATACAGTGCTTTTTGACGCCAGTAATGTAAGTATGCCTATGAATACTGTATACATAGGCCTACTTTGATTAGATGTGGAATAGGCTATCGGTGATTAAGCCTAGCTAGTTTAGCCTAGAAGGTATTTAGGCTACCGTACCATGTGTATTTTGTTTTGTCTTCAAGGAATAAGCGGTAGCATTCAAGGAGACTACTGCAGGACTCTTCTTCTTCTTAGCCTACCTCTGACCGGGTATAGGGGCTATCCTAGTGTTTACTACCCTAGGCTAGCCTATACCCCTTTGAAAGGACATTAGCCTAACCTAACAACCTTACCTAACCTAGTATTATAGGTGGGGGCTGCCGCCCCCACAGCCCCGCTTTGACTTAGATTTTGATAAATGTTTACCTATGGTCCCGTTAAAATATCCTCAAGACTCAAGTAGGCCTAACCTATCAAAAACTTCAGGGCCCAGGGGACTGGTTAGAACTTGTAGGATGTTTAATTGAATGTCGGAAATCAGTATTTACTGAGATATAACAGTCTTAAAATGCGCTATGGGTCACCCAGGGTCCCTGCCCTCTCTTTCCCAGGTAATGTTATATTAGCCTAGGCTAGGCTAGGCTGGATTATGCTGTTCAATTTTGGTGTCCTTATTACAGAATGGACATAGATTCATTGAATCATTGGAGAGAGTACAACGTAGAATGACAAAAATTATCCATAATATTAGAAATCTTCCGTAGCCTATAAAGAAAGGTTGAAGAAATTAGGCTTACATTCGTTAGAGAGACGCAGAGTTAGAGGGGATATGATAGAGGTGTTCAAGTGGGTTAGTGGGATTAACAAAGGGGACATGACAAATGTACTAAAGCTCAGTGATAGCGAAAGAACTCGTACCAATGGTTTCAAATTAGATAAATTTCGTTTCAGAAAAGATATAGGCAAATATTGGTTTGGTAACAGAGTTGTAGATGGGTGGAATGGACTACCAAGTGCTATAGTGGGATTAAAAACGATAGGGAGCTTTAAGATAAAATTGGATAAGCATATGGACGAGAAGGGTTGGGTGTGAAGGGGGATCAGCAGGGTTGGGCCAATCAGCGCTCTGCAGACCCCCGTAATCCTGCGTTAATCTCTAACCGTTTTGGTAAGATGATCCTCAGGGTATTAGAGTGTTGAGCCTATAATTGGGCTTTGTAATTGGGGTTGTGTGGGACAGGGATCTGCCTTGCTTAGGCCAATCGGCTTTCTGCAGACTCCCATTTTCTTATGTTCTTATGTTCTTATAGGCTAGAGCCTATTATATTATATTATATTATATTATATTAGGCTAGGCCTAGGCCTATATTATATTATATTATATTATATTAGGGTTAGGTTAGGTTTTTTATCTCAATTCATAGATACGCCGACTAGAGGTGATAATATTCTCGATTTAGTTTTCAGTAACAATGAACATATGATAAATAGTGTAGAAATCGGGGACCACCTAGGAAATAGTGATCACAATTCTGTGTATTTTAATATACAATGGAAAGGTAATATCAGAGAGAATACAACATTAATACCTGACTTCAGAAAAGCCAATTATGGTGGGTTAAGAGAAGCCCTGTTAGCGGACCCTATGGTCAAAAAATTAAGTCGATCCAGGTGTCCAAATGAGTGTATCCTTTCTCAGGCACCTGTCATCTTAAGTCAGGAAGAGACGTCAAACTTGGTAGATACATACGATAATTTTATCAAGTCAGTATTCAATGCGCAAAATAAATATATCCCCAAAAGAAAATTTAGATCAACACAGAACCAACCCAAATGGATGAATAATAGACTATTAGATCTTCTAGGAAAAAGAGAGGAATATATAGAAAAATTTAAAAAGGCGAAATTCACCTACTTGCTTACTATCAGAATCTATCACGACAGGTAAAAAAGGATATTAGTAAAGAAAAAAGAAATTATGAAATTAAGGTTGCCAATGACTCAAAAAATAATCCTAAAGCTTTTTACCAACTATATAAATCCAAGGTTAGAGATGTAATTGGTCCCCTTAAAACTTCGATAGGAGAAATGACAGAAAATGATTTAGAAATGTGCAGTACATTAAATAGTCAATTTCTTTCCGTTTTCACTAATGAGAATTTGGCACAGTTTCCAGAAGTCCGTAAGGTATACAGCGATAGTATAGATAATAGGTTAAGTACGGTTACTATAAGTAGAAATGATGTGCTTAAGGAAATTGACAGACTGAAACCTCATAAATCGCCTGGTCCTGATGAGGTATATGCTAGAGTATTAAAAGAATGCAGAGATGAGTTAAGTTACCCATTAACATTTCTATTTAACAAGTCATTAGAAACAGGTATAGTTCCAGAAGCTTGGAAGCTTGCAAATGTAGTTCCGATCTTCAAAAAAGGTGATAAATCAATAGCATCCAATTACCGTCCCATTAGTCTCACTTCAATCATAGGAAAGCTACTAGAGTCAATTATTGCTAGGAAAATGAGAAACCACTTAGAAACATTTAACTTAATCAATTCTTCTCGGCATGGATTCACTCAGGGACGGTCTTGCCTTACTAATTTGCTTAGTTTTTTCTCAGAGGTATATGAAGCAGTAGATAATGACAAGTCATATGATATTATATATTTAGATTTCAGTAAAGCTTTCGACAGAGTCCCTCATGAGAGATTGATGAGAAAGGTTGAGGCACATGGAATAGGTGGGGCGTTGTTAGGATGGATTAGGTCATGGCTAATTGGTAGGAAGCAGAGAGTCAGCATAAATGGTACCAAGTCAGAATGGGGAGCAGTCAAAAGTGGTGTCCCCCAGGGATCGGTATTAGGTCCACTGTTGTTTCTTATATACATAAATTACCTAGATTTAGATATAACTAGTAGGATAAGTAAATTCGCAGACGATACTAAAATAGGGAGATCAATTGATTCAGATAGCGATATAGAGTGCCTCCAAAGGGATCTAGATACCTTACATGAATGGTCAGTAAATTGGCAGATGAAGTTTAGCATTGACAAATGCAAGGTATTAAAGATAGGGAAGATGCAAACAAATGTTAAATATAAACTAGCTAATTTAGAATTAGAAAATTCAGACTGCGAGAAAGATCTAGGTGTGTTTGTTAGCAATGATTTGAAGCCTAGAAAACAGTGTACTGTATAAGCGTTCGTAATAAGGCAAACAGGATTCTCGGGTTCATCTCTAGGAGTGTGAGTAACAGAACTGCTGATGTTATCTTAAAACTTTACTTGTCATTAGTGAGACCCCATATGGATTATGCTGTCCAATTTTGGTGTCCTTATTACAGAATGGACATAGATTCATTGGAGAGAGTACAGCGTAGAATGACAAAAATGATCCATAATATTAGAAATCTTTCGTATGAAGAAAGGTTGAAGAAATTAGGTTTACATTCGTTAGAGAGACGCAGAGTTAGAGGGGATATGATAGAGGTGTTCAAGTGGGTTAGTGGGATTAACAAAGGGGACATGACAAATGTACTAAAGCTCAGTGATAGCGAAAGAACTCGTACCAATGGTTTCAAATTAGATAAATTTTGTTTCAGAAAAGATATAGGCAAATATTGGTTTGGTAACAGAGTTGTGGATGGGTGGAATGGACTACCAAGTGCTATAGTGGGATCTAAAACTGTAGGGAGCTTTAAGATAAAATTGGATAAGCATATGGACGAGAAGGGTTGGGTGTGAAGGGGGATCAGCCGGGTTGGGCCAATCAGCGCTCTGCAGACCCCCATAATCCTGCGTTAATCTCTAACCGTTTTGGTAAGATGATCCTCAGGGTATTAGAGTGTGAAGCCTATAATTGGGCTTTGTAATTGAATTGGGGTTGTGTGGGACAGGGATCTGCCTTGCTTAGGCCAATCAGCTTTCTGCAGACTCCCATTTTCTTATGTTCTTATGTAATCTAATCGAATATAATATTTGTACATTTTGGGCAGTGGGCGGGGCCGCGCGTATGTGGCGGCGTACAGACCCTCCCGTAAAACATAGCGCATTTTAAGACTTTTATTTCTCAGTAAATACTGATTTCCGACATTCAATTAAACATCCTACAAGTTCTAACCAGTCCCCTGAACAGTTTTTAGTATAACTAAATAAGTTGGTCACCAATTATTTTGCAATATTTGAAAACAAATATGGATTTTATATGCTCTAAACATAATATGAAAATGTTTTTTAAGCCTCGGCAAAACCTAATAAAAATATATGGTACTAAAATGGAATTTTGTCGTAACATGGTTGTCAATACCTTCCTATAGACGGCACCGATTCGTACACACGCCATTTTCACCTGTCTCCCGAGGTCTGTCCACCAGCTTTTTAGTCAACACTAACTCTACCTGCCCATAGGTTGGGTTAGGTTAGGTTAGGTTAGATTGTGCATCCGCTTGATCAGGAATTCGCTCGAAGTGACTCGCATTCGTATTTACAGATACGGCCGAATACCGGTAGGCTACTAAATGGGCGCCGGCCCAACCGCCATGTTGTATCCCACGTAGGCCTACTAGGTACTACGGACACATTGTAGGCGTTAGGTGTGGATTAGGCTTGTATCCAATGTACTAGGTCTATGTTACTGGATATTTATGATTTAAATAAGTGCTACATTTTCGATAATCTGGTTATATGTCTTTGCAATTAGGGAAATCATGAGCCAATTTCCGACATTGTTAGTCTTTTTCGATTCTCAAAATACGATCCAAGTTTTGCCAAAAATTGGCTCGGGTTTTCCAAAATTATGCTTTTTGGGGTTTGCAATTTAGGGAAACGAGCTAAAATTCTAAATTAGGTTACTGTAATTGGTTTACTCTTAAAACTCGCAAAATCCGAGCCAAGTTTTGCCAAAACTTGGCTCGGCTCGGGTTTTCCAAAATTCGGGTTTTATGGCTTTGCAATTTCGGGAAACCTGAGCCAAATTTCTAAATGAGATTACTGTAATTTTGTTGTCTACAAACTCTCAAAATCCGAGCCAGCTTTGGCCCAACCTTTTCTCAGGTTTTCGAAATATTGGGTTTTAGGCCTTTGAAATACCTTAAAACCCGAGCCAAGTTTTGCTAAAATAAGTTTTAATCGCCGTTTTACGCATTTAACCCCTCATTTTCTATGTACTTCATAGCCCTCCCCACTATCGGGCGGCGTGTCTTAAGATCGTTGTATAATGGAGAAACCGGTTTCGCCGAGGGTTGTAATTATTTCCAAACACTATATATTGATGAAAACTAGCCTAACAGGGAAAAATAAAAAAATCCATGGGAAAATTGGTGACCATCTTATTTAGTTTTTCCCAGTTTTTAATAGGTTACTTGAGGATATTTTAACGGGACCATAGCCTAGGCCTAGGTAAATTTTTACCTGTTTTTCATGGTGTGAGCGGAGGATTCCCATTAGGCCTATCCATCAATCTGAAGATACGGTCTCAAATGACTCAAATGGCGCCATTTATTGAGTGAATCGCGCTTTCACAGTAGCCTAGCCTAGGCGAAGGAAATTGTGGGGTACCGTAGGCCTAAATTGGATATATCATATATCATGATAGGTTGAGGGGGTAGGATGTAGTGAGCGGGCGTACCGCCATCTTTGTTTACATTACGCGTAGTGGCGTCGGACCTTTCCCATCATCTTCCCGTCTATTTTAACCTAACCTAGTATTCATGTAGTAATGACAGGGGACAAATAGCAGAAAATATAGCGTCGAAATAGACGGGAACGTAAGTGCAACCGCGGCGATCGCCCTATGTAAACAATGACGACCGTACGCCCGAACTCTACATCCATTCCGGTTGAGGGGGGGCGCTGCAACCCGGGCAACCGCCAACACCCCCACCCCCCTTTGACTTAGCCTATTGTCATCCTCATAGGCTATAGCCTATATTGATCTGTAAGGGGGCAAAATCAGGTTGCCGGTTCTTCGTTTTGGTGAGTAACGGCTATAGGCTAGCTTTAGCGGGTGATCGGGGCAAACCCACCAGGACTTAGGCCTATTACCAGCATGGACAAATAACAGCAGTCAAATTAGACGCGATTGTATGACTATGTAAACAAAGCGGGCGGTATGCCCACTAAGTTACACTAAAACAATTCTTACCAGTCATGGGGGAGGGGTGGCAAAGCCCCCCTCAACGGTCAACCTATTTGCCTATTGTATCCCACGGCAGTCAAAATAGACGTACAATGTACGTGAATGTGATTATGAGCGTACAAGTACTTGGTGTAAGCAAAGTGGGCGATACGCCGGATACTACCGATACATCCTTACCGATTTTTGGATAGGCTAATAGGAAAATATTAATTTTCGGTGTAGGCTAAATCACTAATAGAAAAAAACAAATATTTATAAATAGCCTAATTCAAAAAAATAAACTTTAAAAAACTGTGGTGCAACTTGTACATGTTGACCAAAATGTATCATAAGGGATATACAGTAGGCACTAGGCTTAAGCTATACCGGTATATAAGAAAATAAAAATTCTCTATAGGCTAAGTACAGTAGTAAGTACAGTAGCCTATGTTATGTTTATTGTTTGCCTGGTATGATGGTATCAGGCCCAACTATTTATACAGTATGTGTTTTATAGGTTTCTTTTATACCATACTACATTACTGTATATGTCATTACCATTGCAAATACATTATATAAGACCTAATATAAAGCACTGTTAAAGCATGTGATTAGAGGGAAACCGAGACTCGAGAGAGAGAGCAATGAAAGGATGGAGTTAAGAAGTATATGCGTGAAAGCGGTGCTGGATCATGGGAGGAGGGGCATCAAATAACTGGGGACAGAGTACAAAGGAGTACAAAGGAAATCAAGCAACAAGAGGTCTAGTGACCCTTCTAGGCTGCTTGTCCTCCAAAACACTGAGGATCAAGGTGCATGGGGGCGATTCATTCGGGGCCACCCCTCTGGGGATCACCCGTGGCATCCGGCAATAGATAGATAGATAGAAAAAAAGACTCTTTATCGATGGTGGACGCAATAAAATAGTAGTGTAAAACCTTAATGAGGACCCTTACTGTCAACATAGATGCTGATTTCAATAAGTCATGGGGGTGAGGCAGCTGAGGCCCCCTCTCATGGCAACTCTAATTAGATCCCTACCCTTCAGTGGGGGGAATGGGGGGGGGAGGGTTAGATTGTTGGATAATGAGTAAATACTCAATTCAGCTACTTATTACTATAAGAAAACAATATATATGATGGAAAAACACACATATACACACAAAATTGTTGCTGAAATCATTGTCGGTCCAAAAAATTATCATTAATCAAAAGATTTTGAGTCCTGAGCTGGGATTGATCCCCACGGGTGTGACTAGGCCTATTACATGTATTTTATTTGATAATTATATAAACTGCTTTGAAAACTGCTGCAAATATCTCTCTTAAGTCTAGACTATATATTCTGTGCATCAATGTAACTGTGTGACTTTTTTTGCAGAACGCCCTAACCCACGATGAGATCTGGGACGACACCCTCCTGATCCAGCATTACGATAACGCCATGGCCAAAGTCCACCGTAAATTGAGGCAGCGATCCTCCGCCACCGAGAGTGAACTGTCCGAAGCCGGCAGCACAAGCAGGAGGGGAGGAGGAGTTACAGGAGGAGGGACAGGAGCCAAAGGAGGAGGGGTTGGAGCCACAGGAGGAGTAGGGGGAGCCACAGGGAGAGTTGGGGGAAGGAAGGGATACGCAGAAGGAATGGACAACTCTCACATTCAGCATAAGAAGAAAAAGAAAGGCAAAGCTAAAGTTGATGTAAGTGGCTAGTGATTTGAAAATTCTAGCTAAGCTAATATTGAGGTGTGCCTTCGTATCTTTTAGATCAGCGTTTCTTAACAGGGGGGGGGGGTAATCAAAGTTCAAAATAGGGCTAGGCCATTCAAATGCATACAGGGTAATCGCAAAGATATATATAAATAAGAAACTTTGATAGGAAAAATTCACAACCGTCATTCCGAGCAACCACATGTAGTGTTGACATAAAACCATTAATCAGTTTTAATTGTTGCATGCCGATTGGTTATTTTTTCGCCCTTTTTACAGTATCTTGCGTCTTAACCCTTAAAGATCGGGGTCGGACTTAAGTCCGGTTCCAATTTGCAGCAAGTTAGGAGCATTATTAAGGCTTTTTAAAGGGTTAAAATTGAGTGCAAATGGCCGGGAGCGCAGCGGGCCAGACAGCCGACTCCCAGGGCTTACCGCCGCCCATTAACTCATGTTCCCTGGGTTCTCGAGAGGCCGGCAGTGTAGCCAGTAGTGAGCATAGCTGGGAAAAATATGCCGCTATACGCTAAACTCCCATGTTACTGGTATCACTTTATGAGAACCACGAGTGCTACGTAGCTCGTTCTGGTCTCATTTTGAAGCTTTTAGCGCCTAGTTTTTTGCTAAATATTTTTTTTTTCATGCAGATACTTGATTTATCATGAAGGAGGGCCTGAATATGCCCAAATAAGCCCAAAACCCCCCGCTAGACAAGGGTTAAGCATCCATATGGAATGGATAAAAAAAAAAAAAAAATCTAGGCATCAGAGGCGTGTGTGTGTGTGTGGGTGGAGGAAGGGAGGGCATCATGAATACAGCCCTGACCAAAGGGGGGCACGGTGCTAAAAAGGTTAAGAACCACTGTTTTAGATAAAATAATTGACAGCATATGTGGAGACCACTACTAAACAAATGGTTCACAGCCAAACCTACTACGGGCAAGATGTACTGTTACTACTGCTGTACAGTATACAGTATTTTATTATTATTTATAGACTGGTAGTACTGTATTGGGAAGCAATATTAGGTTTATTTGTAAGTTTAATTTGTGGGTTGGTGATATTACAAATTATTTAAATGAAGTGTCTTTAAACTTGTATGTATGTATGTTAGTGTATCGGTACTGGCAGTTACTTGTTTATGATGGAAGGTAAGGATAATAAATTATCATGTGAAGAAAAAATCACTGAAGCCAGTTGTCAGTCCACATAAAGTTAGTCAAATTTTACGTGTCGGCTTTACAACAATTATGGTTTAAAGCTTTCAGTGATTTTATGCCTTCTATAGCTACTGTACCGTTAGCTCTTCTTTAAGAAGGGAGGTCCCAATTACTATGGCACTAACTTACACATTGTACAAATTAGCCCTCTTAACCCTTTCAGGTCCAGGGGTTGCCGTTTAGTATTAAAAAATAGAATTCTCTTAATCTCATAATTACCTCCAAAATTAGTTTTCTGCCCACAACTCTCTCAAAGACAACTGCAGAGGTTGAAGTAATTAAACTAAAGGTTTCTAAACACCCCTGATGGTCACAAGGTTTTAAAGTATCCCTGTAAGGACGCAATTGTGTCCAGAGGTGTGTGAAAGGGTTAATATATAATTTATAATGTAAAACTTGCAAAATAAACAAACCAAAACTTGGACGAACACTGTAAAAAGACAAAACAATTTATCAAAATTGCTATGTGGAAACAGCACTTAGGCAAAATAATAATTCTTTATAAATAAAAGAACACAATCCACCACATAGGGTGTACATTACTACATGAGCAAGTTTCTCGATTTACATACTTCTCTTAGCTTAAATCTTGATTCTCTTCGCAGTGGCAAGTTGGTGACTTTTGTCGTGCCCAGTACCCCGAGGACAAGATGTGGTACGAGGCCACCGTGACCAGCGTGCCTCCCGACCTGGACCCTCCACGCTGCTGGGTGAGGTTCTTGGGTTATGGTGACACACAGGAGGTCCCGCTCAATACACTCAGGCGATCTCTGGGGGAGGCCGCACGACGTACACAGATAGAGGAGATGGAAACGGCTTCGGAGGTTGGACTAGCTACGCTGTTATAGCATGATTTTGTTATATTTTGCTAAAGCGTTATTTCCACATAGCAATTTTGATTACCGTTTCTTTTGTCTTTATATTGTAATGTGTTGTTGTATGTGCGATTAGTTTGCTTGGGAAACAGATTAACTTGCTCATGTAGTGATGTACACCCTATGTGGTGGTTTTGTGGGTTTTTTTTTTCAAAGTTTCATTTGATTAAAACGTTTTCACATAGCGATTTTGATTAGTTCTTTTGTCTTTATAAGCGATTTTGATTAGTTCTTTTGCCTTTATATTGTGTCGTCCCAGTTTTGGTTTGTGTATTTTGCAAGTTTTACATTATAATATACCGGTACTGTATATGATGCAGAGACATTGTACTTTCATATTTTTCCATCAAGTATCGAAAAATTGGCTGCTAAAGGATTAGATTTACCATTACTGTAGTTGGAAATAAATAGGCTATAGTTTTTTTTTTTTTTTTTTTTATGAATAGTTTAACCAGACCACTGAGTTACAACATGCAACTCTCATAGGGCTGGCCTTAGCAAAAGCCAAGGAATAGGCTATAGTGAATTACTTTCGAAGAACTGACACTTTTACCAAACCTTTGAACCAGCCCTGAAGATCATTACAGGCTGCACAGCTACTGCACCCACAGATCACCTACATCAAGAAACCAAAATCCTCAAAGTCAAAGACCATCTGGACATGAGAGGCACTCAATTCCTGGCAGCAGCCTCCACGAACCAAGACCACCCACTAAACTACGTGGCAACACACCCACAGACACCAAGAAATATCAAAACAACACCCAGCACACGGTATCACACACAATTATTGTCCTCTCTCCCTCCCTGCCTACCCCGAACCAACTTCCAGAAGCACATCCATACTCATATCTCTCACCGATCCATCCACTCACTCACAGACAACACGCAGCTGCATGCACGACCTCCCGAAATCCATCCTTCCGAATCCTCCCTTCCTCGCGAGGACAGAGTCCACCTGGCCAGGCTGAGATGCGGACATCATCCAGCTCTCCTGAGCTATCAGAAGAGACTGGATGACTCCATTGTCGACGCCTGCCCGGGATGTAACACAGCACCCCATACCATTAAACACATCATAGAAGACTGCATTTCACACAACCACTTACGCCAACAACACAATCTACACTCAATGAGAGCTCTGTGGGAAAGCCCGATCGTGGCCATGGCCTTCCTCAGGGACTCGGGGCTGTTCGGCCAGGCAGCTTAGGGAACAACAACAACAACCAAAAGACAAACCACTAATCTAGCTACCAATTCCAGAGTGAGGTCGGGAGTTCGGTGGCGGAGAGCGACCGTCACTCGGACACCGATGGTGAGAGGTCCAGTAAGAGACATAGGCCTCCCTATCCTCCTCCTCCCTTCTCCTCACACCACCCTCGTAACAACGCCTCCCATCATCATCATCATCGCTCTCAACAACATCAGCCACCACCGGTAACTATCTATCTATCTATCTATACCTCTCACCATTCATACATGTGACTTTTGACTGGTAGTAGATCACCAATGGCATAGGAGAAGGAAATGTTAAGAATACTGGTCTCCCTCACTATCCGATGCCTCGATTTACAATATAATTATAGGTATTTAGGTGTTTGGGTTTGGGTTGGTCCGAAAATGCATCCCCATTTACCCCATTAAATTTAGGGTTTTCTATTAAAATGTAAAACTTGCAAACCAAACAAACCAAAATTGGGACAAGGACAATATAAAGTCAAATTAAATTATCAAAATTGCTATATGATTTTTTCTTGGGTTTGGGTTTTGGTTGGTCCGAGAACGCATCCCCATTTACCCCAATAATTTTAGGGTTCGCTATACGATTTTTTCTACTTAAGATCGGGTTTTCAGGAACGTAACCCACTCTTAAATCGAGGGAGACCTGTAGGTAATAAAAATAATAATAATGATAATTAATATGTGACTTGTATTATTATTAATATTCTAAATTATTTTACATGTAAACTGGCTAGTTTAATGTAGGCTATTATTTATGTATATATATTTTCAAAATTATTGTAATATTATGTTGTTTTAACAGATGCTGCCGCCAACTATGCCTGCTGCCGGTCCTTTTGCTGCTTCGGTAAGTACTCCCAGGATTTTATCATTACTATTAAAGGAGGAAGGCCGGTCCTGTCCAGAGTGACGTTTGCCATCCTCTACCCAACCTTAGTCGTTTCTGTCTGTCTCTTTTCCTACTTTGGGTGCAGGAGGCTAGGATTCCTCCTCCCCCTTGTAAAATTCACCTACTAGACGAGTTAGAGAAAGGGAATGCGAAAGTGGTCCCGAACCCTAAGAATTGGAACTTTAAATGTTGTTTCTGTTCGGGCTCTATCTCAAGTCGGCCATCCCTAGCTATGGGGTATGTGCCTGAGTATATTCATACATTAAAATGTAAAATTTGCAAAACAAACAAACCGAAACCAGAAACTGCACAATATAATGACAAACAAACTTATATAAATCACTGGAAATAAGGTATTGAAGATTTAGTAAAACGGTATTATGAAATAAACAGAAACTTAGTATTTTAAATTAAAATGTAAAACTTGCAAACTAAACAAACCAAAATTGGGACAAGGACAATATAAAGTCAAATTAAATTATCAAAATCGCTATGTGGAAACAACGCTTACTAAAATGAAAATTATTAAATAAAAGAACACAATCCACCACATAGGGTGTACATTACTACATGAGCAAGTTAATCTGTTTCCCAAGCAAACTAATCGCACATATAACAACGCACTATCGTCACGTTAAAGGAAGTAGTCAAGTTTGGGTTAGTTGAGTCTTGCTACAGCATGGTTAGCACTATGCCAACATCAGCCAACGTGTGTTATGAATTGATTGCCATTCCAGAGCCAGCTGCCGGTGATGCCGCCTCCCCCCGCCCTGACCCGGGACCTGAGTGGCGACCCCGAGGCCTCCGAGGCGCTACACACCATGTTGATGAGCTGGTACATGACTGGATACCACACAGGATACTACCAGGGACTATCACAGGCCAGGAACGCCAGAGTCAAACATTAATTGTACATAGCTGTATTTTAATTTACTACTCTATTGTATGTACTACAGTACTATTACTACTAAGTAGTTTAACCCATGAACTGGGGGTGGGTGCCCAACCCCGAAAGGGGTTGAAATAGGCGAGCTATCCCCCCGCCAAAGGCGGCTTTCTAGGGCCTTTCCTAGCTGATGCTGAGAGGATTGGGTTCTAGTCATGTGGTGATGGGCTGGTCTATCAGAGTGAGAACTGAGCAATCTCTGCCATACCCATAGCTTACTCTGACTCTTCCTTTTACTTACATATTTTCTAGATCTCAAGTGACGGCGTCTCTTCCGTGGATTGACCTCCCAATCTACCAAGATTGGAAGCCAAAGCGTCACATTTTTCCTTTGCCCTCAACTTTTTCTTCATAATTGCTGAGGGGCACAGGGCCCTGGGTGGGGCTTTGGTTTCCCAGGCGTTATGGCACCCTCCTCAGCTCCCCGCCATGTAGTGGCTTCGGTCACCCAGGCTTTATTGTGGTCAGCAGGGAGGGTTCTGTGGGGGCGCTCGGTTATGGCCTTGGCCTTGCTCAGGGCTTTGGGACTGTTCGGCCAGGCAGCTTGGGGAACAACAACAACAACAACAACAACCCATGAACTGTTAAAACATGTGCAAAATAAAAGGCCAAGTTGAGGGGGGAAGGAGTGGAGGATGTGGTATGGAAAGATGCACTACTTTCTAGGTGTCACCCAAATTATATTGTAAAACTTGCAAAATAAACAAACCAAAACTTAGAGTCTAGACGGACACAGTAAAAAGACAAAAGAACTTATAAAAATCCTGGCACTGGCATGATTTTTGAAGGGTTATTTTTACCATGGCTTCCAAGAGGACCTTTGCAGTCCATGGGTTAACCAGACCATTGAGTCACAAAATGAGACTCTTAACAGGCTGGCCAGCTGTGTGGTGTATTCAGTATATAGGGATCTTATCAATTCAAACATACACAATGTCATTAAGCCATGAAATCCTGAAGAATGAATGTACATGCTAAGATTGGTATGCAGGATTCGAAACTGCATAATAAATCGTAGGCTTGTGCATCATTCTTTAACTGGCTTCGTGGTGCAATGCATAAGTGTGTTGATTTTCGGTGTGAGCATCCTAGGTTCGAATCCCCGGACTGCCACATGTGTTTGTTAATTTCATTAATCGAGTTTAGGAGTAAAGTTGGTTGGTGGAGAGAACATAATAATTATAATTTGTATAAGTTATAATTTTTAAGTTTAAATTAACTGTCCTCAATTGCCCCAGATGTCCACAATTTCCCCCTTTGATGTTACCAGAATGTGTCTAATAACTCAAATTAGTGTTCCTTTGGTGATAGATGATAGAATTTGGTGACTATATTTAAGGAACACCCCGTTCATAACATTAGTCCTCAATCACAAACCCCAATGCACTAGAATAAACTAATGAAAGTATATTATACTCCCATGATTCAAACTCGATAGGTAAAATATACACTAAAAATGCCTACGAACTGGATGACGAAACTTAGCTTAGTATGCGAGAACATATTTCAGTTGTACAGGTCCAGGTGCTGTGAAGTAGTAAAACTTAAGCTGCTGTCACACAAGTCATTTTCCCTCAACATTATCATCAACACTGGTCTGGCAGCTTGCAAGTGTAATGGTGCCCAAATTAACTTCTTTCAATCTAGTTCCTAACACAAGTGCAAAAAGATAAAAAGTCCCATAAAATTGTTGATGGTTGAAAGTTGACAATAAAAGGCCTTGTGTGATCCTTGCTTTAGTCATTAATTGGTTCATTCGTATGTGCCACTATTATTAGTATTATATATAAAATATTTACATGTTCTAATTTAGTTTCTACTGATTATGATCGTGGGTTGTTTTTTTTTGCACTACTATTATTGATTTTGCATTTTATACAATTAGAATTAATAGTTTATTCAGACAACCATGGTCATAAGCTACTTGTGCATCAATTTTAGTCACTATCACTGCTTTGACAGTCCTCATGTGTTTTTAATAGCCCGTAACTATACCCTGTTCCAAATAGGTAAGCCAGAAATTGTAAACCCTAATCTCTGTAACAATTAAAGGGCTAGAGCAAATGAGCTGTAAATATCTACACGTATTCCTTGGCAGACCCTTCCCCAAGTAGTAGAAATATTAGCTCAATTACTCTATTCTTCTGCGAGTTACACAGGTTAAAGTTCAAGAGTTTTGGCCTACCTGTAACAGCGTATAGTACAGTACTGTACTATATCATTGAAAGCCTGGATCAGATTATCTCTGGGTTTTTTTTATTGAAGTTTTTCTTTAATCTATAATCACTTGCAAAGTTGCAATTCTCTCATAAGTTAATATTGTGATGTAATCTAATACAATATTGGTGTGAATTAATATGTATAGTAGGCTACAGGAAAGAGCATTGATAACGCTATTGTATTGATGAAAATTAAGCTAAGTTGGGTAAAACTACCTAGAACGTTTTGATATGATACGATACAAGGTTCCTTTAAATGCTTACGTGTTGAGGATAAAGCTTTTATTTTGCCAACTGTACTTGAAAGGGAAATAGTGTTTTGATACTTTTGTAATTATTTCAATCAATATATCGGGTATGTACAGAATATTATATGTAATCAATACATTCTGAGAACCTGTTGTATTATCTGTATAATTCACCTTCCACCTTAGTCCAGAAAATTTAGTGAAGTATGTACCAGTAATCAACCAAAACTTATTGCAATAGAATAGTTGTCTTAATCCACATTCTGTGACCAATGCATCTTTGCTGGATAGTGTAAAATCAGTGTAAATAGGTTAGCCTAAACTGAACAAGATGCGGAAATACACTTAGACTACCAGGCTAAGTAAGGTACAGTTGGTCAAAGTTCCAGCTGACCCACCCTCGCTCTGGGGCTCGCAGAATTAGCTGGCAATACTGGTGTAGTGGTGCAGGGATACCACTTGCCATTAATGTGTTACCTGTATCTGTCCTGTATATTATTGCAAATTAGACTATGTAATGTTCACGTTGTGAAGACTAAATGCTCCTTCATTAAGTAGCCACAAATAAAACAGAAATTGTATTCATATAAAATCGAGTAAAATATGTTGTAGCAGCCAGCAGGTTTTATATGCGTTGCCAATCAGTGGATATAATAACTTGAATATTTAAGCAAATCTACGAACTTTGGGTGAATGTTCGGGATCATACATAGCGATGTATGCATTTTTATTTGAGATTGGCTTACTTTCCCTTGTTTAGTGTATGTTCTAACAATGATATAGTCGAAATCAGATCTACCAATCCCAATCTTTATACACCTTCCTACACCAGTATTGCCAGATAATTCTGCGAGCCCCAGAGCGAGGGTGGGTCAGCTGGAACTTTGACTAACTGTACCTTTATTAGTCTCGTGGCAACGTGTCTGCCTCGTAATCCAAGGGTCCCGGGTTCGATTCCCGCCCTGGGTGCAGATTTTCGGCAAGCTATTTCCACATCTAACAAAGTTTAGGTGTGTTAGTAAAATTGTCAAGATGGTTGAAAGTAAGATCGGAGCTAAGTAACCCTCCTTACGGGCATGGTGTAAAAAACAATTCCTACAATGGTATATTAGGTCAATGACTAGTTACACTTTCCTGCATCACATCAATGTGGCTGACAAAACGGCTCGGGGCACTAGTAAGGATATTCGGCTCTCAAGTTTGGAACCGTAAATTGCTCCCCAGCAATTATAATGTAAGACTTGGAAAACAAACAAATCCAAATAGGAACCACACAAAATAACTTTTAAAAATCACTGTGTGGAAACAACGCATTGAAGATTTAGCAAAATAATATGAAATGAAAAACTCAAAAGCACCACATCATCCACATGGATGTATGTATATACTCAGGCACATACCCCATAGCTGGGGGTGGCTGACTCGAGACAGAGCCACATAGAATCTCCTCTCTAATTGATGGGTTGATGAAAAAATATGAATTTTCCATTGAGGAGGTAATGTTGCGTTGGAGCAGGGAACTCTCAAACTTATGGTTAAAAACACATGTGCAGATATGGTCCCAGGTTTTTAACCATTAATGTTGCAGCCTATGCTGTTTCTTTCTTAAACTCTCAAACTGCTGTGTTGCAATTAGGGAATAGGCTACCCTCTCTGTTTCCACTATCACTTTTAGATGATCCTGGCTTAAACATGCATGCATGTATATAAGCCTTTTAAATTCTATCTATCTACACTTCAGGAAAAAGAATATCCCCCACATATCCTGTGTACTCTCTTGACTGACTGCCAAGGCTAGGACATGCCCGTGTTACAGGGACTTTGATGGACACAAGGCATGAAACGCTAGACCAAGCTGCCCAAACTCTTGCCATCTACCAATGGCAGACCCGTTAGTCATCAGTCAGACACACATTATACATCACCTTTATAAGACCATTATTAAAATCATTTTGTATATTATTTTGTAATAGTATAGATATCTTATCAATATTTGTATTTTGTACTATTGTTAATGTCTTGTCATGTTGCAAATTTGATTTTAAATAATATTTTGACATTTAACATGCAGTTTCTTTATTCATGCAGAGTTTAGTAAAATTTGCCAGAACGTCCCGGACTTCCCAAACTTGACTACTTCCTTTAACGTGACGATAGTGCGTTGTTATATGTGCGATTAGTTTGCTTGGGAAACAGATTAACTTGCTCATGTAGTAATGTACACCCTATGTGGTGGATTGTGTTCTTTTATTTAATAATTTTCATTTTAGTAAGCGTTGTTTCCACATAGCGATTTTGATAATTTAATTTGACTTTATATTGTCCTTGTCCCAATTTTGGTTTGTTTAGTTTGCAAGTTTTACATTAAAATGTAAAACTATCAAAATTATCAAAATCGCTATGTGGAAACAACGCTTACTAAATTGAAATCTATGAAATAAAAGAACACAATCCACCACATAGGGTGTACATTACTACATGAGCAAGTTAATCTGTTTCCCAAGCAAACTAATCGCACACATAACAACGCACTATCGTGAAGTCACGTTCAAGGAATTAGTCAAATTTGGGAAGTCCGGGATGTTCTGGTAAATTTTACTAAACTCTGCATGAATAAAGAAACTACATGTTAAATGTCAAAATATTCATTTAAAATCAAATTTGCAACATGACAAGACATTAACAATATGAAAAAGCATATGAAAAATGTAAATCAAATTTGGCATCCACACAAAATCAGGGACATTGATTCAGAAGAGACCAATGAGGATGGTGCCCTCTTTACAAGTTTATCATTTAAAATGTAAAACTTGCAAACTAAACAAACCAAAACTGGGACAACGACGATATAAAGGCAAAATAACGTATCAAAATCGCTATGTGGAAACAACGCTTACTAAAATAAAATTTATGAAATAAATATAACTGGAAAGACTGAAGAAATTTTATCTTCTTTCATTGACATACTGTATAGGAGAACCAGAGAAGATAATGAAAAGATAATGCTAAGTGTGACAGAGAAACATGGTGAGATATGTTTCACTTTCCTGCAACTACTTCATGATGAGAAGAGAATGGTGAGATGGATGTGTGGGGTTAATCTTAGGGACAGGGTATCGAGCGAGGAATTGAGAAGGCGTCTGGACATTAGGAGTATCAGTGAAGTGATGCCCACGAGCCGACTTGGTTGGTTTGGACATGTGGAGAGAATGGATGATCAGAACTGGGTGAAGAAATGCTGGACAGTGAACTTGGGGGGAGCTGTGCGTAGGGGTGGACCTAGAATGACGTGGGCTCGGGTACTCCGGTCCGATCTCAAAATAAAGAACTTGACAACACAGGCGGCCCTTGACAGGACCGCCTGGAAAGCTACCATTTAGACTGTAACTGAGACTGTAACCACAGCTTCTGTGGACAAACGGTCTTTAAACTTGTATGTGTGTATGTAAGTATGATAGTGGTGCCCGTGGCCATCTACCTTTTTTTATTTCCAACTTTCTTTCAGATCGAACATTCCAGACTCGAGTGGAGGGAATTCTTTCTAATGTCTTTCCACTCGTCAATGGTGTTCCCCAGGGCAGCGTTCTCAGCAGCAAACTTTTGCAGCGCACATAAATAAAGTCATTCAACAATTGCTGCCAGAAGTCCATGGCAGCCTGTACGTTGATGATTTTACCATCTATTACACTGCCCGTACCCTCAGACATGCTCAACGTATACTCAACATCTCCATCCAACGGGTTATCGCCTGGGCATCTTCAGTTGGCTTTCAGTTTTCGGCTTAGAAAACTAAGGCAATAGTCTTCTATCGAGACAAACGCTGGCTCCGTGGCCAGTCAATATCGCTTCGAATGGGACCCTCTCAGATTTCTTTCTATCCCAGTGTTAAATTCTTAGGCGTAATCTTTGACCAACATCTCAACTGGAGAGACCATGTTCAGTATACTAAAGGTAAAGGCCTTCGTGCTCTCAACCTCCTCAGAAAACTATCCCATACCACTTGGGGTGCCAGACGTACCACTATGTTGATGCTCTACAAGGCGGTGGTTCTTTCTATCCTCGACTACGGCTGCCCCATTTATGGGTCTGCTTCTGCTTCCGTTTTGAAGATGTTGGACCCTGTTCATACGCAGGGTATGCGTCTCTGTACGGGAGCTTTCCGTTCCTCCCCAAATACCTCCGTCTTAGCTGAGAGTGGCGAGCTCCCGCTCTCCCTCCATCGCGATTTAGTTACTATGCGCCGTGCATTAAAAATTAAACATAGTGACTCTCCCACTAATTCCCTTTTCAGTGATATCTTCATTCCCGATCCGTGTCCATCTTCCCCCTCTTTTCCGATTCGTGCTACAATTCTCAACTCTCTTGACTTTCACATTGCTGTTTCGCCGCCTGTTGTCTCCCCTTCCCCCACATGGGTTATCTCTCTCCCCAATGTTTGCACTCACCTCTCCTTCCTCTCTAAGAGATATCCTTTTGTCCCTAGCCATCACTGCCAACACGCACTCGAACGCATACGTCGTAAAGGCCCCCATTTTGCCATCTTCACTGACGGGTCTAAGACTGACTCTGGGGTGGGCCTCGCTGCTGTGTCCTCTACTAAGCTCCTTCAGTTTTCTCTCCCACTCCAAGCCTCTATCTTTACTGCTGAACTTTTAGCTATCCAATCCGCTATTGACATTATACGTGACACCCCTCAACAGCCCTTTATAATTTACAGTGACTCTCGTAGTGCCCTCGAAGCGCTCCGTGCTTATTCGTCCTCCCTCGTAATAGTTTTAGCCATAAAACACGCTCTCCACACAGGCTCAGAGGCACTAGGAGGAACTCAGAGATCGAGCCTTCCACCCTAACGACCTCAATAATGTCATTTATTTATACTAGGATTTTAATTGAAAGGTAAAACTTGCCAAACACACAGACCAAAAGAGGGACGACACAATAATTGAACTTTGAAACATACAAACCAACACGGTACCAGGACTGACTTAGAGATCGAGCCTTCCACCCTAACGACCTCAATAATGTAATTTATTTATACTAGGGATTAAATTGAAATGTAAAACTTGCAAAATAAACAAATCAAAACAGGAAGCACACAATATAAAGACAAGAAACTACCAAAACAACTATTTGGAAGTGATAGATTATATAAAATTCTCATATCAGTTGCCTTGGCAGCCTAGATGTAATCAAAACAGGTGTAAGAAAGTCAAAATAGCTCGAATACTAACATGAAACAGTATTGATGATGAATATAGGTCTAATCTGATACGAACGATAACATGCGTTGATCGGAAAGATATAACTGACAATTGAAAGGAAGTTGAAAACAAGTTGAAAGGAAGGCCTTTCGTATCATTAACTCCCGTCCACTCACCAACTCTCTGCAATCTCTCTCTCTCCGCCGCAATGTTGCATCTCTCTCGCTATTCTATCGCTACTATAATAATCAGTGTTCCTCAGAGCTATCCCAGTGCATACCACCTCCTTTACGTAGGGCACGTGGTACCCGTCTTGCAACTCAATCCCACCCCTACTCTGTGCAACTCTCCAACCCAAGAGTGAAACGTTACTCTCAAACTTTCTTCTACTCAACAGCTGAGCTCTGGAACTCTCCCAGAATCAGTCTTTCCCTCTTCCTATGACTTAAATTGCTTCAAACTCCGTGTGTCCAGGCATTTTGGCTCGAACGTCCCTTGATTTTGGCCCTGTCACTCTTTCAACTACGGGGGAGGCACTCGCTATAGGCAGTTATGCCTTTTGCCTCCCTCAATCACATAGAAAAAAAAAATTGTCGATATTTACTTACTTACTATGTGGAAGTAACGCATTGAAGATTTAGCAAAACAATTCTATGCAATATATAAAACTCAAAACTACCATAATGTATTAATTTCACAATACGGTTGTATGGCATTAACTCTGTGATAATAGTATAAATACTGTAGGAATTTCTGTGATCATTTAATTATTATACATTTTATCCTTTCCAAGTGCAATAAATACTTGTGCAATGGTCACAGCTTGCTCTACAGTATTCTGATAAAGTAGTACATAATTGTGAAGATTTTTAGCTGCATTTTATAGGAAATCGTTATATATTTATAACATATACTGTAGCTTGAATGTTATTATGTATATTGAAATTTGATATGAAACAATATATTTTATTGGATGCAATATTGGGTATTCTTTATTCCCTTGACTTTTGTCTTAGTATATTTAGAAATTGTTTGATAGCACAGTAGCTATAATAATACATAAACACATTGTTATCTATGGCCACCCTCATTAAGGGGAGTAAGGCGTCCGGCAATAGATAGATAGATAGAATAATATTTATAACTTAAGAACATATGATAATGAGAGTGTGCAGAAAGCCGATTGACCCACACAAGGCAGATCCCTCTCACGCCCAATCCATCTCGTCATGCAAGGTAACAAGAGGCTAAACTGGATAAATAGTTTCATGGCAAAACAATCAAGGATCAGAAATCCTAGCACTTATATGGCACAAAAGGTCTTAAAATTGACAAAGAAATGGGGCAAAATGTCTTAAGATAGCCAAACTAATGGGCGAACGTCTTGAAATATCAAAATTAATGGGGCTAAACATGAGGGAGAAGGATGTTCAAGAAGATTTTGTTTTCGCTACAAAATCTTAATCCTTTCAGCACAGGAGGAAACATACTGAATATTAATTGAACTTATTCTGGCTATAATTAGACGATTTTATTAAGATTATGAAGTACCTCTCGGAAACTGAGGGGTCCAAAGCAACTCAATTATGCCTCCGACTCCCAAAGATCCTCCCTAAGCTGAATAAAATCGACTAATGATAGCCAGAGTAAACTTTAAAATGCGTCTTAATCCTCAAGGGGTGTATTGCCAAGTAATAGACGAGACAGAGTAAGGGGCGAGGGAACGTGGAAGTGGCCCCGGACCCTATAAGAATTGGAACTTTAAATGTTGTTTCTGTTCGAGCTCTGTCTCGAGTCGGCTATGAGGTATGTGCCTGAGTATATATATATATTTTTTTTTTTTTTTTTTTTTTTTTTTTTTTTACATTCGTACATACATACAATAAAAAGGGAACGAAACCATGCCCGCCAGTCAAAGAAAATATATATATAAATATATGTATGTAGGCCTACAGTATATACTCAGGCACATACCCCATAGCTAAAGGTGGCCGACTCGAGACAGAGCCCGAATAGGGACAACATAAAAACAAAAAATCACATATCTAGGACGCCCAGAGACCTCTAGTCTATTTGCTGTAAGTAGGCGATAAATCATTAACTCTATTCTCTGTAACTCAAAAAGGGCTAGAGCAAATTGGCTGTAAATTTCCACATCTATTCCATGACTGACTCTTCCCAATTGGTAGACATATTAGCTTGATTACTCTAGTCGTTTTTTAGTTACAGAGGTTAGTCATAATTTATCGCCTACTTACAGCGAACACACTATAGGACTAGCCGTCTATGAGGATCGAAATAGGATATACAAGATGTTTACAGTAAGGTCTACAAAATGGAGTCTAGGAGAATAGCCTGTCATTCCCCCGATAGAAGACCCTACTTATCAGCCACTGTTATCAACACTGCAGCAGACGACGAACCCAGAACAAGTAAGTCACACCAATTTACTCAACCATTGGACCACCTCAGGCCACCCAAGGGTATTATATGGTATAGTATAACTTTAGATCATCATAGAGAACAGTGATATTGGTGGTGGGCTTATATAACATCTATAATAAGCCATTACAGTTCTAATGAAATCCAAAAACCCTCACCGACGCATGCGCAGGAGTCTTTTCTGCCTGACGCCATTTTGCAGACAAATATGTACAGTTGTCCACGCATCTAGCCGTTCCGTAGCTACTTGTGATGTTATTATCACTATACTGTACGTATCTTTGTAGAAATGTATGTATGTAATATGCATTATACTCAGGCACATACTCAATTGCTCGGGGTGGCCGACTCGAGACAGAGCCCGAACAGAAACCTGTAAAGTTTCAATCCTTAGAGTCCGGGACCACTTTCGCGTTCCCTCGCCCCATTCTCTGTCTCGTTAAGTAGGATAATTATATCTATCTTTGTTTAACTTTATTTATTTTTATAGAAATAATAACAAAAATACCTAAAATAGACTTAAAAGATTATGCCATTATATAGCTGTATATAGCACAACATAAACATATGATAAGTGAGGGCAACTTATACCTAAATGGCACGAGATGGGGCGAAAGGTCTTAACATCGGAAAACTAATGGGGCAAACGTCTTAAAATGTCATAACTGATGGGGCTAAGCATGAAAAATACCCCTCAAGTTAAAATCGCCCCTCAAAAAATGCCCTAACCAACTCTACCACCCTAATATAACAGGAGACATGACTATGATGACACCAAGAGGAGGAAACTAATGAATACTAATAATAGATAATTATAACTAATTAATAATCATAAACTAATATATTAATGTCGCGAATAGAAATAAAACAGATTTTATGGCAATTGGTGAATTTAATGCAGTTGTGGGTGGAGCTTAGTGATAAAACAGGGAGTATTTAATGTTGTTCACCAAAATTAGCCCACAAAGAATCCGCCCACTTCCTCCAGAGTGGGCGGAGTTTGGTGACGTAAGAGGTGTCACCAAACTCCACCCACTTCCTCCAGAGTGGGTGGAATTTGGAGACGTAAGGGGAGACACCAGGCCTATCTGTGTCGTCAAACTCCTCCAGAGTGGGCGGAGACTGGTGACATAAGGGTTGTCATCTAACCAAACTCCACCACTTCCTTAGCAGTGGGTGGAATTTAGTGACATAATGGGCGTCTCCAGTGTCACCAAACTTCACCCACACCCTCCCAGCGTTGCAATAGGCCTACAGAAACCCCACTCCTTTATAGACCAAATTAACCAGATAGACCATATTATTATTAGCCTACTAACAATAATAGGCTAACCCCTTTAGTAACGGTGACGTCATTTACGTTATTCGGGCAACTAGTAGATGACTTTATTCAGCTTAGGAAAGACCTGAGGGGATAGAATTGTCCCTTTATTAATTGTCAGAAATCCTTACTAGGTAAAATCGTCTATTAATAGCCAGAATATAATGTATATGTTAATTCGCTTGTGGTGTTATTGCTTTACATTTATTATACGTCAAAGTGTACATATAATTTGTATCATAATTTGGGCTAACATTAGACGATTATATGCAGCTTAGGAAGGATCTCGAGCAATCGGAGGGGCAAAAATGACCTCAATTAACCCTTAAACGTCCTCAGATCCTTCCTAATCTTAATGAAATCGTCTAATAATAGCCAGAACATTATAAATAAGTATGTCCTCGAACACTGAAAGAGCTAATTTATTTATCATTTTCAGATGGTGTATTTGGCGGTAACAAGAATGACATCGGCGTTTGGACTACAACACGTCTTTCCTCAACTAGACAAAATCGTCTGGTGTTGGTCAGAACAAGGGCTATCAATAATTCCATCGCACAGCAAGTTGCCCGAGAACAGCCCTCTGCGTAGCCCCCCCCCCCCCCCCCCTATCGTTATACCCATCGCACAACAAGTTGCCCGAGAACAGCCCTCTGCGTAGCCCCCCCCCCTATCAATAATCCCATCGCACAACAAGTTGCCCGAGAACAGCCCTCTGCGTAGCCCCCCCCCTATTAATATACCCATCGCAAAACAAGTTGCCCGAGAACAGCCCTCTGCGTAGCCCCCGCCCCCCCCTCTATCAATATACCCATATAACCCATCGCACATCATGTTGCCCGAGAACAGCCTTCTGCGTAAGCCGCCCCCCCCCCCATCAATATACCCATCACACAGCATGTTGCCCTAGAACAGCCCTCTGTGCAGCCCCCCCCCCCAGCCCTCACCCCCTAATAATACTAAATAATAATAAAAATATAGATTAAAACATATATACCGTATATCTCATATAACTCTACGGGGGAAGCACTGCCCTACTCGCACAGCCAGCCAGTCAATTATCGCCTCGGGCAGTATTGTGACGTCAGACAAAACTTTCAATCTTCAACCAATCAGAAGCCAGTAACTTTTTTTGGGGGTCTGAAATTCATACGCTATGGCCTATGGTAGACAGGTGGGGTTCATCCTACTCGCGCCATAATTTGCTCTGCTCTCTGTGGGTTCGGTCAAGGGTTGGCTAGTCTGTCGAAAAATACGAGTTCGGAAAGTCATATAATTCTACGGGAGGAGCACTACCTTTCTTGCCCAACCAGACACATATCGCCTCGGGCAGTACGATGACGTCAGACAAAACTTTCAATGTTCAGCCAATCAGAAGCCAGCAACATTTTTCAGGGTCTAGAATTCATACGCTATGGCCTCTCGGGTGGATGTTTGGGTTCATCCTACTCGCGCCAGAACTTGCTTGGCTCTCTGTGGGTTCAGTCAAAATATGAGTTCGCCAAGGGTAACTAAAATTGCATATAATTCTACGGAAGAAGCACAACCTATCTCACAAAACCAAACGAATATCGCCTCGGGCAGTAAGTAATGTGACGTCAGAAAAACTTGCAAAGTTTCAGCCAATCAGAAGCAAGCAACTTTTTCAGGGGTGTAGAATTCATACGCTATGGCCTCTCGGGTGGATGTTTGGGTTCATCCTACTCGCGCCAGAACTTGCTTGGCTCTCTGTGGGTTCAGTCAAAATATGAGTTCGCCAAGGGTAACTAAAATTGCATATAATTCTACGGAAGAAGCACAACCTATCTCACAAAACCAAACGAATATCGCCTCGGGCAGTAAGTAATGTGACGTCAGAAAAACTTGCAAAGTTTCAGCCAATCAGAAGCAAGCAACTTTTTCAGGGGTGTAGAATTCATACGCTATGGCCTCTCGGGTGGATGTTTGGGTTCATCCTACTCGCGCCATATCTCGAGGATAGGGTCTCTAGATTAACAGAGTTCGTAGTCGTAGAAGTTTCGGCCACCATCTTGATTCCATGCTCACTTCCTGCCAAGCACTCTTTTCAGTCAGGATACATTGATGGATAGGAATAGAGAAATAAGTATCAATGTTAATAGAATAAACATCATATGCTCAATAATGAAGCTTATAAATAATGGCGAGGTATATTCTACAGCGTGAGTTGAAGTCAAGATGGTGGTCGAATGTCAAGTTGTGTACTGTGTTAATATATGCTACCCTAGTTTTGGTGGGCGGGGCAAGGCGAAAGGGTAATTATGCAACTGTAATTTAATTATACAAGGCACAGTGTTTAATAAGGCCATTAACAACATCACTGATATGCTTTTAATATACAATCGTATATTGCTAAGTAGGTCAATTAGGCAATAGTTTGAAATGGGTTTGATAATTACTGTTTTTTATTGTATAATTGGCAACTCTTCTACATAGCAACTATGAAGAACATGGTGAGGGTAGTCTGCCTGTAGTAAATGTAAATAGTCTACGGAAAATGTATTCCTATTTTCACGTATTACTATTACTACTAAAAGTTATTATTTATTTTTACCTAAAGTGTGGATTATTATTATTATTATTATCATATTATTATTATTATCATCATTTTATTACGGGCATATACTAGATGATTTTATTCGGCTTCGGAAAGACCCGCTTAAGATATACAGGCCCTTCCTAAGCTGAATAATATTGCCCAATGAAAGACAAAATGTAATAAAAATAATGGGGTTTCTATTCTTAACCCTTTTTAGTTTAGGCGACGTCTTTTGTTATCATAGTTACATTTAGAGGATTTTATGAAGCTTAGGAAGGACCTGTGAGAGTTAACCCTTGCTGTACCGATGACGTTTGTTTTTTAAATTTGATGGCGGGTACAGTTAGACGATTTTATGAAGCTTAGGAAGGATCTGGGGTGGTTAAAAGGGTTAATTGAGATCATGTGTAGCGTTTTAATTGAGGTCCTTCCTAAGCTGAATAAAATCGTCTAATTAGGTGCTTTGTTTATATATTTAGTTAATTTATTTGATGTAGCTTTGTAGGCCTTTATATCCATTATTAATTTTAGCTTAATTAAAAACATTTGTCATATATTTTATTACATTCGTGTATGATGTATTTATGCATAATTATGAATAAAGATGAATTTATTACAACCTATTTCCCTAACCTTAACCATTCAGTAGTGTAGACACAGGCAACTAGTGCTTGGTAATATATTAAAGGGCAAGAAGGGTTTTTTCTTAAATCCCTTCTTCCTCATGTTTAGCCCCATTAATTTTGAGATTACAAAACGTTCGCCCCATTAGTTTGGCGATTTTAAGACCTTTCGCCCCATTAATTTGCCAATATTAAGACCTTTCGTGCCATTTAGGTGTCTATTTTTCTTGGCGAGCGATAGCTAGTCTATAATTTATGAGGGTTTCGGATGGTAGCTTACATTTCTCTACCGAAAAACGTAAAGAATAACATAATCTTTCAACTATGGGGGAGGCACTCGCTATAGGTAGTTCTGCCTTTTGTCTCCCTCAATCACATAGAAAAAAAAATACAATGATATGTAAACAATAAAAGTATAATTTTGTCAATATATTTAATTTATGGTTAGTGTACATTCAAACTGAGAACAATTTGTTTAATATGGTATACCTATACATAAACATTAATAAGCTAGTGTCCCCAAAATGGCGACCGGATGAGAAGTTGTCCGATTTCTCCCGTCATCGAAGGGGGGGTCGGGGGGGGGGAATGAGAAGGTTGGGGGGGGGGGGATGGATGTCTCTCCTTGTAACTCGTGACAAGGGCTGAGTGAAGGCAGGTTCTAGAGCCCAAGGGAGGCAGGTTAGATCGCTGCTCTCCCACATTCTACGCTATTTTATTTTTTGTACTTGATATCAGCTTCATTTAGACGATTTTATGAGGCTTAGGAAAGCTATGTGGCAGCTAAAAGGATTAAGTGACATATTTCGTAGCCTTTGAATAGATAGACGTCCTTCCTCAGCTGAATAGAATCGTCTAATAGTTTCCAGAATATTATGAAAAGGCCCTCTATAATCGCATACATCACATTAAGCTATAGTAGTATACAGATAGCCCATAAGAAACTCCTATTCACACCTCTATTGAATTATAACGTCTCTACAATAGCATACATTATAGGGCGATTCCTTCGTGGCCATCCCCTCGGGGATCTAGGCGTTCATGGGGGGATCGAGGGCTCTAATGCGTGGCAATTTTTTTTTTTTTTTTTTTTAGGACACGAGAACATTGATAAAGCTGCATACAATTCTCGGGTTCCGTCCACTTGCCATAGGAACTCTCTCTTTCTTTCTCTCTCTCTCTCTCTCTCTCGCTCTCTCTAGCCGCAGTGAAGGAAATATGACGACAACCATTAAATATTCACAAAATATGTATGTTAGAATTGTCAAACTTATACCAAAAGATAGAGGATACAAATACGCATAATTTATGTTAAGTACATTTTATTCAGAAATGTATAGTTAGGGAGATATTGACGATTTTGTGAGTGAAATTCTCCATCATTTGTCACCCAATAGTTGCCATCAACCACCAGCAATACAACCGAGGGTATATAAGCAATTAATTTTCGCCTGAATCGATCATTTTGTTCCCGGTCGTCCAGCTTTAAGGAGGTAAGTCTCGTGTGCTCCCATTTTCCCCCATTGTTTTTCCTGAAAATAGAAGAAATTAAGGTGTAATAGCTAAATAACGTGACTTATTTACCACCAGACCCGAATTTGTGGACAAGAGCTTGTTGATTTCCCATAATACTTAATACGTTTGCATTAAGTAAGGCCAGAAATGTGATGGAAAAAGCCGGCAGGTTTGACGAACATTCTGGAAGCCGGCTCTTAGATTGTTCGCTCAGTTCTACCTCCTTAACCCTTTCAATAAAACCATATGTCTCAATAATATGGCGATCACTAGTAGATTTGATTCATTAAGGAAGAAATTGAGATCCAGATTATAAATTGATGGCATAAACTTAGGCTATATTCCCATGTGACTTTTCTAAACGGAATTGGGCTGAGTATTTTTTAACCTGAATATAGTTTATATATTGATTAATTACCTATTAACCCACGAGTAATAGATGCCTTAATGATAACATGGAGGATTTAGTTAGAATATTTGAATTGGATTTTGAAAACGGCAAACTAGCGAATCGAAGCCGGCTGACTGGACGCCTCGTGGTTATTTATCATTAAGGGAAGAGGGTAGTTTTTATGGAACCCCTTCTCCCTCATGTTTAGCCCCATTGCTTTTGATATACGTTCGCCCCATTAGTTTGGAAATTTGAAGAACTTTCGCTCTTTTTTCAACATTAAGACCTTTCGTGCCATTTAGAAGTCAATTTATTTCCTGGCGAGCGAGAGCAAGCCTGCAATTTAGGAGGAATCGGCCTTCGGCCTGGACATTTTTATACCGAAAAATTTACAAATATATCTTGGAAGGGGGTATAGGGGGTGTACTTTTAAGCTTGGAGGTCTAGCGAGGAAAATAAAACTTCAATGAATATAATTATAAATTAATAGACCAACAAAATGGCCACCGTCCCCTTAACCCTTTGAACATTATGACCCATTTTATCACCTGGCTATCATTAGACGATTTTATAAACTTGGTCATTTTAACTTTTATTCTGGCTACTGGTTGACGATTTTATTCAGTTTAAAAAGGGCTTCCAGCAATTAACAGGCTTCCAATTATCTCGTTTAACGCTTTTTACTACCACATATCCTTAAGGGGGGATGGTTCACTTTTTGGGCAATTTTTGCATGTATTCATTATTTTTCTAGTTTCCTCCCTAGACCCCCATCAAATTAAAAAAAAAAAAAAAATCCATTAGATCCCCCTTCTAAATTATTTTTTACATTTTTCGGTAGAAAAATGTCCCTGCTGAATGCCGGTTCTTCCAACATTACAGGCTCACTATCGTTCGCCAGTGAAAAAATAGGGTAATAGTGATTTTTAGCACCAACAGTTACCTCGTATATCTTTGTATGCCCATTAGATCCGGTAGAGCATATACATCATTGATATACAGTATATGCCATTAAGAGCAGAAATGTATTATAAGGGAGATATATAAGAAAACTAGATAAATATTTACCTATGGTCCCGTTAAAATATCCTCAAGTAACCTATCAAAAACTGTTCAGGGGACTGGTTAGAACTTGTAGGATGTTTAATTGAAGTGCGGAAATCAGTATTTACTGAGAAATAACTGTCTTAAAATGCGCTATGGGTCACCCAGGGTCCCTGCCCTCTCTTTCCCAGGTAATGTTATGTTATGTTATATTAGGGTTAGGTTAATCTAATCTAATTTCACACAACCAAAATTACTGACTAAAATCGTTGTTGGTGCTAAAAGTCAGGTTTACCGGAAAAAGGGTTACGTGAAGATAGTTCGAAACCTGTTGGTTGCTGGAGGCCCTTTTAATACTCCATAACATCGTCTAATGGTAGCCAAAATATTTATAAAGACGTCGCCGATACAGACATGGTTGTGGATATGTTTATAAAGACGTCGCCGATACAGACATGGTTATGGATTACTTCTTGTCAGTGCATTTAGCTCTCTCGATCAACCTGATTAGTATATTTTGAAAGATAGATTATTTTTAGGCTTTAAAGTTTATTTTCGACACTTAAATCTGAAGGTAGGCCTACTATTCTTATGCATCAATTTAACCCGATTGGTAAGATAAAGAGTTTCACCCCATTAGTATGGCGATAATAAGACCCTTCACTCCATTCAGGTGTCTATTTTAGTCTGCGCGAGCGATACCAAGCTTGTAACTTGGAAGAAATCGGCCGTCGGCCGGGATATATTCCTAGTAAAATATACAAATTTAGCTTTGTGGAGAGTCTGGGTGGGCAGTTAGTTAACAGGACGTCACCGGTACAGCAGGGGTTAAGGGGGATTGGTTCACTTTTTGGGCGATTTTTGCATGTATTAATTATTGTTCTAGTCTCCTCCCTAGACCTCAAATTAAAAAAAAACATCCATTAGATCTAGATTAAATTGTAAATTTTTCGGTAGAAAAATGTCCCGGCCGAAGGCCGATTCTTAAAACATTATAGGCTCACTATCGTTCGCCAGGGAAAAAAATAAACTCCTAAATAGCACGAAAGGTCTAAATATTGACTAATAAATGGGGCGAAAGGTCTTAAAATCGACTAACTAATGGGGCAAACATCTTAACATCTGAAAACTAATGGGGCTAAACATGAGGGAGAAAGTGATCCAGAAAACCGGCCCATGCCCCCTTAAAATAGACTATGGATCACTTCTTGCTGGTGCATTGAAGTCTTCTAATCCATTTATTTGGTTTAGCATGGCTTTGACGGTTTCAAAATGGTGTTATAATAGATATATGTGAAAGTGCTATGCATCTAATTCCTATATTTAATATATTTCTCCACCAATTCTGTGTATTAGCTGTTTAAGGGGTGGTTTTTAGTTTGTTCCCTAGACCTTCATCAAACTTAAAAGTAAACCCCCTAGACGCCCTTTCAAGATAGAATTATAAGTTTTTCGGTAGAAAAATGGCCCGGCCAAAGGCCGGTTCATGTTAAATTAGGCTCGCTATCGCTCGCCAGTAGAGAATCGACACCTAAATGGCACGAAAGGTCTAGATATTGATGTAAAAATGGGACGAAAGGTTTTAAAATCGACAAACTAATGGGGGTGAACGCCTTAAAATTCTTAAAACTAATGGGGCTAAACATGAAGGGGCCCAGAAAGAGGATCTTTCCAATATAATCGTCTAACAGCAGCAAACAGTTAAAAAGTCGCCGGTACAGAAGGGGGTTAAGGTGTCACACGAGCGGGTTTTTTTTAGAGCAATTTCGATTATAATGTTCTTTATACTATGAGACTCTTGCAATGAACTGATATTAAATCGAAGGTGGATAATGTTCTCTACTTTAAATTTTATGATGGTATATTTTGAAACTGCCACAGTACAAATTGCCTGTAAATATTGACTGAAAATCGCTTGTGATACCACCTTAACCCTTCCAATATTGACGCATTTTGACAGTGGCTATTAGACTATTTTATTCAGCTTAGGAAGGAATTTTGGGAGATTTTACCCCTGATACCTAGAGATCCTTGCTAAACTACTTAAATTAGTCTACTGATAGCCATCATAATAATCATGATTATAATTGTAATAGTTTGTAAGTGCTAAGAAATAATTATCATAAAATCATATCACCAACCCACCAATTAACTTACAAATAAACCTAATTAATGCAATCAATGAATCTAATGAATACATGTGGTACTCCAAGGATTCGAACCTAGGATACTCACACCGAAATTCCGCGCACTAACCATTACTACTAAAAATGACACCTAAACAATATTAATGTGATTTTTTCTTTCTTTGCAGATGGAGTGATCAAGCCTCGAACCCCGACCAGACAACCAGACCACTACCTCAACCAGTCTACCACCATCAAGACCACATTCCTTTAATCCTAACCATCCTTTCCCACCACCACCTCCACCATATTCCTCTCTACACTGTAAAACTTGTGTTCAAATATAGCGAACATGATACACATATTGGGCGTTTGAATCGTTTGTGTGCTACCTTGAACACGAATGATTTGTAACCCTTGTGTATCAGTTTTGTTATATTTGAACACTGTGTTTTTGCAGTGTATCTTAACCTTCCCTTTTCCTTGTCGCCATTAAAACCACCTCCCTTCTACTAAAATCTGAATTAAACATCAGATAAGAGTCTATATAAAGGTAAACTATTTAAATCCTCAAATTCTGTGTACATTATATACTTGTGAATGCTATAATAAATGGTATATTATATTGTTCTTTATGAAATATATATTCATGTGTTCTAAATAATCCATGCACTAATCTGTTTATCCTATCGTCGTTGGCTTAGCATTTAGAAGAGGTTTTTGGTAGGGATGCTGGTAGAGAGGGGGTGGGGGGGGTTTAGAGGGAGTAGATATAGTTAGTTCAAGGGGTAGGGATAGGTAGGAGTCTGTTATAGGTTAGTATTGGTTAGGTGTTGCTCTATTTGGTTGGCTGTCTGTTAGAGGCTTAGTTAGTTTGGGTAGGAGGTTAGTTAGATTTAGTTATATAGTTAAGGTAAAGAGTTAGTTTGCTTAGGTTTGGTTTGTCGTTTTGGTCTTGTTGGTTGAAATCCGGCCGGTGAAATCCTGGTTGTCTGGTCGTTGGTTGGATAGGTTTCAGAATGTGGCAGCTTGTGGCGGCTTGTGCAGTGATGTGGGTGGCAGACCGACGCTCCTGAAGTGGATTAATCCTTCGTCTTTAATCAACAGGAATGAGATGGAAGGCCTGACGGAGAAACGGAGAAATTAAAGGTATGATGTAACTATTAAACTAACAATACATTCTTTCCAACAGGTTAGAGATGGGAGGAGCGACCCGACGAAAGCTACGAATCCAGCCCACCTTGGCTATGGATGAGAGGAACACCGCCCACCTTGGCTATGGATGAGAGGAACACCGCCCACCTTGGCTATGGATGAGAGGAACACCGCCCACCTTGGCTATGGATGAGAGGAACACCGCCCACCTTGGCTATGGATGAGAGGAACACCGCCCACCTTGGCTATGGATGAGAGGAACACCGCCCACCTCGGCTATAGAAGAGAGGAATCACGCCCACCAGATGTGAGGGAGAGCAAGCAGCAGCCATGTACAGTTGCCCACATTAATTTGTATCAACTCTGATTTTATTTATGGAAGGGAAATTTTTATTAGATGCGTATTTTCTTATAGAGTTGTTAATATTAGCTATTGTCGGTTTTATACAGTTAATTAATATTTTCAAGTGTCGGGTTTAAATGTTAAATTGTTGGTTTTAAGTAGTAAAGTCATTCTAAATTGTAGTTTTTAAGTAGTAAATTAGTGTTAAATTGTTGGTTTTAAGTAATGTTCAATTTTCGGTTTTAAGTAATAGATTGTCGGTTTTAAGTAATGTTTAATTGTCGGTTTTTAAAGTAATGTTTAATTGTCAGTTTTAAGTCATTTTTAATTGTCGATTGCAAGTAATTTTAATTGTCGATTGTAAGTAATGTTAAATTGTCGATTATAAGTAATGTCAAATTGTCGATTCAAAGTAATGTTAAATATTCGGGTTTGTGTAGTTTAAAGTTCAATTGTGAGTTTTATATCAAATTATGCTAGTCAAGTATTCCATACATAAAATCAAAGAGTTAGTACAAATTTCCGTGGTCAACTGTACACCAGTCGTCACTGCTCAGTGCACAGGTCAGTGTTCTCTATTATTGTCTTGTAATATATGTACAGTCTGCCAAATAAGTCATGTCGCAGCACCAAGAATATTTTGATCAATAATTGGTATCACTATCTAAGCTTTATTATTTCAAAGTTTCGAGTGAGATATACAAACATGGTCCTACACTTACCCACCCTATTAAACATCTGACAGACATTAGTACAGCACACATCGAGCAAAACTTAATGACAGCTGAAACAAGACTTATTTGGCCAACTGTACAGTCTAAATACAAATTGCAATCTTAATTTCTGAAATACTGTAGTCCCTCGCTAATTTCACACCATTAATTAATTAGGCGTGATGAATATGGAATATCATAATCCACAAGACGTCTGATCATATGGAGTTAATGTTAAAAGATCACTGACAGCAAATTGTTATATATTTTCAAAAATGTATGAGAAAAGTATAATGGATATAATTGTCTCTAGGCACGTACTTTTGGTGAATAATATAGCCTAGGAAACTCTATGGTAACCCTCTTCCATTGATAACGTTCACCCCTTCAGCACCATGACTTAATTTTCACCTTATTCTGGCTACCATTAGAAGATTCTTTTCAGCTTATAACTATCTCTACGACTAAATGGGGTACATAGAATCCTAGTAAACCCTCTGAATAACACAGGTCCTTCATAAACTGCATAAAATCGTCTAGTCTTAGCCAGAATCAAAGGTAAAAATAGTCATTGTGCTGAAGGGGTTAAAGGGAGTAGTTATGTTCCTTAGTTTGCTCCCTTGATCTCCAAGCATATACTAATAGCCCAAAGACTCGAGAACAAGTTGTACACTGTTTGGTAGAAAAATGGCCGGCCAAAGGCCGGTTCTTCGTAAACTACAGGCTCGCTATCGCTCGCCAGAAAAGAATACACCTAAATAGCACGAAAGGTTTTAGAATTGATTACGAAATTGACCGAAAGGTATTTTTGTCAAACTAATGGGTCGAACGTCTTAATATTTCCAAGTAGGGATACACATGAGAGAAGACTTCCAGAAATATACCCTCCCCTTAATGCAGTGATGGCTTAACTTAATGACGTTATAGAGATCAATGTTGGTAATACTAACCTAATGTTTCAGATGTATGGTAGATGTCCAGCCAGAGGGGAACTATGAAGACTTGTGACCAAACGCCTCCATCTCACCTCTGCAATAACGGTGTGTCACTTACATGTATATTTATGCCTATTGTGAAAGTCTATGCAGTGGAATATTTTGAAGGATGTTCTATAAAGTTTGTCTTAAATATTTAAAACTTTAATTTGAGGTATAAGATAGCTATAGATACTAAATTAATGGTTTCTGCCTTTTTGGTCTAAAGCACAAATACGGCTGACTGTGTGGTAAAACAGATGCGTTATCCCTCAAACCTATTATATATTTTGCTGGTCACCGCTTAAAATATTGAGCTCGTGAATGTACAGTGATAAACCATAATCTTAAGCTTAAGCTATATGTTAACTATCATAGTTTTCAAGGTGGGATTTGGTGACATTCAGTTCAGTTATCATGACATAAGCCATTTTGAAATGTCAATCATAAAATTTCAAAGAGTACCTTTGAATCTGTCTAAACTCTAGTCTGGTTAAACTATTTTACTACAATAATATATCTACATTGACCTAGAAACTTGAATGACAAATTAGGTGAAGTAATAAGAAACTTCAAAATATTCCATAGACTATCATAGTGGTGGACAGTAGTATAAGTAGCAGCTTTATCTAACCAATTTATAGCATTTCGTACATATGGCACACTTATTATTATCTAGGCATTATATAAAATATAATTTCCAAATTGAGATTTGTGGAAATGGGTGAATGGTGAAAACAGGGTAGATTAACTATACTTGGTTCACTATAGGTTGGCATTTTTTTTAGTTTGCAGTCATTTTGTATATATTTAATGAACAAATATTTTAACTACTTTCAATATAGTTTCTTGCAATTTAGTACTTGAAAATCATTTAACTATTGTCAGTATTCATATTAAAGATGGCAAAATAAGTTGAGACATTGGATGAAGAACTTTTGATACAGTAAAAATTATCGTGAATGGATACCAAACTTAAATCTTTAACATGTACGTAATGTGAGGGTTACTGAATCTGCTGGTGTGGAAAACTATCGCTTATGTCTATGGAAAACCCTTAGTATTATCATTAACAAATACTGTATTCAAAACTTGGAGTTGAAAAAAAAAATGGGGAAAGTAAATTTGGGATAAATATTTGTCAATTGTGATTAACAATGTTTATGGATCTTCAATCCTTCGACGATTTCTTTATCAATGCTACAACCAGCTAATTTTACTCAGCTTTGGGAGGACCACTGGGAATGAAAGGGGTAAATAATATGTAAATTAATCCTAAAACTCTGACAGGCCTTTCCTAAGTTGAAGAATATAGTCTCGAGGTAACAAAAAATATAACTTAATTTGTCGTAATATATTGTGAAGAATTAAAAAGCTAAAATATGATAATGTCAACAAATGCCTGTTATTCTGGCTACCACAAGACGATGTGGATCAGTTAAGTACCACCAGGAATCCATGGGGTAGGCTGCATGTGGATCAGTTAAGTACCACCAGGAATCCATGGGGTAGGCTGCATGTTTTTATTGTGGTAGAAGTGTTGCCAAATGTACGAATTTCCCCTTTATGTTGGATATAGATACTAATAATTATTATATTTTAATAATATATCTTAGTCAATTCAACAAGTTTATATTAGATGTGCAAAACACTGGATAATAAGAATATTATAACTTAATAGCCTAATTGACATATACTATAAAACTGCATTACTTCGCTTGTAAAATATGATAATATAACTAAGCTAACTCTGCCGATACAAACTACCAATGCCACTGTAGCTTAAGAGAATCATGGTACAGCTTACAATAAAATAAATATCCATAACTTTATAAAATATGCAAAACATCTAAGTAACCCCAGATAACTAACTTTAACTTTGTAATGGACAATAATTTGCAACATAATTTCCAATGGAAAACAAAATAACTTGCTGTTAAAATGTAAAACTTGCATTATAGGTAAAATAGGATGCTAATGTCTTTTTATTTTGTATTAGACTAATAAACGGGGCATTATGATCATATAAAATACTCGCCAAGGTACATCCGATTCCCTGTTAAGGGAAGCTTTAAAAATACCGCCAAGATCCTCCTTAGAGGTAAATTTGTGAATTTCTTGGTAGAAAAAATAAACCGGCCTTCGGCCGTGACAGTTTTTCTGCTAAAAATGTAGCCTACAAATTGATCATGAGAGGGAGTTTTGTGGGTATTAAGCTTGATGGAGGTCTAGGGACCAAAACAACAACACAAATATAATAATAAAACTAATAAGAATAAATAAAAACCAAATAAACCACAATATATAACAAATAACCACGAACGCTTTAAAGTTTGATAATTGTATTCTACAGCTGGCATTGTTTTGTTTGTAGTCTCGTTAAATAAATGTTTTCAGTACCGGTAATCACTTCATGCTACGAGAAAGTATTGCACAATCCTGTTAAAAGCATATTTAAACCCAAACCTTATTCTCCAGTGTTTGCCCAACTCCGGAATAATCGTATTAATAAGTTTTATAATTGATTAGCAGTTTACAGTTCTTTGGTATAATATATAATTTTACTACCTAATTTAATTGATATAATCTAATTAGTTGAGTAAAATTTGTTGCTACTAATATATTTTTTTTCTTGGCAATCTTAATTCTAATAATTCATATTTAATGGAAAGTTAATTTTTTCTTAAGGTGATTCAGGTAATTTGGAGTATACTGATGAGTGAATGAAGGGTGGCCTACTTTGATGGGCACACTATTTTCGATCTCAATCTAACATTTTCCTTTTCTCTGGGGCCTCTTATTCCCCTTGACTTATTAATGAAGTTAGGTACTGACTGACTGACCTGTTTTTCCCATACAACAATAATAGTTTTGCTCACCGAATCTTCGCTGTTGTCTGCTGCAATGGTGCCGTCTCTTGCTCTGCTGTTGAAGAGGCTGTTGATGTCGATTCCTCTTATGTCGTCTATGTCGTCGTTGCTGTTATTGATGTCGTTGCTGTTATTGATGTTGCTGTTCTTGCTGTTATTGATGTTGTTGCTGTTATTGATGTTGTTTTCCCGTAGCCATTCAGTCTCCGTTGTTGTCGTCCCTATCATTCCCTCGAGCAATCACCAATGTTGATGCCTTAAGGGGAGGTCTTTTAGTTTGCCCCTTAGACCTCCATCAATTGTTTTTAATCCTCACTGCTACCTTCTTGTCTGCTGTTTGATGTATCCAGTTGGTTGTCAATATTCGCTCGTCTCTGCCATATCTGCTCGGTCTGCTTCATATATCTGTCGTTATGCCATATCTGCTTTCGATACCAAGGCTGGACACCAATGACTTCTTGACTGACTGCTTCCTGACAATACAAATAAATATATAAATACAAAATAATCTTGACTTTTCTTGTATGTGTGTGTGAGAGGGGGGGGGGGGGAGGTGTACAGGGAGGGCGTTGATGTACCAGGGGTGGGTGGGGCGGAATACAATACAATACAATACAATACAGTATAGAACACCAGACACAATAGAACGGGTAGAATAGATTATAAGCAATAGACTACACACAAATACAGAATAGGATCGAAACCAAATTATCTGGGATGGGGATAGGATGAACTACCAGGGAAGGGAAAGGGAAGATTCGTAGAGGATGGTGGAATGGTTTTATGAGGAATGTGAAAATAATATTGAAATTTAAATATTGATCTACAAACCCTGGGCCCCCCCCCCCGTCTGGGTCCCCCTCTCTAGCCCCCCCCCCCCCCCACCACCGTCTGGGTCTCTCTCAGGACCCCCCCCCCCCTCTTGGGTCCCCCTCAGAACACTCCCAAACCCCCTCAGGACCCCCCCACCCCCCTCAGGATCCTCCCTTACCCCCCTTCAGGATCCTCCCTTACCCCCCTTCAGGATCCTCCCTTACCCCCCTCAGGACCCCCCCTTACCCCCATCAGGACCCCCTACGCTCTACCCCCTCAAGACACTCCCTTACCCCATCAAGTCTCACTCCTCCTACCCCCCCTCAGGACCCCCCTACTCCCTACCCTTCCTTGAAACCCTTTTATTTCTGGTGCCTCAATATATTCTTCTTTTTACAGATGTGCTGCCCTGCTGTGACCAGACTAAGGACCCTGGACTAATGGAGGATACGCTATTTAAAAAAATAAAAATAAAGAAGATCCAATTAAAGTCTTGACTATTGATTCCAACCTGTTGATGTAATCCAATATTGTAGATCAATCTTATACATTTCTTAAAGATGGTTATTAATTTTAACTTTGAATTAATAAAACAAATGAAAGTGTTATTGTAATCCAATATCGTAGATATATTTTAAATAATGAACAGCATATCAATAATTAACCTTAATTTTGGAATGCATAGAAAACAAATTTCAATAAATTATTACCCTCGATAAATTTAGAACATATTTAAAAGATTCTAATAAAATTTAAATTTATATTTTGAAATATTGGAATACATTGCCAGAGAATAGAAAAGGGCAAGTTCACGAAACGAACTGCAAAATAAAATGACTGGGTGAGGAGGGATGACTTTAAATACCTAATATATCTAGATTCTTGGAGAGGTAGGTAGGAAGAGTTACATGGGTTAGGGAGAAGCAGGCAAAAGTTAAATAGGATAGATATTTCTAAATAGATACATGGATAGATATACACCTAGGAACAGTTATATGGAAAGAGTTGCATTATACCTTTAATGATTAAATTATCCAAAACTTCTACACCACTTGACCAACACCTCACGTAATCAACATCACTGAATACTGCCAACACACTAAATCACACTGCCAACATTTAGGTTCAATGATTGTCAACACATCTGCCAACAATCCACACTTTACTTTGCCAACAGTCTTACACACAACACACTAAATCACACTGCGAACAGTCTTACACACAACATACTAAATCACGCTGCCAACATTTAGGTTCAATGATTGTCAACACATCTGCCAACAATCCACACTTTACTTTGCCAACAGTCTTACAACACACTGCCAAAAGTCTTACACACAACATACTAAATCACACTGCCAACATTTAGGTAATATGATTGTCAACAATCCACACTTTACTTTGCCAACAGTCTTACACACATCACACTGCCAACATTTAGGTTCAATGATTGTCAACACATCTGCCAACAATCCACACTTTACTTTGCCAACAGTCTTACACACAACACACTAAATCACACTGCGAACAGTCTTACACACAACATACTAAATCACGCTGCCAACATTTAGGTTCAATGATTGTCAACACATCTGCCAACAATCCACACTTTTCTTTGCCAACAGTCGTACACGCATCTAATCACTTTGCCAACCCTCATACACACTTAATCAGCATATCACTAACTTCGCCTACTTTGCCCATACACTATTAACACTTAATTAAGCATACACCCTTAGTCACTTATTGAATATATCCCTACCCTACATTGATCACATACTCTGCCAACATCCACATATCACGCCACACTTTCAATACATACTTGACCACAATGCCAACTGACTATCATTTTGCCAACATTCCTACTCTACTATACACTACACATCACACGCAACGGGAAGAAACACTACACATCACACGCAACGGGAAGAAACACTACACATCACACGCAACGGGAAGAAACACTACACATCACACGCAACGGGAAGAAACACTACACATCACACGCAACGGGAAGAAACACTACACATCACACGCAACGGTTAGAAACACTACACATCACACGCAACCGGAAGAAACACTTATTATAGAAACCAACCTTCCCCCAAAAGCTGCACACTATACATAAGCTAGTTCCAAAAGTAATAAACTTTACTAAATAAATAACACCGTAGGTTAGTTAGATTATATATTAGCTAGTCTTTCTTTTCAACTGACGGTATATTGCAAAGTTTCCATCAAGATTTGTTATTTTGAAGATTTTAGAGTGAAATAAGGTGTCAAATAAATAAACTTAGTCTTGATATGATGCAGAGACATCGTAGTTTCATATTTTCCATTAATTATCGATAAATCGGCTCTCAATAGATTAAATTTACCGTCAGCTGAACAGAAACCGTATAGTTAAGACCGGCTTACCTGAGAAGTAAGAAATATAAAGGACCGTACACTTAAGAAAATTAAAAATATTATAGAAGTATTCCTTAAAAGCCTTACTTAAAAGCTTGGCTATGAAATATATTTTTTAAAACTGAAATCAATAATTAAAGATAAAAATGCCAAATTGCATTGTCAATGAAACTAAACTATATTAAAGGCTTAAAATAAAAATTAATGACGAATTACTGAAAACCCAATGGCTATTACAATATGGATAGGATTATAAAGAAACTTTCCAAAGAAAATTGTTCTACCATGATCACAAAGCCGAGTTGCAAATTAGCCAAAGACAATGTGCATTATTGTTTTCTGAAGTACTTTAGGTACGTAATATAAAAGAAAAGTCTTCACAATATAAATAAGTACCTTTACTGGTATTATAGAAGTATTCAAAATATATATCTGTATTCTGTAAGTACAGTTTTTTTTTATTATATATAAAAATGTATGTCTCTGATCAATAAAAAACTAAGTTGATATATGTTATTTTTGTTTCTCCTGTTTCAAATTTAATAAGTTTTCAAGTATAATTTTGTCTAAGTTAATTGTCTTGGTTCTCTTCACGTTCATTATTTTTGTATAAGTTATAAGTTATTTTTCTTAGCATGGGGCTAAGTTTTTCAAGTATAGTTTTTTTCTAAGTGCTTTTTAGCATAATTTGTTTCTAAGTTAATTAAATTTTATTTAAGTTCTCTTTATATTCTGAGTTCTCTTTTATTTAGATAGTTTCATTTTTTTTTTTTTTTCTAAGTCCATATATTGGAACTTTATTTATAATTGAAAACTATTTTTCTAAGTTTTCATCAGTTATAAAAGTCATAGCTTACAATAAAGTGATCAAGAAAAGATGTAAGTTCGTTTTTTTTTTTATTAAGTAAAGTTCGCGTGACAAAGACGACATATAACATTATACGCGGTACAAAAGCGGTGTGTATACTATATCATAAGTTAACGTTAAAGCAAATACAAGAGTAATGAATTCAAGTGATGCAAAGATATTATTTGACCCGGTACAATGGCGGAATATATATAAGCTACGTTAAAGGCAAACAGTCATTAAATTAAAGCAAAGGAAAATATTGAAGCTGAAGGAGGGGCGACCAACTCAGGGGGGAAGGGGGACATCATCAAAACAACAAAGCTGTGAATTAATAAGAATAGCAAAGATTAGTAAAAGTAATAAAGCCCTATCTCATCTGAAAGGGAAAAATAGATTAGCCTAACCTAACACACACCATTCATACCATGCAACTACGACTACATACTACGACTACTACGACTACGACTACGACTACGACTACATACTACGACTACATACTACGACTACTACTACGACTACATACTACGACTACATACTACGACTACATACTACGACTACATACTACGACTACATACTACGACTACATACTACGACTACTACTACGACTACATACTACGACTACGAACTACGACTACACCTAACCCTACCCCTAATCTAACACGCATCATTCATACCATGCAACTACTACTACAAACTACGACTACAAACTACGACTACAAACTACGACTACAAACAAAACAAGAATAACACTCCCCTTGTGTCCTGATGGTGTTGGCAGAGTCCACAGGGCAGTCTCGTAGTGTTGGCAGAGTCCACAGGGCAGTCTCGTAGCGTTGGCAGAGTCCACAGGGCAGTCTCGTAGTGTTGGCAGAGTCCACAGGGCAGTCTCGTAGTGTTGGCAGAGTCCACAGGGCAGTCTCGTAGTGTTGGCAGAGTCCACAGGCAGCAACTCTAATCCTGGAAATAAGAAATAAAAACAATAATTTGAGATCATAAACAACATTACAAAAAAAATGTTCTATTTATACTCTGTTCAGTAACTTTTGTAATTTTTAAGTTACAAGGTTGAAACTTTGACAGTGGATAGTTCCGATTGTTTAGAGAATATTTTTTTCTCATATTTTTATTTTTTTTCATTTTAACGAGAGTTATGAATAAATTAGTGCCGCTGTTATACAAGGCTCTATTTTCTAGTGTGGGTGAAATTTATACCACAATGCGGCAAGGTTCCACTCACTATTTATGCAGTATATATTCAGTTTCATAAGAACACTTAAAAATCTTAACCTTTTTTAAATATAAAGAAGAAATTAAGTATATAATATACAAGAGAATAAGTTGGCCTATGTGTGAAATGTGTTTACTTACACAATGGTCAACAATGTATATATTCCGTTTAATATGAACACATATAATAAAAAGAAACCATCTTTAAAACGTTAAGGTGAAAATAGAGTTTATAAAGTAGTGGAGAGCCCGCCGCCCTGGTCTCCAGACTGGCTGGCTACCGCTCTGAGTCGGCCAAAAACGCCCAAACGCCCGCGAACACCACGCCCAAATTTAACGCTACGACTTTCTAACCTACACCAATCGATTTACCGCATCATTTTACCCTTTCTTTGCCAGGTTTCTTTGTTGGACTTGTGTCAGTTTTTCCATAGTAGCTTTCGTATAGCCACAAATCCAATTTTGTTGTCATAAATTTCAAAGTTCAGTAACTTTTGTAGTTTTTAAGTTACAAGGCTTAAACTTTGACAGTGAATAGTTCCAATAATTTAGAGAAACGAACTTTCTCAGATTTTTATTTTTTTCATTTTAACGAGAGTTATGAATAAATTAGTGCCGCTGTTATACAAGGCTCTATTTGTTTAAGTATGGGTGAAATGTATATAATTACGCAATGCGGCAATGTTCCACTTACTATTTATATTTTCAGTTTCATAAGAACACTTAAAAATCTAAACAATCTTTAAATATAAAGAAGAAATTAAGTATATATATAATTTACTACATAGTAAGTATGCCTGTGTGTGAAATTTGTTTATTACGCAATGTTTCACTATATTTATACATTATGTTTAATATGAACACTTGTATAATAAAAAGAAACCATATTTAAAACGTAAAGGTGAAAATTGAGTATAAAGTCCTAGAGAGCCACCCGCCCTGGTCCCTAGACTGGCCGGCTACCACTCTAAGTCAGCCCAAAAACACCCAAACGCCCGCAAACGCCACGCCCAAATTTAACGCTACGACTTCCTAACCTACACCAATCGATTTACCGCATCATTTTACTCTTTCTCTTCTACTTTTCTCTTTGTTGGACTTGTGTCAGTTTTTCCATAATAGCTTTCGTATAGCCACAAATCCAATTTTTCTGTCGTAAATTTGGAAGTACAGTAACTTTTGTAGTTTTTAAGTTACAAGGTTGAAACTTTGACAGTGGATAGTTCTGATTGTTTAGAGAAATTAATTTTCTCAGATTTTTAATTTTTATATTTTTACGAGTTATGAATAAATTAGTGCCGCTATTATACAAGGCTCTATTTCCTTAAAGTATGGGTGTAATATGCTGTATATACTTACACAATGTGCCGCTCACTATGTATACATTCAGTGTCATAAGAACACTTAAGAATGTTAATAATCTTTAAGCATAATGAAGAAATTAAGTATATAATATACTAGAGAGTAAAAGTTGGCCTATGTGTGAAATTTGTTTATTTGGTCAATGTTTCACTATTTATACATTCCTTTTAATATGAACACTTTTAAAATTGAAATCAACCATATTTAAATAGTAAAGGTGAAAATAGAGTTTATAGTGTTGGAGAGCCACCCGCCCTGGTCCCTAGACTGGCCGGCTACCGCTCTGAGCCAGCCAAACACGCCCAAACGCCCGCAAACACCACGCCCAAACTTAACGCTACGACTTCCTAACCTACACCAATCGATTTACCGCATCGGAGAGCCACCCGCCCTGGTCCCTAGACTGGCCGGCTACCGCTCTGAGCCAGCCAAACACGCCCAAACGCCCGCAAACACCACGCCCAAACTTAACGCTACGACTTCCTAACCTACACCAATCGATTTACCGCATCATTTTACCCTTTCTCTTCTACTTTTCTCTTTGTTGGACTTGTGTCAGTTTTTCCAGAATAGCTTTCGTATAGCCACAAATCCAATTTTTCTGTCGTAAATTTGGAAGTTCAGTAACTTTTGTAGTTTTTAAGTTACAAGGTTGAAAGTTTGACAAGGGATAGTTCTGATTGTTTAGAGAAATTGACTTTCTCAGATTTTTATTTTTTTCATTTTAACGAGAGTTATAAATAAATTAGTGCCGCTGTTATACAAGGCTCTATTTTCTAAGTGTGGGTGAAATTTATGCCACAATGCGGCAAGTTTCCACTCACTATTTATGCAGTATATATTCAGTTTCATAAGAACACTTAAAAATCTGAACATTCTTTAAATATAAAGAAGAAATTACGTATATAATATACAAGAGAGTAAGTTGGACTATGTGTGAAATGAGTTTACTTACGCAATAGTCACAATGTATATATTCCGTTTAATATGAACACTCATATAATAACAAATAAACCATCATTAAAACGTAAAGGTGAAAATAGAGTAAATAAAGTAGTGAAGCCACCCGCCCTGCTTGCTCGCTACCGCTCTGAGTCAGCCATAAATGCCCGCAAACACCACGCCCTAACATAACTAAAAGATAATATATGTACTGAAGTTTTCTAACATATCTTTGGAACTGATGAAATGAACAAAACTATGCAATTTCGCGCTAGTTTTCCTGTATTCCATCTCATAGTCATTCTATAACTTATTTTCAGTTTTCTCCCCCAGAGACCTCCATTAAGCTAAACAAAACTCTTCCCCCTCCCCCCTCGAGATAAAATGTGTAAATATTTCGGTAGAAAAGTGTCCCAGCCGAAGGCGGGTTCCACCTAAATTACAGTCTAGCTGTCGCTCGCCAGGAAAATCTTGACACCAATATGTCACGAAAGGTCTTAAAAAGGTCATCAAAGTACAGAATTGGGACGAACGTCTTAAAATTTTAAAACTACTGGAGCTAAACGAGAGGGAGAATGGGTTTCGGAAAAAGAACCCCCTCCTGGTTTGACATCCTAAATAATATATGTATCGCTCGATTAGCCTTTTCATTACAGGTGGAGTTCTTTTGGTTTTATTATGGCTGCTATTATACGATGTTTTTCCATTTTCGAACGACCTCTAATAATTAAAAGGCTACAAACTATCTTGACTAATTTTTTGTTTAACTACTACAGATCCATCCCTAAGCTGCATAAACCCACCTAATTATAAAAAGAATGAAATTAAAGAATGCGTTATGATAAACTGAAAGGGTTAAGATGAATAGAGTATAAAGTCTAGAAAAATTGAAAACATTGTCAAAGTCAATTACAATGTTATTTATGTTCTAAAATATTCTCCATGCATACACTTTATTGCGGAAAATCCGAATCAGGTCGATACGCCACCCACCATTGTAAGTGGTGGGTGGAGGAGTAGGGGACGGGTGGAGGAGTAGGGGAGGGGGTGGAGGAGTAGGTGAGGGGGATCGAGAAGTTGGGAAGGAGATAAGTTAAACAGGTGAATAAGTAAGGGAGAGGTGAATCGGGAGGGAAAGGGGAGGATGGTAAAGGGAGGGGCGAAGGTAAAGGGAGGGGCGAAGGCAAAGGGGATGGAAGGGGTGAATAAAGAGGGATTGAGGTGAATGGAGAGGATAGGGATGAATGGTGAAGGGAGGAGATATGGAAGAGGAGGGAGGGGGAAGCAGGGCCAAGGGAGGGGGTAAATGGAGAGAGAGAGAGAGAGAGAGAAATTATGATCGCGACTACACAGATTATAACGAACACAAACGAAAGCTTTTAAGTTTCAATGTATAATTATGTTATCCTGGCATATCAAATAACAAATAAAAAAAACGAACAAACTGCTAATTAAAACGAAAACCGGTGAGAAAATCGGGGGAGGGGGAGAGAAAATGGTGGTAGTGGTTGGGGGGAGGGTTGGGGGGAGGGGTGACAGCAGCCAACCACCTCGTTCGCTAGTTTGCTGCTTAATTTAATAGTTTATAGCTAATTCTACGTTCCCCGCACATTAGCTGCAATTTGTTAATCTTAGAATCTAGGAGACATTTCCTAGCATTACTTGAAAGCCACGGTAGTTACTGATATGTACTGTATAATGGAGTGCTAATATTGCGTTGACACCGACATTCATGAACCGGCTTCTCCAGTTCAAGTACATAATTTGCCTATATTTAATCCAATACATTACATTCATTAACACCTTAACGTCACCAGCATGACCAGATACATTCATATAACCTATAAATACACGGATATTCCCAAATACACACCTTAAACACGGTGAAAAGCGAGGAGACACAGCCGGTACGTCCTCTCCCTCTGGTAATTTTGGGTGAACTGATTCTAGTATCGTGACGTCATTCTCAATTCCCCCCACCCCCCATTAGATTACAGAAAACCGCCTTGAATTATTTCAAGAGGGTAACTCTAAAAATATTCACACTCATAAACTTCAAGTATCAATATGTTTAGACGATGTTGTGCAGTTTAAGAAGGTCTCCTTTATACACAGAAAAAAAATGGTCATTGAGCAATATCTGATCCGAGTCTTGGGGGTTATTATGCGATTGTGTTTAATTACTATTGAGGATTTTGCCATTTTCGAGCAATGTATTATAATTTATCCCTTAGAGTCTTAGACTAACAAAAACACCTTTCCAGTAACTAATAAATGCCCACCCCGGCATACACAAAACTATATATACACAGTTACACACACAGGCATACACACATCTATATATACACACACACACCGGCATACACAAAACTACACACACACGCAAACAAACAAAATAACTACGGGGAATAGGTACCACAGATCATTATCTATTGTCACATGAAATCTCCAATATATTAAAATGACGGGTAGCGTCTGTGCGGTCTGTGTATAATTGTATATGTGTAACTGTCATCTTGCTCTCTCTCTGTCTGTCTATCTATTTATATATTTATGTATGACTGTCTATCTATTTATCTATCTATCTTCTCTCTCTCTCTCACACAGCTGTTCCCTATGGTAAACAAATTTAGCTTAACTTTGAACACACATACATACACAGTATGCAGCAGTGGTGTGGTCCCCGCATCTAAAGAAGCATATTCACAAGTTAGAAAGAATCCAGAGAGCAGTTACTAGATTGGTTCCAAGTCTCAGAGAACTGCCATATGAAGGGAGGCTAGACAAATTAAATCTACCGAGTTTAAAAGAGAGGAGAGAGAGGGGAGACATGATAATGATGTACAAATGCACCCGGGGGCTGGAGAGGCTGGATAGGGAGGATATATTAATTATGGATACAGGAATAACTAGAGGCCACAGCTACAAAGTAAAAAGACCTACAAGCAAGAACGATATCAGGAAGTTTAGCTTCCCCTATAGATGTATTGACAAATGGAATGGGCTGGAGGAGGAGGTGGTAGGGACAAGGAACATCCATATTTTCAAGACAAAAATTGGATAAAAAGTAGACTGAAAGACGGGACAACACGAGCTTAGCTCAACTCCTGTAAACTACAATTAGGTAAATACACAAACACCACATCCATACACACAAGGACGAACACTTACACGTACAAACACACACATGCACATTCAAACATCCACACACCATCCCTTACGCTCACTCAAACACCAACACACATACACGTTAATTACACACACACACACACTCACACAAACAGACACACACTAACCAATACCCACGCACACAGGCATACACAAAACTGTACACATACATGCTTGCACACAAAATAAAAACATATACTTATTTTTCAATTGTACTAATTTTCCTTCGATACATAAAATGTGTGTGAATTTGTATTTTGTTTCGTGTGTGTGTGTGTGTGTGTGTGTTTTTTTTTTCCCTGTTCAGGCTGTCTCGAGTCGGCCACCCCTAGCTATGGGGTATGTGCCTGAGTATATACATACAGTACATACATACAACCACGTATTATACACAAATGTGTGTGGCCAACTGTACAATTTCCTGCAGGGTTAACCCTGTGAAGATTATGACACATTTTGACATTTTATCCTGGGTATCATTAGACGATCTTATACAACTTAGGAAAGATCTGTGGGAATTAAAAGGGTGCATATTATCTCTTTAACCTGACTTCATAATTATACCCTTCCTAAACTAAATAAAAACGTCTATTACTAGCCATAAAAATATATATATAATAGTATCTTGAAAGCATTAAGTGGTATCTAGTTTCTTGAATAATTCTGAAATCCTGATATAATATTTTGATACATTCCTTAACCCTATTTGAACCAAGGGGGATCTTTTTGGGCCTCCCCTGCCTGTTTCGCCCCATTAGCTGTGGATTTTTAAGATGTTTCACCCCATTAGGTTGGCAATAAGACACTTCACTCCTTTCAGGTGACGATTTTTTTTCTGGACGAGCGATAGTGAACCCGTAATGAAGTGGATGATGTGAAAGTAATAAAGCCTGGAATCTGAAAATCTGAAAAAAAAAAAAAAAAAAAAAATATAATAAACGAAATAAATATATAGTCGTTACCATACCCAGACGACACATAAGACAAGCTTTGTAGATTATCTTTACTTTCACTTAGAATGACCACAACGTTTGCATACATTTAGGGGGAAGTATTTGTTTTGTTTTTCTGGAACCCTTCTCCTTCATGTTTATCCCAATTAGTTATGAGACGTTCGCCCCATTAGTTTGATGATTTGAAGACTTTTCGCCCTATCTAGGTGTCGATTTTTTCCTGACTCGAGACAGAGCCCAAACAGGGACAACACAACACATAAAAAACAAAATTAAAAATTCACACACACCTACTGTAGGTCACCAGGAGAAGACCCAGAGACCAAAGATCACTAAGGGCCTCCAGCACTCCCCCGGTCCCCGACCTTCCGGAGAGGTTTCGGTCCCAGCAGGCAGATACATAGTGAAGCCCCACCACCACAGTGCCCGCCCACCACACCTCCAGGCATGACCCTTCATATACTCCGGCTCCCCGTGCCAGGTGCCGGACGGACTATTATCTAGTCCAACTGGCGCCAGAATTGAAAAATAAATGAAAAAATAATAAAAGAATAATAGCCTAATAATAGAATAAAGAAAGATATAATTCATAAATTAAAAAAAAAAAAATCCCCTTAAATTAACTGCCTAAAAAGAGTTTCATATCAGGTGAAAAATACAACTTTTAACAATTCTAACTTTATTTGAAGACCAAGTTGGCCCAGGTACAGTACATATATAAATAGGATATAATCTGTTTATAGAATGTCACTGCTATAGAAACTGTAGGCAAACTAATATTATTCTATTATCAACACAATGCATCTACAGTGTCTCAGTCACTCGAAAAGTCATGTAATAATTATAGTAGTGCAAAAAGTCAAAAATAAAATAAAATAAAAATATAAAAATAACAGGGACTCATTTATATTCTAGCCACTATCTCCACCTCAACCTTTTCTGAACCCCCTTTTCCCTCATGTTTAGCCCCACTACTGAATTTTAAGACTTTTGTGCCATTTAGGTGTCAATCTTTTTCCTGGCGAGTGATAAGTTTATTTGCCTATATATTGTGTCGTCCCAATTTTGGTTTGTTTATTTTACAAGTATTAAATTTTAATTAATACAAGCCTGTAAGAGAGCCTTCCACACAGAGGAAGTCTTATCATACAAAGCAAATAAATATCACCAGTTTCACCTATTACCCCTTCTGTACCGACGACGTTGTGTGTAGGCCTATTCTATTATAGCTGTATTTAGACGATTGTGTGCAGTTTAAGAAGGATCTGTGGTAGTAAAAAAGGTTAAATAAGATAGTTTGAAGCCTTTTAATTGATGGAGGCCCTTTATAAACTGCATAAAATCGTCTAATATTAGCTAGAATAAAATTAAAAGGACAGAAGGGGTTAAACTTGTATGATCTACTGTAAGAAATGAGACACCAAGATGACAGAATACGGAGAAGTTGCCACGTTTGTCCAGCTTAGGAAGGAATACTGTCAGTACAAAAGGTTAATTGCCTTGGATATTAGCCATTTGATTACTCAAGGTTAATTATTTTATTTTGTTTTGTTTTGCCAGACGCCGTAATTCCCGAGAAGCGGTGGGCATTAACATTAGGCGTTTGTCACGAATTGCTAGGTCAATTTTCCCGGGCTTGACATTTACCAATAACATTTTGACAGTGAGGGCTCGATCCGCTAACCCTTTGATCAGCAGACTATGCCACGGTTAATATGAAACCAAATAATATCGTCTAGTGTTATTCAGAATACAATTAGAATGAGGTCATGGCATTGAAAGGGTTAACGCATATGGTAGTGACCCTAGGACGTGTGAGTTGTTGTGTTGGCTTAATAGGGATTCTGCTGAGGGTATCCCATCCCTTGAGAAGTAGTATGCATCATCTGTTGTTGTTGTTGCTGTTGTTGTTGCTGCTGCTGCTGCTGCTGCTGTTGTTGTTGTTGTTGTTGTTGCTGCTGCTGCTGTTGTTGCTGCTGTTGTTGTTGTTGTTGTTGTTGCTGCTGTTGCTGTTGCTGCTGCTGTTGTTGTTGTTGCTGTTGTTGTTGTTGTTGTTGTTGCTGTTGCTGTTGTGGAACCCCACCCATGGGCCGTTGGAGTTGAGATAGTAGGGCTCCCCCCTGGGTGGGTCCACCCGGCCCTGTCTGAGGGGTTGCGGTTGGCCCCCCAGCACCCAGCATCATACGTTGTCTCATAAGGCTGGCACTAGTGGGCCCCATACCTTGACCACCTGGACCCATAGCCGGAGCACCGGGACCCATTGACTGTCCACTGGGTCCCATGCCTTGACTACCGGGCCCCATAGTTTGAGCAGGACCCATACCCTGCATGCCTGGCCGGGTGTAGCCCTGGGTGCCACTCATCATCCCCAGGCTGCCGTTACCACCGGGACCCTGAGCAAATAACATAACAATTATTTAAACATAAATTTAAGTAAAAGTAAAGTGTGTTCAAGCTAACCTGGCAGAAATTGGTAATGCTGCCTATCTATATATTATATTATACTGTCTTGATGGTGTAATGGTTAGAGCGTGTAAGTTCTGTATGAGATATCCTAGGTTCAAATCTTGGGAGAATCACATGCTTTCGTCAATTTAATTTGGTGGTTATTGGTGTTAAGAACGATGTTAAAAATAATAATTAAATAAAAGCAGCATCACATGAGTACTGTAGATTAGAAAAGCAGTGTTACCAATATCTGCCAGGTTAGCTTGAATACACTTAAATATTGGTTAACAGTATTAGTTAGCGTAATGCATAAGTGCGCGGAATTTAGATGTAAGTATCCTAGGTTCGAGTCCTTGGAGTGCCACATGTATTTGTTGATTTCATTAATTGAGTTTAGAGACGAAGTTGGTTGGTGGAAAAAACATAATAATATAAGAGCAATTACATTACAATTAAAACATAATAATATAAGAGCAATTACATTACAATTACATTACATTACAATTAAAACATAATAATATAAGAGCAATTACATTACAATTACATTACATTACAATTAAAACATAATAATATAAGAGCAATTACATTACAATTTACCACTGCTGCTATAAAACCGACTACAATACAAATTTCTTTTTGCTGAAATAAAACCGACTACACCGCGAGAGCACCCTTTTGGGATGCGATAAGGACATTTTAGGGTTTTTCAGGCACCCTTTTGGGATGCGATAAGGACATTTTAGGGTTTTTCAGGAAGCTGTGATAGCACATGTAAATGCTATAGCAAAACCCGTGATAGCAGAGGGTTGAGTGTATAATAAAGCACTACAACTGACCTGGTGATGGGCTGGTCTATCAGAGTGAGACCTGAGCGATCTCTGCCATACCCATAGCTTACTCTGACTGTTCCTTTTACTTATATATTTTCTAGATCTCGAGTGACGGCGTCTCTTCCGTGGATTGACCTCCCAATCTACCAGGATTGGAAGCTAAAGCGTCACATTATTCCTTTGCCCCTCAACTTTCTCTTCATAATTGCTGAGGGGCACAGGGCCCTGGGTGGGGCTTTGGTTTCCCGGGCGTTCACGCACCCTCTCAGCCCCCCGCCATGGAGTGGCTTCGGTCACCCAGGCTTTATTGTGGTCGGCAGGGAGGGTTCTGTGGGGGCGCTCATTTATGGCCTTGGCCTTACTCAGGGCCTTGGGGCTGTTCGGCCAGGCAGCTTGGGGAACAACAACAACAACTGACCTGGATGTACTGAGGTCGTTGAACCATCTGTGCCTGAGTCATGCCTTGGGTCATGTAGGGCTGCTGCTGCCTCAGACCCATCATACTGGGGTTACCCTGGTAGCCTGGTTGGTAGCCTTGGCTCATCATGGTACTGGGAGGACCGCCGGGACCACCTGGTACACTGCCTCCGCTGGAACCTGAAAAAAAAAATATATAAAAATAAAAAAATAAATAAATAAATAAATAAATAAATAAATAATACATACATACATACATACATAACATTTTAAGACTGAGTGTTCCACACATACGTGCAGTTTCAGTCTCTTGTCCTAATGGCGGCGTTCCAGGCAACCCTGTAAAGGGTTAAATAAAAAAATGAATAAGTAAATATAAAAATGGGGAATGGGCCTGAGCAAATAGATAGATAGATAATTATGTGTAACGGGATGACCTGTACATATATCTCAATAATTTGGTATAGTTACAAGTGTTTTCATTGTTTTCTGTTGTGTTGTCCCTGTTCGGGCTCTGTCTCGAGTCGGCCACCCCCAGTAAAAAAAAAATGGGGAATGGGCCTGAGCAAATAGATAGATAGAATAGATAGAAATAAAAACTATCATAATAATTACCTTGACTCATCATCTGCCCACTGGTGAGGGGTCCCGGCTGGTAGGACCCGTACTGACCCATAGCACCCTGACCGGGGCCCCCAGGACCCCCGGGGGGACCAGCTGGGCCACCAGTACCCATAGAATACATCTGACCCGCTTGGCCAGGAATACCCTGTGGCATACCCCCCGGCATGGCCCCAGCACCTCCATACATGGCAGCCTGTTGGGGGCCACCCAAATTGGTCCGTAGCGGTGGCCTAGAAGAAAGACAGAGATTATAATTATAATGTAAAACTTGCAAAATAAATAATGTAAAACTTGCAAAGTAAAAAAAAAAAAAAATGGGACGACACAATATAAAGGCAAAAGAACTCATCAAAATCGTTATGTGGAAATAACGCTCAACATATTTTCATTATACGGTACATCACATACATTCTGAAAATAAACTTAAATGACAAATGTCACACTTTTCCAAATACAGAACAAGCATGGAGGAAGGGAGGGGTATCATGATATAGGTACAGTATTATGATCTTAGGCAGCTTAGGAATGACTTCTATGAATGTACAGTATATATAGAAGTTACCGGTAGTTATGTAGAGCAGATTAACCAGACCACTGAGCTCCATACGGAACTCTCATAGGTCTGGCTATATATAGAAGTGAAGGGATAAGATACCAACCTGACCATTCCTTGTCGGCCCATAGTGGTCATGGCAGCAGGTGTTGGGTTCATGGCGGAGAAGGCCGGGTTGGTGGGTTGTCCCCCCGCCCCCATCATGGCCGGCGGTGGCCCCCCCGGGTGACGCTGGCCCAGCATGTGACGGATGGCCACACGACCGTGAGAGATGTTGGCCTGGAACCTTGGATTGCCAGCTGGTGGGAGGAGGGTAGAAAAAATGGTAGTTATAATCTATAGTTCAAAAACAGGATTGAAAAACAGTCAAAATATAAATAACAATAATAATTTAAAATGTAAAACGTGCAAACTAAACAAACCAAAACTGGGGCGATACAAGACAAAGGCAAAACAACTCATCAAAATCTCTATGTGGAAATAACAATTGTATGTATGTATATACTCAGGCCCAATCCCCACTTTTCCTTTTTTTTCTGGTTCCCATGCAAACTAATCACCCAAATAGGGTCAATGAAAAAGGCAAGACGGTAGCACTTACCCGGTGGCAATGGCTGCTGACTGTAGAAGGGTTGTTGTTGTGGTGGTGGTTGCTGTTGAGCATACCCGGCAGGCATCTGGTTGGGTGCCGGACCGGTGAACCCGCCAAGGTTCGGGTAGTTCATTGGCTGCATGGTCGGCTGAAAGGTTCAGTACATGTTACTAAGCCCACCTATCGCACACTACAGAACTTACTTCATCTATCTTATAGCTAACTGAGAACTTTTCCCACTATAACCTATATCAAATCAGTAGTAGTCAGGTTAAACTAATAAACAAAGAAAAATACATAACCTATATCCCCTAAATTTCACTTATAAACTATATTTGTCTAAAATAGCACCACTGTATAAAAGCATAGGCCTATCTATTTATCTATATACAGTATATACTCTGGTGGCCGACTCGAGACAGAACCAGAAAGAGACAAAAGAGTATAGGGCTAGAGAAGGAAAATCCAAATGAATTACCTCGCATCCCATGGGAGCCATGTTGGCGACAGCGGGTCCAGGACGCGGTGTGCGGCGACGGTTGGTCTTGGCCTTCCCTCCACCACCGGCCCTCTTGGTACCCCGCGGTGACTGGTCCGACGTGGGGGTGTCTGGGGCTCGAACCTCCTCCTTCACCTGGGGGGGGGGGAAGTGGGGACTTAAAACACACTCACACACAATCATATATTGTACGTTTTGTTTTATCTATTTATTATTATTGTTAAACCATTGGTTGAAGTCTGGCAATAGATAGATAGATACTAATATATTTTAAGGATGTGTTTTTTCTTTATCAAAATGTGCGTGCTAACTGAACAACCATATACAAAGTGACTATAGCCTGTTTATTTCCAGTTGAGGATAAATTCAATTCCTTTGTAGCTGATTTCTCGATACTCAATGGAAAAATATGAAAATACACGTCTCTATATCATGTTACTACCGAGTTTTCATAATTAACAACATATTTCGCTACAAATTTTTCCTAATAGCTGCGTAAACAAGATAGAGTATTAGAGACATGCCAATTTACCGTCATCTGGCAAGAAATAAACTATAGTCTACCCAACTTGCCCATACCCAGAGAACAAACCAGTAGGCAATCGTAAGCTACTATACCCAGTTATGGCGGTCGTAGGGAGATGAGACGTCGTAAATGTTTTGAGTATCTGGCCCCTGACTGATATTGGAAGTATTGAGTGTGACCTGTTTGTCCGGGACGGGCTCCAGGTCCTCTGGGGGCAGGGGCGGGGGCTCCAGGTAGAACGCCACCGGCTTTATTACCGTGTGAGAATGGAACCTGGGGAAAGAGGGGGGACAATTATCACTATAGTCCGTTCATTATTATATAGAAAAACTGTCAAAATAAACAATTATAATGTAAAACTGGCAAAATTAACAATTATAATGTAAAACTGGCAAAATAACCAAACCAAAACTGGGACAAAGACAATATAAAGGCAAAATAACTAATCAAAATTGCTATGTGGAAACAACTCTTGCTAAAATAAAATCTATGATATAAAAGAACACAATCCACCACATAGGGTGTACATTACTACATGAGCATTTGAGAATGGACCCTGGGGAAAGAAAGGGATCAATTATCACTATAGTCCGTTCTTTACAAGTAATTAAAATGTAAAACTTGCAAAATATACAACCCAAAACAGGGACAAGACAATATAAAGGCAAAAGAACTTATCAAAATCACAATGTTGAAATAACGCTTAATATAATAAGATTATTAAAGAACACAAAACCACCACATTCACTACATGAGCAAGTTAATTGTGACCACTAACCTGTATAACTCACAAACGACTAGAGTACTCGAGCTGATCATATTGTACTTATTCAATTTATTAAAGAAATTAATCAATAAAATTTGGTAAGCCTTTTATGATAACGAATATAATTACATGAGTATTGTTTATTAAGCATTATTTCCACATAGCGATTTTGATTAGTTCCTTTGCGTTTATCTTGTGTCGTCCCAGTTTTGGCTTGTCTATTTTGCAAGTTTTACATTATAATACCATACAATAAGTGTGATATGATTATAGTGACACTCACCTGAGCAACCTGTGAGCATCTTCGTATTTGAGAGGTTTGCGTTCAAGTCGAGTGGCCCCGAACCACGCCCAAGAGAGGGGGGCCGGGTTGCGGTGCCCGTCCAGTAGATCCCACGGGCTCACCTTCTGTTTCTCTGCTGCTTGGAGACCCTGTGTGGATTAGATACAGTACCTGTTATATAGGATATATTTGGACAGGGGGATAAACGCAGACATTTTAGATAAAGTGTAATGGTTTAAAGTTATGGGAAAACAGCTCTAAATTATGGAAAAACACTGAGTGCATATATTTTTTGTTAATACTGTAACTCAATTCCAATACATATGTCGATTGTACATCTACGACCATTGTGCAATTAATTAAACAATTATCGTTGTGCATTTTGGGGAAAACAACAGTTTACCGCTACAATGTATGATCGACAAACTTCATTAAAAGTTTAAAACTGAGTTCATTCGTCATGTATTAGATAGGCATAAAATTTCTGACAACTCACATGCTTCTTGTCTTTATCAAACTCCTGTAGCCTGTTGCCCTTAGTGTCAGTGACGGACCCCCATGGCTCCAGCGTTATCACCTCCGCCTGTAGCTTCGGCAGCGGGATCAACTGACGCACCAGCCGCAGGGACACATTGTTGCGCTCTCCAACCTCCTGCAATTGTAATTGATTCTTGTTATTGACACTCTCCATAGCCTATAAACTTCAAAGAATGAGTGATTAATAAGAAGTTTGGTTACAATTTAAAGTCCTAATGGCAGCATTCGAGGCAGCCTTATTATAAATTATCATGAAATTTTGCATAAATTGTAGTTTCTTTATTCATACAGAATTTAGGTTTCTAAACACCCCTGATGGTCACGAAGGCTTTAAAGTATCCCAGAATAGGCTCAAATAGCGTCCTGTGCATGCAAGGGTTAAATATTGGAGAATGGTGGTGGAGTGAACCTAAACTGACCTTCTTAATCTTCTTGACCAGGTTATAGTAGTGTCGGCGGTTCTCCTCCCGTGACTCTGAGGGTGTGTCGGACACCAGGGTGGAGTGTATCAGGGTGGCCAGCATGTCTAACACCGTGTTGAACAGCTCACTGAAATAATAAGTCTATGTATTATATAAATTTACTTGATATAGGTAGTGTCAACAAACTTGACAATAATCTTTATCCCTGACCTCTCTGTAACTCAAAAAGGCCTAGAGCAAACTGGCTGTAAATATCCACACCTATTTCCTGGTGGACTCTTCCCAATTGATAGAAACTTCAGCCCGATTGTTTTCATTCATTTCGAGTTATAAGAAGTTAAGGGGTCAAGATTTTTGTCAAGTTCGCTGGTGCTACCTATAGTGCTGTAGAATCAGAACCATACAAGAAGCAGAAGAGGATTAATGAAGGTACAGTACAAGAAAGCAAGAAGACAAATAAGGTGATTCCATTAAACTTGGAAAAAAAGGAGCAAATCTGACCTGTTATTGGAGAGATCAATAACCCCAAAGATGATGAGGTTGACCAGCAGAAGGGCCCACTCGGTGATGATGGAACTGGAGTAAGAGGAGGTGATCACGTCAAACAGGCCCCCTACCAGTGCAAACCTCAGACTCAGGGCCTCCAACATCAGCTGTCTGGAACGCCCATCCTCCGGGAACGTTACTTGTAGGGCCCCGGGCTTTTCCTAGAAATGGTGTATGTTTCTATAATTTTACCGGCTAATAATGTCCATCTATATATCTTTTTGTTAATTATAATGTGAAACTTGCAAAATAAACAAACCAAAACAGGGACGACACAATACAAAGGCAAAAGAACTCATCAAAATCGCTACCGGTATATGGAAATAACGCTTTAATAAGGAATATATTGGACATTTGATTAATTAAAATGTAAAACTTGCAAACTAAACAAACCAAAATTGGGACAAGGACAATATAAAGTCAAATTAAATTATATAGAAGAAAAAAAAATCATTAGCCTGAACAGGCCTATATGGACTGGGTTATGACAGAAAAATAGTCGAAATATAAATGTTACTGGTGCAAGTATACTGTATATCTTTTACCTTCTCAATAGGCAAGATTGAGAAAAAAAACAAGGCTAAATTATAACTTCTATCTACAGTACTGTATCTGGTGATGGGCTGGTCTATCAGAGTGAGAACTGAGCGATCTCTGCCATACCCATAGCTTACTCTGACTGTTCTTTTTACTTATATATTTCTAGATCTCAAGTGACGGCGTCTCTTCCGTGGATTGACCTCCCAATCTACCAAGATTGGAAGCCAAAGCGTCACATTTTTCCTTTGCCCCTCAACTTTCTCTTCATAATTGCTGAGGGGCACAGGGCCCTGGGTGGGGCTTTGGTTTCCCGGGCGTTTCCTCACCCTCCCCAGCTCCCCGCCATGGAGTGGCTTCGGTCACCCAGGCTTTATTGTGGTCGGCAGGGAGGGTTCTGTGGGGGCGCTCGGTTATGGCCTTGGCCTTGCTCGGGGCCTTGGGGCTGTTCGGCCAGGCAGCTTGGGGAACAACAACAACAACAGTACTGTATATACTCAGGCACAAACCCTTTTTATTTATTTATTTACTTTTTTATCTACTACAGGTTTTATATTATGATAGACTGACCTCCTTGGGATAAAACAGTGATTGCGTGAGTTGTGTCCTGAGAGACTCTAGTAGCTCGGACAGCTGATCATCCTGGCCATCTAGACACATAAGGACCAGCTGTAGGAATGGCCTGTGTGACGCCAGGGGCCAGTGACCGAAGGACTGGGAGGTGGGTCCTGTCTGGTTGTTCTCACCATTGTTGCTGCTGCTAACACTGCTGGGTTGACTGTGGCCAGGCGGAGGGCTGGCTACGGGGCCCTCTGTAGTAGTACCTGGTCATGGAAATACACAGTTATTGTTTTTAATTTCTTTCATTAATTTACTTATTTTCTGTTTCTGGCTCTGTCTTGAGTCGGCCACCCCCAATAAAAAAAAAAAAAAAAAAAAAAAAGTTGGGTAGGCCTATGTGCCATAGTACATACAGTAGATAGACTAATTTTCTTTGGTGGTGGTGGAATAATTTGTTTTAACATCCCCAATTTAGAAAATAGTACAGATATTGCAAAACAATATAGCATACGCTGTAAATTAAACTTAAATATATACATTAATAGGATTTTACAAAGGGTTATAAAAACAAGAACCAGTTTAAGAAAAATCCGGAATAATCCAAATATAATCATGAGTACAGTACCGTCCTCCTCCTCCTCCATAGGATTAGACGGCTTGGCATTCCCGGAGTACGCCCCAAAGTTGACGGATTCCAGCACCTGCCCGGCCACCTTGAGCACCCTCCCCTGCACCGCCTTGGGTAGCTTGGAGATAAGTGGGGCAACGAGGCAGATGGACTGGGGCTTACGGGGACGGTGGGGAGGTAGACCGTGACTAGGGGACCTGCAATACAATTTATCATAGTTATTAAAAAAAAAAAATGTTAATGGGCCTGAGCAAATAGATTAACTGTGTTGGTGGTGTATTGGCTTAGATGAATATGTTCTGGGTGTAGTGTCCCAGGTTCGAATCCCGGGAGGATCATATGCTTTCATTAGTATATTCTAGTGCATTGGGGTTTGTAATGGAGGATTAATGTTAAGAATGGGATGTTCCTTAATTTATTTCAAATGTCCAATAAAGTCACTTTAACAAGGGTATGCCCTTGCCCTCTCAATCAAGGGAGTGCACGACATTAACAACTGTATAATTTATTACAAGTAAATTAATACTATAATTCAAATATATAATCAAACCTATATTCAGTTGGAGTTGAGAGGCATATCAGTGAAAATGGTGTTGGGTGGGATGAGGGGCGCTGGCTGACGGATGACAGAGGAACATGGAGGTGACTGATGAGAAAGACAAATTTAAATATAAAAAATATTAAATATAAAAAAACACAAATGTAATTCAAGTGAGAAGAGCTGGTAGTTGAAGATTAACTATCAATAGCTTGGGAGAAGTGAATATTATATCTTATATACTATACTACTAATATACTTTACTACTTTACTACTACAGTACTGTACTATACTACTGATATATCTTATATAGTAGTTAAAAAATTACAGATAATGCAAGGAGCAATGTGGAGTAGGTTGTTATTGTTGTTGCTGTTCCTCAGGCTGTCTGGCCGAGCAGCCCCAAGGTCCTGAGCAAGGCCAAGGCCATAACCGAGCACCCCCACAGAACCCTCCGAGCTTACCACTAATAATGCCCAGGTGACCGAAGCCACTCAAAGGCGGAGAGCTGAGGAGGGTGCGGAAACGCCCGGGAAACAAAAGCCCCACCCAAGGCCCTGTGCCCCTCAGCAATTATAAAGGGAAAGTTGAGGGGCAAAGGAAAAATGTGATGCTTTGGCTCCCAATCTGCCAGGGTTGGCAGTAGGGAGGTCAATCCACGGAAAAGACGCCGTCACTTGAGATCTAAAAAATATATAAGTAAAAGGAACAGTCAGAGTAAGCTATGGGTATGGCAGAGAACGCTCAACTCTCATTCTGATAGACCAGCCCATCACCATGTGGAGTAGGTATAACAGGTTTGTCTGAATTTAGAAATCTGTAGATGTTTTCAATATAGTTATCCTTTCGCAAAGGCTAATCAGCAGGATGCTAGGTGTCGAAGATGATTATAATGATGAAATAATATTGGTGTTGATGATGTAATGATTAACCCTTGCTATCCGGGCTGTCTTACCCAATGACGGTCGCCCCTACCCGGGCGAAATGGCTGAAAAACGTCTAGGCCTAGGCTACCGTATTTATGTTTATTTTCACTGCTAGAACTTTCCCACTCATCTATAATCGTAGTGCGGTTTTCAATCTGTATTTTGGCATTGAGTAGAGCTCTGTAAGTCAACTGGTTCAGTTGTGATGACGATTTCAGTGGAGCCAATATTGCAGAGATGTTGCCAATATGGGGGCTTTTCAGACACTAATTTCGTCATGATGTCAGAACAATAACATTGAGGAGTCTTCTCCTTCTTGTTTTCGGAGGTGCGGTGACGAACGCTTGGGTTTGTTGACATACGCCGTACGCACGGCGTTCAGACCAAGCTTAATTAGGCTATTAAGCTCATGCCTTAGATAAGGCATACCGGGTAGCGGCCCTTCTTTCGTGCTGTCCTTACCTAAGGCAGACCGGGTAGGAAGGGTTAGTGTTTAAGATCTGTATGTGGTAACCCATGTTCGAATCCTGTGACGATCACATGCTTTCATTAATTTCATTAGGATGTGTTTGGTGTAGGGAGTGGAATAAATAAAATAAGATAATGGCGTAGATGATAAAATTATGAGGATGAATATGATCAAGATTCAGACGATAAATTGACAAAAAAATCTAATGACGCCCCAATCCAAACAAAGCGAGATACCTGTCAGCATGGTCGTGTGACATGTGGAAGACTTGTATGGCGGCCTGGGCTACGTTGTCCAGCCAGGTGTTGAGTTCCTGCGCCGAGGCTCGTTGCTGCTCGTACGTCAGGTGCAGGTCCAGCCAAGAGATGCGCAGGCTCCACTCGTCCAAGTCCTGTTAGTACACCACACCACGAATCACTATCAATCTTTGTACCAGATTATATAAACAATTAAAATGTAAAACTTGCAAACTAAACAAATCAAAACTGGGACAAAGACAATATAAAGTCAAATTAACTTATCAAAATCGCTATGTGGAAACAATGCTTACTAAAATAAAATTTATGAAATAAAAGAACACAATAAAATGGTTAAATATTTCTACATAAAACAATTATCCCTACACTATCCTATCCTTTTATTAATCTTCCTTATTCATATTTGTTTTCACAAACTCACCAACTAATTTACAAATAAACCTAACTACTGGTAGTGAAATCAATGAAAGTAATGAATACATGTGGTACTCAAAGGACTCGAACCTAAGATACTCACACCAAAATTCAGCACACTAAGCACTAGGCTATCAAGATGATTATATGTAAACAGTAAATACGGTTAATATTTCTCAAGATAAACAAAGAGTATGAAGATGGTGACTCCGACCTGTAGGATGTGAGAGATGACGGTCCGCTGGTCTTCGGAGGCATCGTTGTGCATACTAGGTGCGTCAGGGTGGCAGATCTGATGCAGCAACCTCTGAGCCTGAACATAAACAAAAGATACAGTAGAGCCTGTCATAAAAATAACCCTATAAACCACAAGAACAAGCTACAGTATATCATTCTCACTAAAACATTAGGCTGTCCATAATGCAGTTGGGTCTAAGTACATGATTAGATTGATATCTGGAGCATTGGACCACTGGTTCCTTTCTTCAGAAAATTCCTGTGCTTGGTATGCTTCCAGCCAGGGCCCCACTGGATTAAATAAAATAGCAAAACAGTGGTGGAACTGCCATCCAGGTGAGGGACTGCTCTGGGTCTGCTCCTTCAGTGCTAAGGGTCGTATTCCACTTAGTGGAAATGGCACTGTGGAGTGGGTCAGTGGAGGCATGTCTGGGAGCCTGGAGGCAGTTTCTGCCATGTCCATCCCTTTTGGGGTGCTTCTTGTGGAAGCGGGGTGTCAGATTGATGATGATGATGATGAATGTGTCCGGGTGAAAATTTGCCAGGTTACCGGTATATATATAAACAAAAAAAAGTGTAGTGGCTATTGGTACCAACCTGTCTAGGGGTGAGGAGACTATCCAGCAGGTTCTCTGGGCTACATAACTCCTCGGGGATCTTGAGGCATCGTTCCCGCACCCACTCCTGGGAACAGATCTGCCTCAGGGCATACCTTGCAAAGTCTGCCAGGCTGGCCTTGTCCGCATCCTTACTGCTGGGACCACACAACAAAATAAAGGATTATTAACAACACATTTAGTTTTATACTCATTACACATTTAATATTTCAATTACAGGTCTCCCTCGATTTACGATTGGGTTACGTTCTTGAAAACCCGATCTTAAATAGAAAAATTGTATAGCGAACCCTAAAATTAATGGGCAAATGGGGATGTGTTCTCGGACCAGACAAAATCCAAACAGAAACACCTAAAAACCAATAATAATAACGTAAATTGGGGTATCGGATAGTGAGGGAGACCTATAGTCCAATGAAAATACAGATAATATACAGTTAATATTCAATATTTAGTTTTTCAAATGGTTCTAAACATTTCAGATTATGTGATAGTCCACTATCCATGAAAATGTATCGGACATGTGTGAGGTAATGAATAACAAATTGGGGTCAGTTTTTACTAGAGAGGAAGGTTTTGACGAACCACAGGCGGGAGTACTGGAGAGTGGTCTTAGTAAGATTGAAATAACTAGAGATGAGCTGTTATCTGCGATGAGAGGACTTGAAGTAAGGAAAGCTATGGGACCGGATGAAGTGTCTGCCTGGGTTTTAAAGGAGTGTGCAGAGCAATTAGTGGAGCCAGTGAGGGACATAATTCAAGCTTCCTTAGATAAAGGACAGGTTCCTGTTGAATGGAAAAGAGCTAATATCATTCCGATATACAAGAATGGAAACCCTGAGGACCCTCTAAACTATAGACCAGTTTCACTTACTAGTATTGTATGCAAGATTTGTGAAAAGCTAATTAGGAAGAGATGGATGAAAATGTTGGAGAGAAAGAAAATAATAACCCCAAAGCAATTTGGATTCAGAGAAGGGACATCTTGTGTTACCAGTTTGCTATGTTATTACAGTAGGGTGATAGATGTACTCCAAGAAAGAGGCGGATGGGTGGACTGCGTCTACTTAGACCTTTCCAAAGCATTCGATAAGGTACCACATAAGAGATTGTTATCTAAGCTTGAGACGCTAGGATGTGTCAGGGGGAGTTTGCTGAAATGGATGGAGAGCTATTTAACAGATAGGGAAATGAGGACCAACATTAGAGGAACTTACTCATCGTGGCGGAAAGTTGAGAGTGGTGTGCCGCAGGGATCTGTGTTGGCACCTCTCATGTTCCTTATGTACGTGAATGACCTGCCGATAGGCATAAACTCTTACATGTCAATGTTTGCAGATGACGTAAAAATTATGAGACAAATAACAAATAAAAGTAGTTGTGAGGAGCTGCAAGGGGATTTAGATAAAATATACGAATGGAGCACCAAGTGGAAAAATGAAATTTAATATAAGTAAATGTCATGTGTTAAATATGGGAAGAAGTGTGAATAGACCAAATTGGGAGTACAGGATGGGAGATAATAAAATTAGCAAGGCCGAAAAAGAAAAAGATTTAGGGTTGATTATACAAGATACTTTGTCGCCGGAGAAACATATATACAAGCTCTTTAGCGGAATGTATGCAATGGCCGGGAATATGAAAGTTGCTCTGAACTATTTGGATGAGACCATGGTAGCGAAAATTATGAAGAGTATGATTAGACCAAGATTGGAGTATGCAGCAGTGGTGTGGTCCCCGCATCTAAAGAAGCATATTCACAAGTTAGAAAGAATCCAGAGAGCAGTCACTAGATTGGTTCCAAGTCTCAGAGAACTGCCATATGAAGGGAGGCTAGACAAATTAAATCTACCGAGTCTAAAAGAGAGGAGAGAGAGGTATGACATGATAATGATGTACAAATGTACCCGGGGGCTGGAGAGGCTGGATAGGGAGGATATATTAATTATGGATACAGGAATAACTAGAGGCCACAGCTACAAAGTAAAAAGACCTACCTGCAAGAACGATATCAGGAAGTTTAGCTTCCCCTATAGATGTATTGACAAATGGAATGGGTTGGAGGAGGAGGTGGTGGGGGCAAGGAACATCCATATTTTCAAGAAAAAATTGGATAAAAAGTAGACTGAGAGACGGGACAACACGAGCTTAGCTCAACTCCTGTAAACTACAATTAGGTAAATACAATTAGGTAAATACTGTAAAACTATACTTTTATTCTTTTCAACTGACAGTAAATTGCAACGTTTTCATCACGATTTCTCAGTTATTTTGAAGATTTTGTAGTGAAATATGGTGCTAATTATATAAACTAGGTCTTAATATGATACGGAGACATACTGTAGTAGTTTCATATTTTTCCATTAAGTATCGAGAAATTATCTGCTAAGAGGATTCAATTTACTGTTAGCTGAAAAGAAACAGAGTATAGTCAAGTATAATATAATTTGGTACAGACCCCATCATGTCGGAGTCGTTGGATCCGCTGCCGAGGTCGGAGGTTCCTAGGATGTCGGAGATGGAGGCCTGACTCTTACTCTGGCCGCTCAGCACGTCACTCACGATCAACATGGCCTGGGTTGGACAAGGATAATAAGGACCTAGCGATTCGTGACAAACGCCTAATGTTCATGGCCTACCCTTATTGGGAATAAAAAAATAAAAAATAAAAAAATAATAATAATAATCATAAAAAATAAAATGAAGGAAGTAGAATATTATTAGCTAATTGCTGGCCATAATATACTGGAAAATGTATAAATAACTAGACAGTGTAATAACCTTGAGAACAGCCAGCAGGGGGCTGAGCGTGATGGCGATATGTGCAGCAGCCAGGAGGTGTCTGTCACAGCTGAGCCTGATGTTGCGCTGGGACATGCCGGCCCCCGCTACACCCCCCTGGGAGGACCCCCCCGTAGCAGAGTACTGGGCCGGCTGGGGGGTGTCCACACTCTTGAAGATCCGTAACAACAAGTGGCATGTAAGTCGAGCACCAGGTTCAGCGTCAGGGTTACCTTCACCTGCAATATTATAGGGGATTAGTGGGAATACAAACAAATCAAACTTTTCAGAGACAGAACAAAGGAGTTTTTAAAAATAGGTGTTGTTAGGAGAGTCATTAGAAGTCAGAAAGTTCTGGGTTACCTAGATCTCATATGTTCAAACCAATTAATATATAACCATGGTAGAAAGTGAAGCAAACAAATTAACAGACCAAAAAATCAACCATTGGACTGACCACTATTCCAGGCTTCCATGAGGGAGGGCAGGACGACACACTTGAGGAAGTCCGGGAGAGTGAAGCAGTGTCGGGCGATGAGTATGGCTGTGAACACCGCCAGGGAGCTGTGGATGTGAGGGGTGGAGAGTGGGTCCCTCAGCCCCACCTGGCCCAGCACGTCTATGTAGCCAGGGGAGTCTTTGGACGAGCAGCACAGGGCATTCAGAACACCTTAGGGGGCAGAACATAAAAGCATAAATTTCTATCTATATATCTATCTATTTACTCGGGCCCAATCCCAATACCAAATAACGAGCATAAATTTAAAAACATATTTTTCCACATATAGATTTTGTTTAGTGTGTTGTAATTTCAATATTTGTTTATTTTAACTCACAGAACCCCAGCGACGACAACGTGTCGTCGGCAATGTATGAATGCTAAACCCCAGCTACGACGTGTCGTCAATGTTAATTACTCCGGTCCTATGGCACCTAGAGGGCTCAGATTTGTATGGGAACTGTGTAAGTATCCCACGCAACCATGCCGCAGGTTGAAAACTCTCAAAGTCCAACCGCGTGAGCGCGCAAAAACATGGTTTTTGGGGGCTATTGCCTTCAATTTTTTACTCTTGTAAAATCGACTTTCGGGGGCTCCGTAGGACCCCTTTTTTATCGTTTTTTTGTGGTTTTTCCTTCATTCCTAACCCATTCGCTATTGTTTCTGGAAAAAAACAAAAAAATCAAAACCTGCCGGTCCCTGGTGGTACATTTATTTATAACTAGCTGGGGCTCAGTGGGTTAATTAGTTCGTACATCGTTATAAAAATTTGAACAGTAACTTTTGAGTTCGTTTTCAAGTTTTATATTTTAATATTAACGTTACATTTATAAACCTGGGGGACAACTTTTCACTTACCCAGCCACTCAGCAGACAAGGCATTACAAGCAGCAGTCAACTCAGCACAGAGGATGGCCATATCGTTGAGTTTCTCGTTGGATGTGTTGGGGGAGCAGGCGTCAATGATGGCGTTACACACAAAGCTGTACCGGTTACCTGCGTCACTCAGCTGTTTCAGTACCCCACTGTCCACCTTCAGTCTGGTGGAGAAGTTTACAACATTTATACAGTAGGTAAAAATATCCTAACAGGGGATGTCAACAGCTTCGTATTTGTTTCGCATTGTTTTGTTAAATATTCGATGGATTATTTCCACATAGTGATTTTGATCATTTATTTTGTTTGTATATTGTGCGGTTCCTGTTTAAGTTTGTTTGTTTTTCAAATGGGTGGGTGGGACTCGTTAGCCTTGGTCGGCAACCCATCTAGGGAGCCAACCTTTTAAAAATCCGGGTGGATGGGATTCGTCAGCCTTGGTCGGCAACCTGTGAAGGGAAGTAAACCTGATACAAATCCGTACTGCTTACCTAAGGGTAAGGTAGGCTAGTGGATGGACTAGCCGAACACTACTGTAGAAAAATAGTGCTAAAAAGATATATAGAGGGCCTCGGGGTCGGATGAACCCTAAACTGAGTGGTCAATCCTGTAAGTCCCTCAGTAAACTGGCATGGGTTGTCCCTCTTACAGGGAATAGGTCCGCTTGGGGTCCTTCTGTGTATGGCCACCCTCATTAAGGGGAGTAAGGTGTCCGGCAATAGATAGATAAGACATTTTACTAATGGAATAACTTTGTGTACAGTACTACATCAATAAATATTCTAGGAAGGTGTCTTCATACATCTGTAAATAATTATGGGATAAGTTTGTATACTAACTTAGGATTTTTGATGTAGTCGTCCATGAACTGTAGGGTCCATCGATAAGTGCCCTGGGCGGGGGTGATGCAGGTGTACAGGGCCTGCTTGATCTTGGGGTACATGCCAGAAAACAGCTCGTAGTGCTTCGACTGGGAAGGAGAGAAGGAACACAAAATAACCTTGAGACAATTTAATTTGTTCTTTTGCCTTTATATTGTCTCGTCCATGTTTTGGTTTGTATATTTTGCAAGTGTTATATTATTACAATTATCAATTAACCCTCCAGCCCCGGCTATGTATTATATATATATTCCCCGAAATCCGGGGGTTTTGGCCGAAAAACGTCTACGCCTAGGCTACTGCATCTTTGTTATTTGGCTTGCTTCCGCATTCTCGCGCATCCCCAAGCGTAGATGTGTTTCGTACCTGTAGAATGGCATTAAGTAGAGCTCTCTAAGTCAACTGGTTCAGTTGTGATGATGATTTCATTGGAGATAACTTTATGGCAAAAACAGCCACTTTACACTACTTTTCGATACTTAACAATAACATACAGGCACACACGAACAAGCGATGCACTCCTTCTTGTGGCCGGAGATGCGGGGCGTCGGTCCAGCCGGCTGTTGTTTACATGCGTCGGACGTACGCCTCGCACACCAAGCTTACAGGCTTTGAGCTCATGGGTGTTTAAGAGCCCTTCCGGGTAGCTCGGGTGTGTTTTTTATGGGTGTTTAAGAGCCCTTCCGGGTCTGATGGGTTAAAGATCTTGAATAAGTTTTTTCACTGGATATTTGCTTTTTACACCTATTTTCTGGTTCTTCAATAGTCACATGTTCATTATACAGTACAAGTAAAATATGTGCATATGGAGTAGTAATATTGCTTTATAACCGAGCCACTGACCTTGAGGAAGGAGCAGGAGGCGTAGAGCTCGTACAGGTAGGCGAAGACTACGCGCTCCGGTGATGTGCAGTCCGACGGGCTCACCTTCGCCAGACGACACAGACTCTCAAAGATAGCACACGTCTGCTCCTGGGACACTAATAAACAAACAAGGCATGTGTAAATATACTCAAAAGAATAATAATGTATACACAGATATGATTATTAAAACAAATTACTAGCTCGGTTAATTTTAACCCAAGAACTCCGAAGGTCCTCAATTGAGTCTGTAGTGAGATTTTTTTTTTTTTTTTTTTTACATAGGGAAAAAAGTAAAAAAAAAAACACAAAAACAAAATCTCACTACAGACTCAATTGAGGACCTTCGCAGTTCTTGGGTTAATACAATCTCAGCCATAAATATAATCCTCGAACGGTTAACTTCCAAGATAGGAAACTGCCTCTGACGTTAACCAGGAGCACAAAGAAATATAATACTGTACAGTACTGTATTATCAAATATTAGTAACCATCTTGCTGGAGACCCCAAATGGGACTGGGTCTCTGTGAATTTCTCATGGACGACCTAGATGTGTGTGATTTTGTTTTTTGTTTTTGTTTTGTTTTTCTGTTGTGTTGTCCCTGTTCGGGCTCTGTCTTGAGTCAGCCACCCGCAGCTATGGAGTATGTGCTTGAGTATACAGTATACATACATACAAAATAAGACTGACATGTGTGTTACTAACCTAGCAGACAGCAGTGGTACTTCCTGAGGACCCCAACCACATGTAGGAGCAGTGTGGGACAGTACCAGCCAGCCAGACACCCTCGCTCCACTAGCTGGCTCTCTATCTCACTCACCTCCTTCATCATCTGAAATTATAATGTAAAAGTTGCAAAACAAACCAACCAAAACAGGGACTAACCAATTAACAGAAGAGAAGAAAATAGAGCGAGGACTTAACCTAACCTGCGTAGATAATTGTAATTATTAATTATTAATAAGACCTCCTCAACTTAACTCTCTCGCTATCCTGTGGACTCGGGTTGCCATTTAGCATTCAGAAATAGAGTTCTCTAAATCTCATAATGACCTCTCCAAAATTAGTTTTCTGCCCAAAGTTCAATCAAAGATAACTGCAGAGGTTGAAGTAACTAAACTAAATAATTCTAAACACCCTTGATGGTCACAAAGGCTCTTAATTATCACAGATATGGCACGTATCGCATCCTGTGCGTGAAAGGGATAATAGAGAATGGGGTGAGTAGCGTACCTGGATACAGAGTTCAATGAGGCCGTGAACGTTGAGGGCCACTTCCATGAGGTCCATGAGGAAGGCAATGTGGTCGTGTGTCGGCAGGTAGTTGGACACACCGGAACCACAGCCAGACAACATCTCCACAACCTGTATGAATATAAACACCACATAAGGAGGAGCACTTTATTGACAACGTTTCGCAGATAGCTTCTTCAGGGTATTTCAACATTAATACTGTTGTTATTAAGAAGTGCCTGACTAACCTGGGAAGCCACAGTGCTGGTGATGTGGTGCTGGTCAAAGTAAGAGAGGGCACTGAAACGACTCAGGATGTTCTCAAAGTTGAATTCCCCGCGAGACGACTTCTTCACCTTTCCACCTGCGTATAACGTAAGCATTGGTCATCATAATATTATTAACTAATATTGTTCTTATCACCAATAACACCCATTGAAATAATCAAATATATTAATTTCACTCCCAACAACAAACGTGAGGTAATATTTCTACCATTTTGTAAGGGTCAGCTGGGGAATAGATGTGGAAATTTACAATCCATTTGTGCTAGCCCTTTTTGAGTTACAGACGCTAAGGTTCACAAAAGCTGGACTGCTAATTTTGAACAGAGCATAGTAATCAAGCGGAACACCCCGTTCTTAACATTAATCCTCCATTACAAACCCCAATGCACTAGAACACATTAATAAAAGCATATGGTCCTCCCGGGATTCAAACTCAGGACACCACACCCAGATTATAAGCATCTAAACCATAATACCACCAACACAGTTAACCCGTACAGTACCAGGGACGTCCTTTTCATCATATTCTGGCAACAATCAGAGGATATTATTCAACTTAGGAAGGACCTCTATCAATAATAAGGCTTCAAACTATCTCGACCAACCCTTTTACCTTTCCTTCCTAAGCTTCATAATATCGTCTAAATATAGCTAGAATAAAATATAACACACGTCGCTGGTACTCAAAGGGTTAAGACTCACCTTCAGCTATATCAATGCTGCATCTCTTACTGAACAGCTTACAGATCTCCTTGGTCAGCTTCTTAACAGCCGCCCGCGCCTCATCACGAGCCTTTCCCACACCATACAGAAGCACATACCGCTGTAATTACAAATAATATATAATTAGTTTAACGATTATAAAACACTGAGGGTTCATTCTTCCTGTTTTCATAATTTGTTTTGTTTTCTTGTCTTATCTTTATGTGCCATCTCCCTCAAGCAGGAAGTGGCATTTAGTATTCATAATAAAAAATAAAAAATAATAATAATTAAAAAAAAAAAAATATATAAGCTCTCGTGTAGCGTACCTGATTAATCTCGTGCATGTAAGCGTCGTCCTGCGGTAGGGGGAAGTGTTGGGCGTAGACCAGGTGGCGGGGGGGTCGCTGCTTGCCCTCACCCCCCAGGTCACCCCTCCCTCCCCCACCACACTCCTCCAGGCTGGTGTTGACGGCTATCTTCTGTAGGATCTTGCCCAGGTCAGCGTCAATGTTGTCCGTGCCGTCCTAGGGGGATAATCAAGACATTATATATCATTCAATGGATAGAAATACAGGTCTCCCTCACTATCCGATGCCCCGATTTACGATATCATTATACCTGTATGTGTTTAGGTGTTTGTGTTTTGGTTTTGGCTGGTCCGAGAACGCATCCCTATTCACCCCATTAATTTTGGGGTTTGCTATACAGATTAACTTGCTTATGTAGTAATGTACACCCTATTTGGTGGATTGTGTTGTTTTATTTCATAAATTTTATTTTAGTATACGTTATTTCCATATAGCGATTTTGATAAGTTATTTTACCTTTATCGTGTATCGTCCCAGTTTTGGTTTGTTTAGTTTACCTTTATCTTGTATCGTCCCAGTTTTGGTTTGTTTAGTTTACCTTTATCTTGTATCGTCCCAGTTTTGGTTTGTTTAGTTTGCAAGTTTTACATTTGAATTCAAGATCGGGTTTTCACAGAAACGTAACCCAATCGTATATCGAGGGAGACCTGTATCATGATCATATTTCATGTTACACAGTTGTTCAATATATACAAAATTAGCTATAGTCACAGTTATCTTGTGGAGGATCTTGCTTATGTTATCTTCTATGTAGTTAGAGTCTATGCTGTCTTCACCGTCCTAGGGTATGGTAATAAAACCGTAACACATAATAATCAGACAAATATGATAAATTAGTACATTTTGCGGTAGAAAAATGTCACTGCCTTCAAATATATTAACCCCTTTACTACCGGGGTTGCCTGTTCTATTATTTCAACTTTATTTAGACGATGGTATGCAGCTTAGTGGAAATGGCACTGTGGAGTGGGTCAGTGGAGGCATGTCTGGGAACCTGGAGGCAGTTTCTGCCATGGCCATCCCTATTGGGGGTGCTTCCTCTGGAAGCGGGGTATCAGATTTGATGATGATGATGATGACATTTGAAAACCCATTAACGCCATCAGACAGTACACTAGGACCATACGGCTGGGAGAGTGTAGATAGCAGAGAAGGGGTGTTGTAGATAGAGGTAGCTATAGGAATGGCTTTGGCATGTGTGTTAATAGTCTGTATACGTCGTTGAGGTGTCCCCCGACTGGGTACGAACATGATATACATGCTAGGACGTACTACCACACCCACTAAATGTCCGCCGCGGCTCCACCTCTGCAGGTGTCTTTGAGCAATTTGTGGGCAGAAAACTAATTTTGGAGGTAATTATGAGATTAAGATAATTATGTTTCTGAATACTAAATGGCAACCCCCGGAGCATGAAAAGGTTAAAATGAACATATGAATGGGTTTAGCATGGCCTTGGTACAGTCGGACAAATAAGTGATATCTCGGCACCAAGTATATTGTCATCAATAATTGGTATGAGCAATATCGAAACTTCATTTATTCATTTTGTATGTGATATACAAACATGTTTCTACACTTACCCACCCTATTCAACATCTAGCAGACATTAATACAGCACAGAGCGAGACAAACGTAATGACAGCAAAGACAAGACTTATAAGCGTTACCGTCTATCTATCTATCTATCTACGGTATCTATCTATCTACTCTCTACGGTATCTAACCATCTATCTATCTATCTATCTATCTACTCTAGCACATACCCAAAGCGCTACCGTACACAATCTATTTCGGGGAAGGAGCCCGGAAACCAAACCGTCCTCACCTCTTTCTTCTCGCCAAAGGAAGAGTCGGCCTTATTGAGATCCGGTGCTCCCGAGGCCAGGTCCCCGCGAGAGATGAGCGTACACATGTAGGTATCGTGGCTGAACACATCCTGCCGTATTAACTCGGAGAACAGCAGTACTAGGTTACCAAACTCCTGCGATCGCACTGACAACGCATTCTCATCTGGAAGCATGGGGAATATTAATTACTAACTTACAAATTAATTGGCACGGATATATAGCAATTCATACCCAATCCTTCAGGCTAGCCCTATAAGAGTTCTAGTATGGAGTTCATGTAAAGTAGTCTATTTAAACTAATAAAGTCCTACACAGTTTTATGCAAATACAGTACTGTATACTCAAGAACAACAGAAAATAAACAGATGATTATGAATTAGCAGAGAGTTGGCGTACTGACCATATACGGGAGCCTGTGTGTCGAGGAACTTCAGCAAGAGACTCTGGAAGACACAACCACCGCCGCCCACCATCTGGTTGGACGCCACAGAATCCTTGTCGTCGGGAAGGTCTGTGGTCCGGAGAAAATTGAACTATAGTCAAAATCTACAGTTCAGTTATGAACATTCGGCCAAATAAGTAATGTCTCGGCACCAAGTATATTTTGATCAATAATTAGTATCGGCATTATCTAAACATCATCTCGGCACCAAGCATATTTTGATCAATAATTAGTATCGGCATTATCTAAACATAATTTCAAGTGAGATATACAAACATGTTCCTTCACTTTCACACCCTATTCAACATCTGACAGACAGTACAAAACAGAGCAAGCCAAACATAATGAAATTGCCTTTACCTGTGTCTGGTGAAGTAAGGTTGTTCTGTCTCTTCTCTAACAGTCGCGCCACAACAAGAGCTCGGTGTTCACCACAACGCTGAACCTGCACACAAAATATAACACAATCTTGTACATATTATATTTTAAGAGGCACAAATAATAAAGTCTGCTTACAAATATTTACTGCTTCACTTTGTGTTTATAAAATTAAAGAACTAATGTATATAATATATAGTTTTAAAACTATTTTCTTTCCGTACAGTATTGTACAGGTACTGAAAATACTTTTCATAATATTTATTGTATTTTAACCAGACCACTGAGTAACAAAACGAAACTCTTATAGGGCTGGCCTACAGCCAATGCTAAGGATTTGACAATACTGTATCAAGGAGAAATCACAAGCTCTTAGAGAACGTTAGAAGCTGTACAGGACGAGACATAAATAATCAGTTCTCGAAAACCCGATCTTAAATAGAAAAATCATATAGCAAACCCTAAATTAATGGGGTAAATGGTGATGCATTCTGGGACCAACCAAAACCCAAACACCTAAAAGCCTATAATAATATCATAAATCGGGGCATCGGATAGTGAGGGAGACCTGTATAGCTACATTATACCAGAACAGAATACAAACTTTCCAAGCCACGTTAGCTTACCGATACCGCCCATTCACAGAGCGTGCGTACAATAGCTTCATCTCCAGTATTGGCCCCGGTACCAGAGCCAGTAGCCCCAGTACCCCCTCCAGTACCACCACCACCACCACCAATACTACTGCTGCCGCCGATACTGCTGCTGCCTGGTCCGGGGTACACGCCGCTACCTCCGCTGCTGTTGCTGCTCGGGTTCTGGACGGATACACAGAAGAAGAATATTAAATGCAAAACTTGCAAAACAAACAAACCAAAACAGGAATGGCACAATATAAAGACAAAAGAACATATACACATATAAATGCAGTTCATGACAAAGAGGGCTGGATACCTGCTGGTATATATAATAATTTTGTATATATAACTTCAACATCTATAGATACCATTCTCTCACCTCATTATTGGTGTCCTTAGATGAGCCAAATATTTTGTTGTAGAGAGTGTCGAGAGAGTTGTTGGAGTCGACTCGGTCAAAACAATGTCGGTCGAGGGCGTCCAGCGCACCTAACACTCGGTTGATGGTCGAGCCTGGGGGACATACACATTCACTACAACGAGGCAAGAAATCACAACTCACAACCTATCATAACTCAAAAAAGAAATGTGCAATCAAGCTAAAATTTCTATCTATCTATCTACATACATCATCATCATTATCATCTCCGACGACTTACTTCCCCCTGGGAAACCCCCGCTAATGACAGAAACGTCTCCAGGTTACTTTGTCAATACATGCTTCCTTTGACCGTGCCACAATGCCCCTTCCACTACGTGGACATTTTTCCACTTTCTTTTCCCATACCATAGGTCTTCTATCTACGGTATATACTCAGGTCAGAAGAGGCAAAACAAATTCTTTCCCTGTGAAGAGCCGTTATATACATACAAATTTAAAGACCGTTTTGTCCACAGAGAATGTGGTTACAGTCTCACATCCTAAATGGCAGCTTTCCAGGCGGCCCTGTCAAGGGCTGCCTCTGTTGTCAAGTTCTTTATTTTGGACGAAATAACTTGAATAGACGTTACCTTGAGAAATGGGTGTGCTAATCCGTGTAGTCTCTGCGGAAGGAAAGAATTGTTAAAGAATACAAGCCTAAGGGTCACAATATTATGCCTTATTATCATAGTGAGGTTGAATGGTTAGGTACAGTAATGGAACTTATCAGCTCATATCAGTATTTGAGTAGTGTGATGACAAGAGATGCAATTAAAATGTCAAACTTGCAAACAAACCCAAATAGGAACACACAATAAAATGCACAATATAAATAATAATGTCAAACTTGCAAAATAAACAAACCAAAACAAGGACGAGACAACATAAAGACAAAAGAAATTATCAAAATCACTATGTGGAATTAATGATCTAGCAAGTTAGGATGATGAAGTGCGAGAGAAGTTGTAGCAGAGAGAAAGGTTGTAGCCACGCTGAAAACAATGAAAAGGAATACAAATAAGTAAGACGTCACTGTATGATCGTGTGGTGATCCCGACGTTGATGTACAGAAGTGAAGAGACTTTGTTGGAGATATAAATGGAAAGTGAAAGGGGTGGAAATGAGTTTCTAGTGAATTGATGTACCGTAACCTTGAAATGACATCAAGGTACCTTACTGAGAGGAGTAACAACGCACCTGTAACATTAACAGAGTATTTATCCAGCGACCACCTGTTCTCAGCGGCCCGGCTCCTCTGACGGATGTGTTCCTCCATCATCCGCAATTGAACTCTGAAAAGACAACAATCATGTGGTTAAAATCTAGTAATGTAGTAAAGTGTACAATGCAGTCAGTTACAATAGTCAGATTTAAGGGCTGTTTTCCACAGAAATTGAAAGCTTCCAATGTTGAGTTTGGGTTCAACAACATGTTAATTTCTTTTGTAAACACACATTCTTTAGTGTTGTTAATAGTAATGTTTACCGGACGTGTTGGTTGTTGTAGCGTGGAGGCATGGGTAGGTCCGATGGTGGGCAGGGCAGTAGGTCCAGAGGGGAGCCTGTAAGCCATGATGCAGCTTTACCCTCACCAGCATTGTTCCACACCAGGGCCGTCGGACAGTCCAAGGTGATGGCCTGTGGGAGAAGGTACAAAACCATTATTACAAACAGTTACCTTTATAATGGAATAAAAAGGAAAACAAGTAAAGTCAAATACTTATCCTTATCATTCTCCATATTTTTGTTAACCTGGCAAGTTTGTACTTGCTTCCTTTAAGCTAAAAAAAAAGAAAGAAAAAAATGTACAATATTAAAAAAAAAAAAAAAAAACGTATTTAGGCTGTACTGTATACTCAGGCCCATTCCCCATTTTTTTTCTTCTGAGGGTGGCCGACTCGAGACAGAGCCCGAACAAATCACAACAGAAAACAATGAACACACAAAACCAAAACACAAATTCACACACATCTAACTCTAGTTACCTGTATGAAACACGATGTGGCAAGGACGACGGGGCGGTGTTGATGGCAGGACAACAGCTCCTGGAAGGTGGCCGCCAGGGGGTTGACGGGGGGAGGGGCAGAGGAGGAGGAGGAGGGGGGAGGGGGGGCTGATTGGTTCACTCCACCCCCACCACTATTACCACTGCCGCCTTCCCGCACAACGCCACTCAGTCTACAAACAAAATACATAAACTTAATAGTGGTCTAGTGGTAGCCAGATTAATTTATATATACGGTACTGTATACTGTATGTAATAAAAAAAAAAAATAAGGGTGAAGGTATACAAAAGCACCCATTTGTGTCCTGATTAATAGTGATTGTTGAGGTGAGCTGTAAAATAGAACTGTGACAGCAGGGGTAGTATTATACAGTAGCAGCATAGAGAGCTAACTTCCCAAATTGACTAATTCCTTGAACGTGACGATAGTGCGTTGTTATGTGTGCAATTAGTTTGCTTGGGAAACAGATTAACTTGCTCATGTAGTAATGTACACCCTATGTGGTGGATTGTGTTCTTTTATTTCATAAATTTTATTTTAGTAAGCATTGTTTCCACATAGCAATTTTGATAAGTTGTTTTGACTTTATATTGTCTTTGTCCCAGTTTTGGTTTGCTTTGTCTGCAAGTTTTACATTTTAATCATGACTAAATCAATTGAGACTTCATTTACTACTTTGCTTCCTAGCTGAGAATAGTCTAGTCTAATATAGTAAAGTGTAAGCTAATATAGCACAGTATTGTATAATAAAGTTACCCAGAATTAAATTAACTAATATTGTTCTTAACACCAATAACGTACCCATTAGTAGCCTGGTTAACGGGTGACTGCGGCCGAGGTGAGGCATATCCAGAATCATGACACAACTGGGCCAGTTTAGCTGCGGCGTAGTGGGCCAACTTGCGGGACAGGTACTCGGACTGGGTGATCTCGTCCAGGTACTGTAGAGGCAGGGGGAGGACCACGCGTAACACAGCGTCCTGTTCCGCCCCACGCCACCGGACCACAGCCTCTACCACCCACTCCAGCAGCTCCTGACGGTCTATTAAGCCCTCCTGGAAAACAATCAACTCTTATAGTATGGAAACCTTGCCTTGATATTATATTGGCCTTCCTAGAAAATATATAAAACTACAGTAGAACCCCACCCATCCGGTGCTCTCAGATCCGACAGGCGTTTCGATCCAGACTAATGTTTCAGCCAACCAAACTTTTCTGAATTGCCTGGGAAAAATAAAAGTCAGACTTAGGTTTCAGCTATCCAGACAAATCCGGATGCTGACATACGGTGCAAGTCTGGATATCTAACGCTGGATGCAAACAATACGTGTGGTAACTTGTATTCGTCTCGTTCATTTCCGGATTGATTTTTATTTTTCCCCAAGCCATCCAGAAAAGTTTGGTTGGCTGAAACATGAGTCTGGATCGAAATGCCTGTCTGGATCTCTTGGGTTTCCGGATCTGAGAGCACCGGATGGGTGGGGTTCTACTGTAAATGAATGAAAAAATTTACCAATAAATAAACCCTTCCCCCTTAAATTGTTTGTTTTACATTTGACAACTGATGACTAAAACTGCAGTGAGAATGATCAAAGCAGCGGTATAGTTGCCTACATACATACCTGGTACATAAAGTGAGCCAGCAGGAGGCAATAGTTCCAGTTACGCAGATACTGAGTGAGTTGTGCCTGACCTCCGCCGCTTCCACTGCCACTACCAGACCCGGACAGACCTAGTGTGGGGGTGGGAGACATAAGTTAGATAAATAACAAAATAAACAATAACGTATAAACAGATGAGAGAGAGAGAGAGAGAGAGAGAGAGAGAGAGAGAGAGAGAGAGAGAGAGAGAGAGAGAGAGAGAGAGAGAGAGAGAAAGAGAGAGAGAGAGAGAGAGAGAGAGAGAGAGAGAGAGGAGAGAGAGAGAGAGAGAGAGAGAGAGAGAGAGAGAGAGAGAGAGAGAGAGAGAGAGCGAGAGAGAGAGAGAGAGAGAGAGAGAGAGAGAGAGAGAGAGAGAGAGAGAGAGAGAGAGAGAGAGAGAGAGAGAGAGAGAGAGAGAGAGAGAGAGAGAGAGAGAGAGAGAGAGAGAGAGAGAGAGAGAGAGAGAGAGAGAGAGAGGAGAGAGAAGGAGAGAGAGAGAGAGGTGCAGGGAGAGAGAGAGAGAGAGAGAGAGAGAGAGAGAGAGAGAGAGAGAGAGAGAGAAGGAGAGAGAGAGGAGAGAGAGAGAGAGAGAGAGAGAGAGAGAGAGAGAGAGAGAGAGAGAGAGAGAGAGAGAGAGAGAGGAGAGAGAGGGAGAGAGAGAGAGAGAGAGAGAGAGAGAGAGAGAGAGAGAGAGAGAGAGAGAGAGAGAGAGAGAGGGGGAGGGGGGGGGGGGGGGGGAGGATTGTTCTCTGTCTTAGCTGTTCTTTATTATTTTACGATTGTTTTCTCCATTCCTCTTTCAACATTCCAAAAATTTCACACCCAAACTTTTTACCAGGGAAAAAATTATACTAAATGATAGTGACCTTGGTTGTGTGGAGAAGACTGCGGTGGTTGTGGTGGTGTGGGTAGTGTGGTAGACGTGGAGCTACTACCAGACCCACTAGACCCGGACGTGGAGCCCCCAGGGGTGGTGGATCCGGCGGGGTTCCCCAGGTAGAACTCTGCTATCTTGTTCAGTTGCTCTCGCAGCAGTCGGGTTAGTGTCTGAGTCCATTCTGAAGGGTTACAAAGATATATTTATTTACTTAGTCTCTATACTGAATTTTATAGGGATTTCCTGTAATTATTTTCCTGTGAATTATATATGTGTTTCCTGTAATTATTATCATATTACTATCTATCAAGTTCTTAGTTATAGTGGGATATTTGCACAGTAACAGTTATTCAGAAGGGTGATTGTGCCACAGGATAGTAGCCAATGAGGGTTCCAGATTAAGGGGGTGGTATTATATAAAACAAACAAAAATCTTCCGCAAAACCTTACCTTGAGCAATATCAGGTTGTTGTCTCTTCTTGATCTTAGACTCAGCCACCTTGGACTCGTGGTAGGCAGAGGTCATCTTAATAAACCACGTGGCTCGTAGCAGGGGCACCGAGTACTCGCACAGAGACAGAAACATGTCCTCTCGCTTGCTGAAGATTGGTACCTAGGCAAAAAAAGAAGTAATTATTACCGGTATCTTGCTGAATCATATTACATGTCGGTGCTTATTTTATTTAACCTAGCTATGAACTAGAATACTTAGAAAGAATTAGATAACAAAACAAGATAATAATACTGTAAGCAGAATATACAGCCTGTACCAATAAGAATTCCTTGACAGAATAGGCCTAATTAAGAATAAGTACAAACAAAAGGGGGGGGGGGGGGGTATGTGCCTGATTATATAGATAGATAGAATAAACATAACTAAACAAATTTAACTTTAATATGAGCACCTATTGTGACATGGACAAAGGAAGAATGTCTTGAGAAACTACAAAGTAACCTGGAGGCGTTTTTGTCATGGTCATCCTTTAACGGGGATTTCCTAGGAGGGAAAGAAGATGTCGGAGATAATGATGAATGATGATGAATACGGTAGTCTATATAATTGCATAAAAAGAAAATTTATCGCTAACCTTTTTGGCGAGTGAGGTGAGCGGCTTGGAACCAGCCAGGTCTCTGAACCAGGCCTCGATGGCGGTCTTGGAACGAGGAGTCAGTAGCCAAAAGTTATCCTTTATGTTGATTTGTTGTTTCTTTCGAGCGGTGTCCGGCAGTTGATTCGACTCGGCCTTCTTCTTCAAGATGGTGTTGAAGTAGTTGGCCACCTGGGAGAAAAATAACACAATATAGTGTTTAAGATCTGTATGGTATGTGGTAACCCAGGTTTGAATCCCGGTAGGATCACATGCTTTCATTAATTTCATTGGGAGGTGGTTTGAATCCCGGTAGGATCACATGATTTCATTAATTTCATTGGGAGCTGTTTGGTGTTGGGAGTTAAATTAATAAATTAGAGAAGTGTAAATACTGTAGCCTATACTGTATAGGCTAGCTAAACTGGTTATAATTTCACAGTGACATAACAGTTCAAATACATGGCAGGATTGATTATAACAATTCCACAGTGACATATTAATTTAAACACATACAGTAGGCTATTGTAATTCCACAAAGTGACATTATAATTTAAACATAGCAAAATCGATCATAATTATACCGTAACATAATAGTTTAAACATACTGTATAGTAGGCTATAGTAGGCTATAGCAAGATTGATTACAACTACAGTGAAATAATAGTGTAAACATATAGGATAGCAAAGATTGATTATAATTGCACACTGTGATTTAGGGTAGTTTAAACTCAAGATAGCAAGATTAATTAAAAATTCAGTAACAAAATATTTTAAAACACATTGATAGCTAGCCTAGGCTATATACATTTTAATTCCACAGTGACAATAATTTAAAGACAAATTAAAAGCAGTACCGGTAACTTACCTTAGCTGGAGTAATAGATATATTCTGAGCACTCCCGTACTCGTCTTGTATTTGCGGCCGATGAGTAAATCCCTGCTTGACACTCACATCATCCAACTCGTCCTGAAATATCACACAAGTATATTAAATTGGGATACAGTAATTTGGTTTGGAGCATAGTACCGTACCCGGCGTACCGGTGTATTAATTTGGTTTGGAGCATAGTACCGTACCCGGCGTACCGGTGTATTAATTTGGTTTGGAGCATAGTACCGTACCCGGCGTACCGGTGTATTAAAGTTGAGATAATAAAACGTGACACAGCTTTCCTCACCTTCATTTGGTTTGGAGCATAGTACCGTACCCGGCGTACCGGTGTATTAAAGTTAAGATAATAAAACGTGACACAGCTTTCCTCACCTTCATTTTGTTCCAATATATTTAGGCTACCATCTTTTCCTACTTGAACCATGACTGTGTATATTTAGGCTAGGCCTACCATCTTTTCCTACTTGAACCATGACTGTTTCACAAGTCACATCCTTTATTTATTTCCTAGTATATACAGTATGTATATTTCCTATTCACCGGACCGTCACCCTCATGCTGTGCTCCTTACTGCAGTGCTGAGCTAGGTCTAGTTATGGTAAATAAGGGTTTTATGATTAGTCTATAGGTTAATACTAGCTAAATTAGGCTTAGCCTAGGCTAGGCCTACTAAGATAGCCTAAGTGATTTCCGACAGATATGAGTAGGCCTAGGCCTATCAAATTTGGATTAGCCTAATCATACCATAAACAATCGGGAAGTCTGGTTTACATAGACCTGTCCTAGTAAATTATGGGAAACTTGTGACGGCAAGAATGTAGTTACCGGGTGTACCGCCCGTCTTGTTTACACTACGCATCATGTTCCCGTCTATTTTGATTGCCTTTGGATACAAACATGCATTGCCCTAACCAAACAACCTAACCTAACCTAGTATTATAGATTTAGCCTAGGCTATAGGCCTAAGTATTTATTTTAGGTATTTATCAAGGAAACTGGCCACAAATTTTCCTGGAAATTTGGAAGTCACCCATCGAATGAACATAAACTAGCCTATAGGCTACATCATATTAATATATGTTTCAACTTTCGGAAAAAACTTTTTCAATTAGGCCTAGGCCTAGGCTACTTTGAAAAAGTGGTTCAATGTTATTTTAATACCACAAATTTTGTTGATATATTTGAAGATAAATATTGAATCTATATGCTCTAAGGATCATAAGAAAATTTGTTTTAACCCTCGGCAAAACTTAATAAAAAAGTATGGTACTAAAATGTCTTTTTCGTAACAAGGTTGTCAATACGGTACTTCCAGTTATCGATAGCTTTAAAGATCATATGAAAATGTGTTAAACAATCGGAAAACCCTAATATAAAAGTATGGTACTAAAATTTAAGTTTCGTAACAAGGTTGTCAATACGGTACTTTACCGTTATCAATGTACAATCAAAGATGAAGATTGCAGAGTAAACACCGTAGACTTCATCGACTTTCTTTCACCTTCGTATAATCAACAGCCATTTTTTTTTTTTTTATTTACTAAGGGATTAGTACTCAACCAGCGGGGGTGTGGGGGCAGCAGCCCCCACCCATAATACTAGGTTAGGTTAGGTAAGGTTGTTAGGTTAGGCTAATGTCTTTTCAAATCACTATCGGGGGCGTGTCTCAACATCGATCAATAGGCCTAATGGGGAAAATAGGTTTTCCCCGAGATTTCTAATTAATTACAAACACTATATAGGCCCTATTGATGCAAATGAACAATTTCTTTTATAAAAAACACTCGAAAAATTTGTGGTATTAAAATAACATTTTTCCGAAAAAGTTAATATTTACCTCCTGTTATCCACAGCCAAAACTGAAGATTGCGGAGTAAATACCGTAGACTTCATTCAAGTTTTTTTTGGCGACCGTCAACCTTTTATTAATTACATACCAAACCAGCGGGGTGTGGGGGCGGCAGCCCCCACCTAATATACTAGGTTAGGTTAGGTAAGGTTGTTAGGTTAGGCTAATATTACCCCTTATTTTCGTCTTTTACCCCTCAATTTCCCTGTACTTCATAGCCGTCCCCACTATCGGGGGCCGTATCTTAAGATTGTTGGATACATAATGGGGAAAAAGTTTTTTCCGAAAGTTGAAACATAGCCTAGGCCTAGGCTATAGGCTATTAATATGATGTAGCCTAGGTTATAGGTTATGTTCATTCGATGGGTGACTTCCAAATTTCCAGGAAAATTTGTGGCCGGTTTCCTTGATATTTTCCTTATTTTATTAGGCCTAGGCCTATAGGGCCTAGCCTGTAAGTATTTATAGATGATTTATGTTGTATGTCGGTAGTGGTACTGGTACACCCGGTAACTAGCCTACATCCATCCCCTTGTGACTTGTTCATTATTCAAACGTAGTACGTACCTCTTTCTGTTTTGCATCTTGTGGATAAACATCCGGAGGGCCCAACTTCTGTCGTTTAAGAGGTCTCTTCTCGGAGGAGGGGACAGCCATCATCTTGAAGGCTTCCAGCGGAACTACTTAAAGAACTTGGGGAGACTTGTGGGTTCTTCGCTGGGGGCTTACTGTACTTGTTATGGACTCACAGGGATAGCCTACTTTGTTAAGTTAGCGTAACAAAGGAAATTATACCTTTAGACAAGCAGGCCTAGGCCTTGCGGATGCAAGTGTGTTTGCTTTCAAAACTTGACTTTTATATAGGCTAACAATAAAATGTGGATTATTCAAGGTTTAGGCTACTAGCCTATATTTCCTTACGACTGCGGAACTGGAATTGCTATGGCCGCTAGCCTAGCCTATAATTGAATTGCAATAGGCCTATTAGGCTAGCCTTTAAGAATCTAAATTACGGAACAATTTAGTATTCCTAGAGCAGTACACAGATGTGCTTAGTCAAATAGTAAGTTAGAAATAGTCTTGGCAAATTGGTACCAGGGAAGGGAAATGTCAAAACTTTACTTCAGACTCTGCACCGTCTAAATTTCCCTTTATTCTTTTCGTCCTTATTTAGATTCCTGGGCCCTTAATCGCCTCTATAATCTTTGTATGCAAGCTTGAATGACTGTTCTTTATATATAGCACTGTTAAATTGAAGTCACTGGTCTTCTTCAAGGTGTATTTTAGGTTTTAAGAGTAAGGACATCGGCCGCTGTGACAGTCTGTTGTTTTTGTTGTTGTTGCGTTGTTGACGCTAGAGCTGAGGCGGGTTGCGCTCTTCACTTGTCTTGGGTCAGCGCCGCGGGACTTTAAACCCTTTAAACCCTTCAACACGATGACTTATTATTACCATTTATTCTGGCTAAACTTAGACAATTTAGTGCAACTTAAAAAGGGCCTCTGTTATTCAGAAAGTACATTGATATCGTAATTACCCATTTGAGTCCTAGAAGTAGATTATGAATTCAAGAAAATCAACTAATGGTAACCAGATTAGGATGGAAATTACGCCATCATGCTGAAGGGATTAAACCCAGTTGTCACCCTCATCACTTTAACATGGGAGGTTTTGATTATTTAGGACATTGTGAGCTCAAAAGTCTAAATCAACCACTTGCGAGTCTCTAGCTGTAAGGATGTTCAGGTTGTAGACATCGAACGTTAATATAATGTATAATATAACGAAAATGTCTATCTATTGAAAGCCGTCTTGATCCCCGAAGGGGTGGCCACGAATGAATCGCCGCCATGCATTTCTATCCTCTGCCAGCCAGCACCTCTCCTCCCACCCAACACCACTCATACTCTCAACCCCATCTTTCCATCTCAATTTCGGTCTGCACATTCTATAGCTGCACCCCATTCAAAAACCATAACCTTACTCTTCAGGGTGTCAAACCGGAGCAATTTTGTTTGAAGACTTGAATGAACATGAGAAAGAGTAAAAAAAAAAAATGAATAAGAAATGGCATTGTTTTGACCATTTCATCACTTCCAAAACACAAATTTGAACTATAAACCATAATTTTATCTACACATATACAATAATAAAGACTAAAAACAATATACTCGGCTTTCGTTTGACATCCTGTTACTCTTACCCACATTTACCTTCAGATTCCGATTCCCACACCACACTGTTCCAAGCATATTTACCAGACCCTGCAAACCCCACAGTCCCCACTTATTATCACTCATCAAAACTATAATCAGTAAACAGCAGCAACTTCCATTCACACCCTTGCCTTATCAGGGGTAGGGTTTCTCTGGGTTATATCCATTCGGCCCCATTCAGCCTACTGGTATAAGATGTTTATCCCCATCCAGGTGTCGATTTCTTCCTGGCGAGCGATGGTCTAAGGCCCTACACCAACATCCATTGCCCTTCCTTGTATTTCTTTCATGACTCCCTCTCTCTCTCTCTCTCACTCTCAGACTCGCTCTCTCTCTCTCTCTCTCTCTCTCTCTCTCTCTCTCTCTCTCTCTCTCTCTCTCTCTCTCTCTCTCCTTAACATTTTAGGCTTAGCAATACCGGATATATATGCATGGTAGGTTAAACAAAAATACATCAGTCACAATATTTGTATTTTTGTCTTATTTTAAAGTAGGCTACATTGAATGATAAAATACATGTTCACAACACTGACAGGAATAAAGAAATATAATATATGATATATATTTTAACATACACTGAATTATTTTCCATATATATCTGGAACTCGATCACATTCCAGAGTGTGATTTATGAAATTCAAATATAGAACTTGCAAAACAAACAAGCCAAAACAGGGACGCACAATATAAAGACAAACAAAAATTAAAAAAATTATCCCTATGTGGAAATAACGATTAAGGGGAGATGGTTGATTCTTATTTCTGCCCCCCCCCCCCCCCCCCTCATGTTTAGCCCCATCACTTTTCAGATTATAAGATGTTCAGTCCAATAGCTTGATGATTTTAAGACCTTTTGGCCCCCCATATCTTTGTCAATATGAAGACTTTTCGTGTCATTTAGGTGTCGATTATTTACTGGTGGGCGAGCGATAGCTTTGTCTCGAGTCTGCCACCCCCAATAAAAAAAAGAAAAAGAAATTGGGTATGTGCCAGAGTATATACTGTAGATAGATAGATAGATAGATGTGTACACCTCCAACTTCCTTATGGCCTGAAACTCGCAAGTGGTCAACAACAGAATCCCAACAAGACTGCTAGCGACTCTTGAAAGGTGAAGCCAGTCTGGATAGCAGCTCTCGCCTCAGTAACTGTCTCTCCCGCCGTGCACCTTTCAGCACGGCTCTGTTCTCGGCTGCACGGCGGCTCAGGTACGGCAACACCTCCACCACACTCCCGCACGGCACCGATTTGTACACCGTCAACCCCGAGGCCGCTGTAAATATATGGACAGGCTTTAGGTCAAAATAATAAATAAAAAATAAAAATAATAATAATAATAACTTTAAAAATAAGTCCCACCCCTTGCCCATTCTTAAGTAAGCAGCTGGAAATATACAGAGAGGCTTTAGTTATAAAAAACAAAACAAAACACAGGTCCCACTCTTTCCCATTCTTAAGTATTCAACTGGATATAGCCTATAGGCCTACAGGCAGGCTTTAGTTAAAAAAAATATATATAGGTTCCACCCTTTTCCCAAACCATTTTAGTTTTAGTTAACCCTATTTGGTCCGACGTAGGTCTTTTTTTTTTTTTTTTTTTTTGGACCTCTCCTGTTTCGCTCCATTACTTTGGACATTTTAAGACATTCCGTCCAATAAGTATGGCGATAATAAAACGCTTCACTCCATTCAGATGTCATTTTTTGTTCTGGGCGACCCTGTAACTTAAAAACGTATAAATATAGCTGAAATCCAATAAAAAGACGTTACCAGTAAGCAAAGGGTTAAAGAATAAAACTAATTTGAGTATTCGAACCTACTGACCAAGAGGTATAGAGATGTTGTCGGCCATACCGTAGACTTGCCCAAACACCACGTCACCTCCCTGGGGTTCGATTCCCAGACGGTGTACAGTAGCTGATGCCTTGACCACTGATTCTTCGTTGTGTGAGGCTACGATCAATTGGTGCTTCTTGTTCCCTCCTTCGTATATCTTATTCAGCATTATGTCCACCATCCTGTAATAAGTAATGTTTATATTCATTAGTGTTATGTCAACCATCCTGTAATAAATAACGTTTATTATATATACAGTATATTATTAGTGTCATGTCCACCATCCTGTAAAAAATAACGTAGGCTATATATTCATTAGCGCTATGCCCACCATCCTGTAATAAGTAACGTATATATTTATGATCATTATGTCCACCATCCTGCATTAGAAAACATAATATTCATCAGCGTTATGTCCACCATCCTGCAATAAGTAACGTTTATGTTCATGATCGTTATGTCCACCATCCTGCATTACGTAGGGAGCATACACCTTTCCCCATTGAATTTTTGTATATTTGTTTTTGTCTTATGTCTTAAGTCCAATGACACTGTACAATCATAGGAAGCATCAAATTTCCACATCTGACTCCCGTTACTCACCTTACAGCACTCACCCCTTCCCACTTCCCTCAAAAAAAACAAAAAAAAAACATATATACTGTAATATATAATATATTATAACTGATATGCTGATAATATATCTGATAATATACTGATAATAGTCTATATATGTATGCCTCTAACATAGTTAGAGGATAGAGACTGAAACTGCACGTATGCGTGGAGCACTCAGTCTTAAAATGTTATGTATGTATGTATGTATAGTATAATTACAGTAAATTTCACAAACATATGATTTACCCACCCTTCAGACACCCATGGGACTTTCAATACTAAAGAATATATATTGTACTAATTGAAAACATAATTAAAATAAAATACTTTAGTTAGCCAAATATGTACGTTTTCATTGGCAGCGCGCGTAGCAGCATAAAAACTATGGCCGATAGAATCAATGGGTAACTAAAGTATTATTGGAAAAATTGCCACACGATTCTTATGTTTCTTGTGGGGTTGGTAGTTCGCTCGTGTGGCAGACACTCGCTTTCCCCTGTAGGATTTTTATGTGAGACTAGATGAAAAACTTTGATTGCCCTTTATGAAAAATTATGTTTTTTCATCTTCTTTGCCTATCAATTTCTCTGATTACTGTCTGATTGCCTCCATTTCTTGTTCATAGAATTAAAACAAGCATAAATGAAACTTCTATAGGAGTTGGAATGGATTTCTGGCAAATTTTTCGAAGCTCAAATCTATATTTATTATTGGAAATAAGGCCAATATTTTATAAATTATATTTGCCTGCAGTTTTCAACATGATCTCGGAATATAATTGGGGAAAACGAGACCGTAGGCTTATAGCCTATTTATCTAACTTATCTCAGTCAAAAAATAAACAAAATCCGAAGAGACGAAAACTATTTGACAATATTATTTTATTATATACTGCAAAATGTGCGCACTTCTGACTTCCATATTTAATAATAGCCAGAAGACAGAAAATAAATGCCTCATCGTATCTTGAAAGGGTTACTTCTGACTTCCATACCATTCCCACTCCAAATAAATTTGTTTAATAATTGCCAGAAAACAGGAAATAAATGCATATTGGATCTTGAAAGGGTTACTTCTTACCTATTATAAACGTCGCAGGTGTCTTCATAAGTATCATTAACGGGGTCCGGGTATCCCAACTGTGCCGCCCGAGCCCTCTCCTTCTCTAGGTAGGCCCCTCGTACTATCTTCACCCCGAACCCTACGTCGTCTCCCAGGCTCTCACACACACGCAGGTCCTCCTTCAGGTTCTCTACGCCAGCCTGAAGAAGGAGAAAAGGGGATAAGGAGGAATAACAATGTGACCTAAACTATACTCTGTTTCTTTTCAACTGACGATATATTGTAAAGTTCCTATCAAGATTTCTCAGTAACTATGAAGATTTTGTAGTGAAATATGGTGCTAATTATATAAGCTCGGTCTCGATATGATGCAGAGACATAGCAGTTTCATATTCTTCCATTAAGTATCGAGAAACTGGCTGCTAAGGGATTCAACTTATCGTCAGCTGAAAAGAAACAGAGTATAGGAAAAAGAAACTGTAAATGGCTAAACGTGTGACCTGAAAGAAAAAAAGAAGAATGAAATATTAACAGACTATAGCAAGAGTACAAATAAAGTCTTAATTAGAAGGAAATGAATATGAGGAGGATATTATAGAATGAGAAAAAAGGATAAGGAGGAATAACAATATGGCTTAAACTAGGAAGAAAAACCCGTAAATGGGCTAAAAAAAAAAAATCTAGCTTAGTTATAATTAACAGGGTAGAGATTAACAGCTCATTTGCTCTAGCCTTTCTCAAGTTACAGATGTTAGGATTCACGTTTTCTGGCCTACATATATAATGAACAGAGTACACCCACCTTGAGATAACCCTGGTAAGTGTTCCAGATGACAGGGGGCCGGTGCTCCCTGTTGAACACTTGCATCATAGCCAGGGTCAGTAGGTTAATGGCGGGGTTGGTGTAGGTGTATTCGGCATCAACGGCTAACACTACATCCTCTCGCTCACATACGCTGCCTAGGGGCATATATATTAGTACACACACACGGTATACACACCTATATATAACACACACACACACATGCAATACACACACATACTGTACACACAGTCAATACTGCATCCTCTCGCTCACATACACTGCCTAGGGGGTTTATATATTAGTACACACACACACACACACACATACACACACACACATACAGTATACACACACATACACTCATACACACACACACATTTTGAGTTCCCAATACGAATCTAGCTATACGAGTATATCCATTAGTTTATTATGCTTAAATTATTTAAGATTATCTCCTTAACCCCTTCAGCACGATGAGGCCTCTTTACCATCTATCCTAGCTAACATGAAACGATTTTATGTAGTTTAAGAAGGACCTTGTTACTCAGAAGGTTTATTGAGATCGTATATACCCCTTTGAATCCTAGAGGTAGATTATAAGCTAAAGAAAATTGTCTAATGGTAACCAGAATATGATGGAAAATACGTCATCGTGCTGAAGGGGTGAAAAACTTTGATGAAGGACTCTAACTTTACACACATAATAAAGCCACTCCAACAGCTTCCTCTCTCTCCAACACCCCTTCTCACCTCTCTACACTCTTCAGAAAATAAGAAAAGTAGAAAGTAGCTACGAGGTGCCATTGTAAAGGCTTATCCCTCAATACCTTCACCTGACCTGATCTGACCTTGTAAAACCTACCTATGGCGTGTAGGCGAGGCAGGCAGTTGATGAGGTCCCTCGCATCCTCCGGGTTAAGGTGGAGGGGGTGGAGGAGGGCCTGGTGGACTGGTGCCGGGGGAGGGGTCCACTGCCCCCCTCCACACCCTTCCAACAGCCCCCCTATAGTCTTCACCGCCACTACACGGCCCGGAAAGTCCAGGGCTTGATATGCCTCAGATATTCGTGCCTGGAAAAGTCAAACAAAATCTAGCTTCCTTCAATGAACAGAAAATCAAGTACATACAATCAAAACAAAGGCCAGTAGCCTACATCAGCAATAAGATGGACTTACTTATGATCTGAGAGGTGTGGTGCCCTTCTCTTATACAGATAAGTAAAGCATAATACTGTGCAACTTTCTCGATAGAATTAATCTCAGGAGGTACACTCGGCTACCATAATTTCTAGCCTACTGATAAATATTTGTGGACTTCACCTATTTCTTATTAGGGAAGTATATCTCTGGAAACGAATTTATGAATATATATTTATGTACATCAACTACAAAACTATTTATTGACAAGCAGTTTCTATCCAAAAATCAATTCAAGTAGTTATAATTGCATAAAGAAAAACATAGGGGGTCCACGAATTCCTATGAGTGGGCTAGATACTATGGTATCCGAGTGTACATTTCTGGGTGTCCGACTTACCAGAACATCAGCAGTGAGATGTGCCGTTAGTTTGGTCTGGCATATGGGCCTGGCTCCCCCCAACACACTCTGACGGCGGGCCTGTTCCACCAAACTCATTGTCTTCTGTAGGTTCCACGCGTATAGCTCCTCTCTGGGGTGATACACAACGGATTAAGGGGATAGTGGCTGTTTTTTTTGGTTTAGTAATTCATTTATTTTTTAGTTTCCTCCCTAGAGCTCTATTAAACTTAAAAAAAACATCCATTAGATCCCCCTTCTAGATTAATTTGTACAGTTTGTATGTTTTTTTGTTTTTTTTTTTTTGGGGGGGGGGACTCAAGACAGAGCCCGAGATAGAGCCAGCAGAAATTGTGATAATACTCACACATCATGCCCCTCGCCCACATCCGTCTCCAACATGGGTGCCACCATGAGCCTCACGCCCACCTCTGCCAGGCGACTGCTGACCACACGCAGTTCACCCTCCGAGTCCCCAGCTACGAACTGGTTGTAGAAGGGTCGCACCAGTAACCCCAGTAGTCTCGTCCCCAGTACCTTCTGTCCCAGCGTCAAGAGCTGTGGGAGAGTAGGATTAACCTTTTGAGTACGCCCAGTACCCCCAATAGCACCAGTACATTTTTTGATAGAAAAATGTCTCGGCCGAAAGCCGGGTTCTCTTAAGATTACAGGCTCGCCATCGCTCGCCAGGAATAAAATCGACACCTAAATGGCACAAAAGGTCTCGTCCCCAGTACCTTCTGTCCCAGCGTCAGTAGCTATGGGAGAGCAATGTATAGGAAGCTGTTGGAGTGGCTTTGTTATGTGTGTTATTTTATATCTTGATTTGGTCACGGTTACTTGGACTGTTGATTTAGTAAAGCCAGTATCACACAAGCGCTTTTTCCCTCAACACTGGTCTGGCAGCTTATTAGGTCAACATTAAATATTTTTGTGTCACCTAAATTCATCTATTAACAGTCTAGTTCCGATACCAGTGCAAAATATTCCAGAAATGTTGCCAGAATTTTTTTGATTATCGAATGTTGACTATACAATCTCTCGTGTGATATTTTGTTAAGGGAGGTGACCTGCTTTTGTTCTCTTTCTTGGTTGTATCCTCTCGGTCCCAATCAGCCTACTGTTTCAAGACATTTATCCCCATTCAGGTGTAATTTTGTTTTTCCTGGCAAGCGATGGGGCTAACATGAGGGAGAAGGGGGTCCAGAAAAACTACCCATTTCCCCTTAATAGTGATGTATACGGCCCCAACGTCCTAATAGTCAATATAGCAATGCAGTTATATCTGGTAAGGGGTGAGACAGAGAGAGAGAAAGAGAGCGTGGGAAATCTGTAGTGGTGGCAAGGTCGACTATCAGCTGATGAATCATGGCCCCCCTTCTCCCTCGTGCTTAGCCCTATTACTTGTGAGATTTTAAGACGTTCGCCTTATTAGTCTGGCGATGTTAAGACGTTTAATATCTCATTTCTTTGTGAATTTTAAGGTCAGGTGAAGGTATTGAAGGATAGTCCTTTACAACGGCACCTCATGTTGAGTGGGGAGAAGGGGTGTTAGAGAGAGAGAAGAAGCTGTTGGAGTGGCTTTCCTATGTGTGTTATAGAAGGGGTGTTAGAGAGAGAGAGAGGAAGCTGTTGGAGTGGCTTTGTTATGTGTGTTATAGAAGGGGTGTTGGAGAGAGAGGAAGCTGTTGGAGTGGCTTTATTATGTGTGTTATAGAAGGGGTATTAGAGAGAGAGGAAGCTGTTGGAGTGACTTTGTTATGTGTGTTATAGAAGGGTTGTTGGAGAGAGAGGAAGCTGTTGGAGTGGCTTTATTATGTGTGTTATAGAAGGGGTGTTAGAGAGAGAGAGGAAGCTGTTGGAGTGACTTTGTTATGTGTGTTATAGAAGGGGTGTTGGAGAGAGAGAGAGGGGAAGCTGTTGGAGTGGGTTTGTTATGTGTGTTATAGAAGGGGTGTTGGAGGGAGAGGAAGCTTTTGGAGTGGATTTGTTATGCGTATTATACAAGGGGTGTTGGAGAGAGAGAGAGAGAGAGGAAGCTGTTGGAGTGGCTTTGTTATGTGGGGTGTTGTAGAGAGAGGAAGCTGTTGGAGTGCCTTTGTTATGTGTGTTATAGAAGGAGTGTTGGAGAGAGAGGAAGCTGTTGGAGTGGCTTTGTTATGTGTGATAGTAGTCTTATCTGGAAACACCTGAGAGAGAGAGAGCGTGGATGGTGTGGTGGCTAAGTCGACTATCAGCTGACTATCAACTATTATCACCTTGAGAATTATGACGCATTTAACCCATACAATACCAGGGACGTCCTTTTTATCATATTCTGGCAACTATTAGACTATTTCATTCAGCTTGGGAAGGATCTCTAGCAGTCATAGGGCTTCAAACTATGTCAACCTACCCTTTTACCTACCACAGATCCTTCCTAAGCTGCATAATATCGTCTAAATATAGCTAGAATATAATATAACACACGTCGCTGGTACTCAATGGGTTAATGGTTTCTTCTGCTTATCATTAGACGATTTTTCAGACTAGGAAAGACCTTTGGGTGTTAAACGAGTGTTGAAAGGGGAGAAGGGGTGCTGGAGAGAGAGGAAGCTGTTTGGAGTGGCTTTGTTGTGTGTGTTATTAGTACCAACCTGTCTGACATTAGCTATGGAATCCCAGTAACCAAATCTTTTGTGCTTCAAGTTAAGGGGGCCCACCTGCTTGCTCTCTCTCTCTCTCTCTCTCTCTCTCTCTCTCTCTCTCTCTCTCTCTCTCTCTCTCTCTCTCTCTCTCTCTCTCTCTCTCTCTTTCTCTCTCTGGGTTGTATTCATTCGGCCCCATTCAGCCTACTGTTTTAAGACGTTTATCCCCATCCAGGTGTTTTTGACAGCAGGATAAATTTGTACATTTTTCGATAGATTTTTTTTCCGGGGAAGCCGGATTTCTCCATACACAACACCTGGATGGGGATAAACGTCTTAAAACAGTAAGATGAATGGGGCCGAATGGATACAAGCCACAGAGAGAGAGGGAAAACGAGAGAGAAAAAGCAGGTCACCCCCCCTTAATCAAAATAGTCCGCCAGCTTGTATTATACATGTTCCTCCAAATATTGTCCAGAAATTCTTGTCAGCGACTGTACAAATAATAGTCACTAAACTAGAATTATACTATAGTTACTGGGATTATACTATTATCAATAGTATCTTTTACTGTGCTACTTTGCCTTCTAGGGGAATCATCCTACCCTTATAAAATTATCCTATTCATCGAGACAGACACAGGGGCGAGGGAACGCATAAGTGGTCCCGGACCCTGAGAATTAGAACCCTTGAATATTTATATCTGTTCGAGCTCTGTCTCGATTCGGCCGCCCCCAGCAATGGGGTATGTGCCTGAGTATATACTGTACATACGTACATACATACATTATTATGGTCCTACCTTGTAACTGTGGGTGACGAGAGGATCTATAGAGCATGCGTTGAGGACCAAAAGCCCGCGCAAAAGTTCCCGGGCACTCTTGTGTTGGAATACCCAACCAGCATCACCAAAATCCAGCTTCTTCTCCCCCACACCCTTAGCTGGAAGGGAAAACAATAACAAATATTATACGCTGCACAAACGTCCAGGCCGAAGGCCGATTCTTCAAAAATTACAGGCTCACTATTGCTAGTCAGGAAAAAAATCGACACCTAAATGACACGAAAAGTCTTATTATTGACAAAGAAATGGGGCGACAGGTCTTTAAATTGCCAAACTAATGGGCCGAACGTCTTATAATCTGATAACTAATGGGGCTAAACATGAGGGAGAAGGGAGACCAGATAAACGAGACCCATCTTCCCTTAAAGTTAAAAGGACGGCATCAGTAATGAAAGGGTTAATATTACTGCGACTCACCATCAGATAGATCTTGGGTTACGGTGATGTGGGCGTAGCGAGGGTGTGGCAGGGAGGTGGGCGGGGTGTGGGGGTTCCTTGAGTGCAGCAGAGGCGTGCACAGACCTCGGGCATGGGCGGAGGTGTGATGGTAACGTGACAGAGGTGTGACAGAGGGAGCGGTATGACAGTAAGATGATAAAGATGCGACAGAGTTTGTGTGACAGAAAGTTGACAGCAGTTTGACAGAGTTGGTGTGACAATAGGGTGACAGAAATGTGACAGATTTAGAGGTGTGACAATAATGTGACGGAGATGTGACACTTTCAGGGGTACAACAGTTATTTGACAGAAATGTAGAGGGCATATATAGGCACCCAGATCCTTGTATAGCCAATGGGCGGACCATGTATTGAGGGCGCATCACCAGGCTCACTTGTTTCATCTTGACCCTCAACATTCTGGATATTTGTTTGTAAATAAATCCTCAACAGATCAGGTCAGGTCAGGTGAAGGTATTGAGGGATGTTAAGCCTTTACAACGGCACCTTGTAGCTACTTTCTACTTTTTCTATTTTCTGAAGAGTGTAGAGAGGGGAGAAGGGGTGTTGGAGAGTGTTTAGATGTATTATATAGGGATATACCAGGTCAGATCATGTGAAGGTATTGAGGGATAAGCCTTTACAACGGCACCTCGTAGCTAATTTCTAATTTTCCTATTTTCTGAAGAGTGTAGTAGAGAGGGGAGATGAGGTGTTGTTGAGAGAGGAAGCTGTTGGAGTGGCTTTGTTATGTGTGTTATAGAAGGGGTGTTGGAGAGAGAGGAAGCTGTTGGAGTGGCTTTGTTATGTGCGTTATAGAAGGGGTGTTGGAGATAGAGGAAGCTGTTGGAGTGGCATTTTCTGTCCTTCAAATCACTGTGGAGACTCTACAACTTCATGGTGAGAAAGGAGAAGGGGTGCTGGAGATAGAGGAAGCTGTTGGAGTGGCTTTTGCTGTCCTTCAAATCACTGTGGAGACTCTACAACTTAACCCGTTCAGTACCAGGGAACGTCCTTGTTATCATATTCTGGCAACTTTTAGACGATTTCATTCAGCTTAGGAAGGACCTCTAGCAATGACAAGGCTTCAACATATCTCCACAAACCATTTTAACTACCACATATCCTTCCTAAGCTTCATAATATTGTTAAAATATAGCGATACAATAAAATATAGCACACGTCGCTGGTACTCAAAGGGTTAATGGTGCGCTCCACAGTACACTCGGAGTTATATATAGTGCTTGTTATAGTTATATCAGCAAACTTGTGAGAAAACGGTTAAGGGGAGACTGACTGTTTGTTTGGTCTATTAATTCATGTATTCATATATGTTTTTAGTTTCCTCCCTAGACCTAAATCAAGCTTAGAAAAATACCCCTAGACCCCCCTTCAAGATAAATTTGTAAATTTTTCGGTAGAAAAATTTCCTCGCTATCGCTCGCTAGGAAAAAATCGACACCTAAAGGGCACGAAAGGTCTTAAAATTGACAACGAAATGGGGCAAAAGGTGTTAAAATCGCCAAACTAATGGGCCGAACGTCTTAAAATCTCAAAACTAGTGGGGCTAAACATTAGGGAGAAGGGGGTCCAGAAAAACGGTCTGCCTCCCCTTAACAGATGGTACATTTTCACAAGTCCCAACCTTATCAACGGGATTATTATGACCAAGGTTATTATTTATCGTTTAGTCTCTCTCTCTCTCTCTCTCTTTCTCTCTCTCTCTCTTTCTTTCTTTCTTTCTATCTCGCTCTCGCTCTCGCTCTCTCTCTCTCTCTCTCTCTCTCTCTCTCTCTCTCTCTCTCTCTCATTCTAGGATGGGCAGAAATCGTAACCTCTAACCTCTGTAACCCAAAAAGGGCTTGAGCAAATGGGCTGTCAATTTCCAGACCTATTCCCTGGCCAAGTCTTCCCATTGGGCAAAAAACATTAGCTCGATTACTATAGTCCTTTTTGAGTTAAGGAGGTTAGAGGTTACGATTTCTGCCCAACCTAGAATGAGTTACAGAGGTTAGAGGTTACGATTTCTGCCCAACCTAGAATGAGTTACAGAGGTTAGAGGTTACGATTTCTGCCCAACCTAGAATGAGTTACAGAGGTTAGAGGTTACGATTTCTGCCCAACCTAGAATGAGTTACGGAGGTTAGAGGTTACGATTTCTGCCCAACCTAGAATGAGTTACGGAGGTTAGAGGTTACGATTTCTGCCCAACCTAGAATGAGTTACGGAGGTTAGAGGTTACGATTTCTGCCCAACCTAGAATGAGTTACAGAGGTTAGAGGTTACGATTTCTGCCCAACCTAGAATGAGTTACGGAGGTTAGAGGTTACGATTTCTGCCCAACCTAGAATGAGTTACAGAGGTTAGAGGTTACGATTTCTGTCCAACCTAGAATGAGTTACAGAGGTTAGAGGTTACGATTTCTGCCCAACCTAGAATGAGTTACGGAGGTTAGAGGTTACGATTTCTGCCCAACCTAGAATGAGTTACGGAGGTTAGAGGTTACGATTTCTGCCCAACCTAGAATGAGTTACGGAGGTTAGAGGTTACGATTTCTGCCTAACCTAGAATGAGTTACGGAGGTTAGAGGTTACGATTTCTGCCCAACCTAGAATGAGTTACAGAGGTTAGAGGTTACGATTTCTGCCCAACCTAGAATGAGTTACAGAGGTTAGAGGTTATGGTTTCTGCCCAACCTAGAATGAGTTACAGAGGTTAGAGGTTACGATTTCTGCCCAACCTAGAATGAGTTACAGAGGTTAGAGGTTACGATTTCTGCCCAACCTAGAATGAGTTACGGAGGTTAGAGGTTACGATTTCTGCCCAACCTAGAATGAGTTACGGAGGTTAGAGGTTACGATTTCTGCCCAACCTAGAATGAGTTACGGAGGTTAGAGGTTACGATTTCTGCCCAACCTAGAATGAGTTACAGAGGTTAGAGGTTACGATTTCTGCCCAACCTAGAATGAGTTACGGAGGTTAGAGGTTACGATTTCTGCCCAACCTAGAATGAGTTACAGAGGTTAGAGGTTACGATTTCTGCCCAACCTAGAATGAGTTACGGAGGTTAGAGGTTACGATTTCTGCCCAACCTAGAATGAGTTACAGAGGTTAGAGGTTACGATTTCTGCCCAACCTAGAATGAGTTACAGAGGTTAGAGGTTACGATTTCTGCCCAACCTAGAATGAACAGTCTATAGGATGTATGGTTGATTTATCACTATATATACTTGGTTTCATTTCATCTGACGGTAAATCAAATCCAAATTAACAACTGATTTCTCGATAACTAACGGAAAAATAAGAAACTATACTATGTCTCTGCTTCATATTTAGACCAAGTTTATATAATTAGCGCCTTATTTCACTACACAATCTTCAAAATAACGGAGAAATCTTGAAGGGAACTTTGCAATTTACCGTCAGTTGAAAAGAAACGGGGTATGGGAGGATTTATGTAATGCAGCCGCCACCACCACCACCACCAACACTACTGCCACCACCACCACCAACACCACCACCACCACCACCAACACTACTGCCCTTCCACAGCTGATTCCATACATAATAATTAAGGGGAGGCAGACCGTTTGTTTGGTCTATTAATTAATTTATTCATATATATATATATATATATTTTTTGTTTTTTTTTGTTTTTTCTTCCTCCCTAGACCTCCATCAAGCTTAGAAAAACACCCCTAGACCCCTCCTTCAAGATAAATTTGTGCATTTTTCGGTAGAAAAATGTCCCAGCCGATTCCTCTTAAAATTACAGGCTCGCTATCGCTCGCCAGGATATAATCGACACCTAAATGGCACGAAAAGTCTTAAAATTAACAACGAAATGGGGCAAAAGGTGTTAAAATCGCCAAACTAATGGGCCGAACGTCTTATAATCTCAAAACTAATGGGGCTAATCATTAGGGAGGAGGGGGTCCAGAAAAACGATCTGCCTCCCCTTAATGATTTGGTTTACTTGCAATGTACAAGCAGATGTACAGTAAGTAGTACAAATATATATACTTTGGATGCACAGTCGGTCAAATAAGTCATGTCTCAGCACCAAGTATATTTCGATCAATAATTGGTATCAGCAATATATAAACCTGATTGTTGTGTTCATTTCGAGTGAGATATACAAACATGTTCCTAAGCTTAGTCCCACCCTACTCAACATCTGACAGACATTAATACGGCACGGAGCGAGGCAAACGTAATGACAGCAGAGACGTAACTTATTAGCCCTACTGTACATGATTATTTTTCAACATAATTAGCACGCAACTCTATCTGGTCTGGTAAGATTATAAATGACCACTTGCGAGTTTCTGGCTATGAGGAAGTAGGAGCTGTAGACATCAATATTCAAGGGGATATGGCTTTAGATTTTTGGTCAATTTTATCCTATATTTAATATTTTCTTCTTTTCCTCCCTAGACCTCCATTAAACTTAAAAGAAACATCCATTAGATCCCCTTCTAGATTAATTTGTACATTTTTCGGCTGGGCCGGTTCCTCCTAAATTACAGGCTCACTATCGTTCGCCAGGAAAAAAATTGACACCTAAATAGCACGAAAGGTCTTAATATTGACAAAGAAATTGGGTGAAAGGTCTTAAAATCGACAAAGTAATGAGGCAAACATCTTCAAATCTGAAAACTAATGGGGCTAAACACAAGGGAGAAAGGGGTCCAGTAGAAGCGACAACCTCCCCCTTAACATAATTACAAGTTAAAATATCATCCGAGGTGAAGCCATTGATTTCGGGGGATGATGAGTGATCGGTGCTTCTGAATGCTTATGAGTGATCGGTGCTTCTGAATGCTTATGTGCTTGCTTTTTGTGGGCGAACTGTTATATCTTTTCTGCTGTCACCTATTTTTCCTTTCGTGTGTCTCTTGCTGATCCTCCCTACCCCTTGTGGGAGTAAGGGTTGGCTTACTGACTGACTGACAAGCTATTATATATATAAAGTTGTCGTACATTTGTATAAAACATGAAATCAAATTCAACAAACTCTCTATAATATCCACTAGAATCCTACATTATTTTTGCATTTCTATTTAATATCAAAGTTTACAGCTTCAACTTCTTTATAGCCTGAAAATCACAAGTTGTCAATTAAAAATATATAGGGAATTTCGTCACTAAAAACTACTTGTAAAAATGCTTCGCTCGAGTGTAGGTATTTGTTTCCTCATTTATATATAATATATTGTTTTATAGTATGTGTAGTTTCCTCCCTAGACCTTCATCAAGCTTTAAAAAACACCCCACAAGACCCTTCTTCAAGACAAATTTGTACATTTTTCGATAGAAAAATGTTCTCTTGAATTACAGACTCGCTTTCGCTCGTGAGGAAAAAATGGACACCTAAATAACACAAAACAGTCTTAATATTGACAAAGAAATGGGGCGAAAGGTCTTAAAATTGCCAAACTAATGGGATGAACATCATAAAATCTGAAAATTAATGGGGCTAAACATGAGGAAGAAGGAGGACCAGAAACACGGCCCCTCTCCTCTTGAATATCAGTTAACCCATCAGATGAGTTAAGGGGAGATTTCCACTTAAGGGATTTTTTCTTTACCCCCTTCTCCCTCATGTTTAGCCCCATTGCTTTTGAGATTTTAAGACGTTTGCCCCATTACTTTGGCGATTTTAAGAACTTTCACCCAATTTATGTCACTTTTAAGACCTTTCGTCCCATTTAGGTGTCGATTTTTTCCTGGCGAGCGATAGCGACCTTTTTTAAGAGGAATCGGCCTTCGGCCGGGACATTTTTCTACCGAAAAATGTACAAATTTATCTTGAAAGGGACTCAAGGGGGTGTAATTTCAAGCTTGATGGAAGTCTAGAAAACACACTAAAAACCTCCCCTTAACCACTGCTTAAGAAACTACCTTCGTAATTCAATCACGCGCATTATATATATATATATATATATATATATATATATATATATATATATATATATATATATATATATATATATATATATATATATATATATATAATATATATATATATATATATATATATATATATATACCAATGTATAAGGTCACATAGAGCAACATAACTTATGTGGGCACCTGTACACCTATAATGTATGTCAAGATTGAGGAAAATAATACTCTATAAAGGCTATGCTTTCACACACACACATGGAATTTTAATGAGTTAAGTGAGTTTGTTTTTTCCGGACCCCTTCTCCCTCATGTTTAGCCCCATTACTTTGGCGATTTGAAGACCTTTTTATGCCATGTAGGTGTCAACATCTGGATAGGGCCCGGACATTGGGAGCGTGTTGTTTCTGGACGACATCCCACTTTAACTATCACAAGTCCGCACGCGTACGAACACACGTTTCGAACTAATAGATAATTTACTCAGTCTGCCATGTAAAATATTATGTTTGTGCTGTTGTTATGCTACGATACGATTCATACTACACAATCTGATATAACAATGACAACAATACCATTGTTTGTTATTCCCTCCTGTATCTACATTAAACACGGATAGCTATTAAAGAATTCAGAATGTAAAGAAACACTACCAAACCGCAGTGAATGGACAGACTTTCGTTGTGTATGTGTGTGAGAGACAGATTCATCAGAAGTCACCCATAGAAGTTACTATTAAAGACATACCAGTACTCACATATAATTCATCCATTTTTGTTATCATAATATTAACCTCGTTGCACTGTGCAAACATTGCAATATATCCTATATATATTACAATACTAACATCGAAAAGGTATCCATAGCCATTGCTAAACGTAATATCACGATGAGATGCTTATATAGCCTTTACCCTTACATTAATTCCGAATATATAAACCTACCAGCGTCCGAAGCTTAAGGGGAGATGGTTAACTTTTTGGGCGAATTTTGCATGTTTTGTTTGTTTTGTTTTGTAGATGTTTAGGTGACAATCACCACGGTCGATCTGGGGATCCGCCGCTAATGAGCTCGTCCTGGAATCTTTACGACTCTGAATCTTACGATTCTTTACAGGACTGAACATGCCATTTTTATCGGCAATAGCTCAGAGAAGAGTGTTGAGAGGGGAGAAGGGGTGTTGGAGAGAGAGAAAGGTGTTGGAGTGGCTTTGTTATGTGTGTTTTGTCTGTATACGTCGTCAGGATGTCCCCTGACTAGTTTCCTCCCTAGACCTCCATCAAATTAAAAAAAAAGAACATCCATTAGATCCCCCTTCTAGATTAATTTGTAAATTTTACGTTAGAAAAATATCCCGGCCGAAGGCCGGTTCTTCCAACATTACAGGCTCACTATCGTTCGCCAGGGAAAATATCGACACCTAAATAGCACGAAAGGTCTAAATATTGACGAAGAAATGGGGCGAAAGGTCTTAAAATCGACTAACTAATGGGACAAATATCTTAACATCTGAAAGCTAATAGGGAGAAAGTGGTCCAGAAAACCGGCCCATGTCCCCTTAACTTAGTGTGACCTTACATAATAGTACCCACCATATTATATCGCTACTGATTATTCATTGCCGTTTCACACCTAAATTTCATAACCAGATGATAACAAGTAATATTACAATGTCATCTCAACCAGTGGACCATTTCAACCAGTAGCTCTCAACCAGTGCCAAATTAACCCACACCAACCAAACCAGTGCCAAAATATAGTACTAACCTAACCTAACCGTATTGGTTGATTTGGTACTGGTTGAGAGCTACTGGTTGAGTTGACCGGTCACCGTTGTGTGTCATGAAGCATACACTTCTGTTTTCAGTGTTTGTCACCTTAGACTCTTAGAGCATTATGTCTATTACAACAAACATCGGTAGTAGAAATGTCAGCTCGTTTGCTTCAAGTCTTTAATCCCTTCAGCACCATGACGTAATTTTCATCATATTCTGGTTACCGTTAGACGATTTTTATTTCGCCTATAATCTACCTCTAGGACTCAAATGGTAAATACAATCTCAATAATCCTTCTGAATAGCATAGGTCTTTCTTAAGCTGCATAGCAAGAATAAAATTAAATAGACGTCGCCGGTACAGAAGGGGTTCATGAGTTATGAGAGGTTGGGGGACGCCGTGACAGAACTTCTAGCCTTTTCATAATAAGTAGACTATAATTATTGCAAATAACTTACGGGGAAAAGTGTTTCTCTATTGGTCTGTTTATCTATGTATTTATTATATATTTTATTTGTTTAGTTTCCACCCAGGATCTCCATCAAGTTTAAAGCAACATTTTCAAGATCCCCCTTCTAGATTAATGTGTAGGCTACATTATTAGAAAAGTATAAATTAATTTGATTTGTAAACGTCAATGTATTCTAGGACAAAACGCATATATTCAGTAGTTAAAATTAGTTAGCCAAGCCAAAGAAGTATTATCTTCAAGATCAATTACTTTACAAAGTATTTATTTATTTATACACATTTGAATACCACTGAACATAAAACTGATAAAAAACAAGTATCTTTGCTAACCTTGTGTGACCTCTCTAAAGCATTTGACAGTGTCCATCATAACACCCTTATAAATAAACTAATTAAATTCAAAGTTAACCCATTCTGGTTTAGAAGTTATCTAAATGAAAGATCGCAATCAGTTCTTATGAATAACATACTATCCTCAAAATTACCAGTAACATACGGTGTTTCTCAAGGATCAATTTTAGGTCCATTATTGTTTATTATATTCGTAAATGACATGCTTATGTTCTTATATTCTTATATTAAATATATCAAAGACTGTACACTAGTACAATATGCCGATGACACACAACTTCTACTCAGTGACTCGGTAAATAATTTTGGCAATCTAATTACTAAAACGGAAGAAATACTACAAAAACTGAGACTATATTTTATACAAAATGGATTAATGATGAACGCTGATAAAACCCAATGCATATTCATAGGCACTCGTCAGGTAATTTCAAAAATACCCAGTAATGCCACCATACGCCTTAATGACAGCACTATTGAACCTACCACTCATGTAAAAAATCTAGGCATATATTTTGATAGACATATGAACTTTGATGTCCACATTAGTGAAATGAGTAAAAAAGTAGTAGGGACACTTATGTATATCAATAGAATAAAAGATCACTTTGACAAATCAACTAGAACAATCATTGTACAAACACTAGTGCTAAGTATAATAAATTATTGTAGTGTAATTTGGGGTTCATCAAATGCTACCCAAATATCCAGAGTGCAAAAACTTCAGAATTTTGCTGCTAAAGTGGCTGACGGTAAGTCAAAAAAGTTTGATCATGTCACTCCTAAATTAAAGGAACTAAGATGGTTAAATATTAAAGATAAAATAACGCATGACACACTAATAGTTATTTTAAAATACTTAAATAAGCTTTACCCAGAGTATCTACTAAGTCTACCCACAGTATTCAATGTAACACAACGAGACAACAAAATATGCTTTTTATTCCGAATGTTCAAACTGACATAGGGCAAAAAAAAAATAACGGTAAGAGGACCTGTACTTTGGAACAAACTCCCAGTTAATGTACAAACTTCCAGTAGCCTAGGAACCTTTAAGACTAATGTTAAAACCTTGCTGCTAAACTCTGCTTATGATTAAATTAATGTTCATAAGAAATCTGTACACATGACCCTCTCTCTATATATATGTATGTATGTGTGTGTGTATGTGTACATGTGTATGTATATGTGTGTATGTATATGTATCTCTCTCTAAACCCTAAATCTCTCTCTGTCTGATTCCCACCCCAATTTTAATCCCTCATAATCCCTCTCTCTCTCTCTCTCTCTCCAGTACCGGGTATGTCTTAGTTAAACAGCAGATCTTTAAATTTTAATTTTAATTGTATACACTGTTATGTTCTTATGTAAAAATATAATACTGTATTAAAGAGAACGTTACTGTATTTAGATAGGCTATATGAAGGTGTCCTACCCTGAGCCAGGTGCAAGGGCTAACCTAATAATCCACAGGCTTATCTGCCCTCTTAACCCTTTCACGCACATATGACGCAGAGGTTGCCAGATTAGCAATAAGAAATAGAGTTCTCTCACTCTTATAATTACCTCTCCAAAATTAGTTTTCTGCCCACAGCTAACTCAAAGACAACTGCAGAGGTTGAAGTAACTAAACTAAAGGTTTCTAAATACCCCTGATGCTAACAAAGGCTTTAAAGTATCCCCAATAGGCTCAAAATCGCGTCATATGTCGGATAGGGTTAATCTACATAGATCTGAGCTGACCTACTTGGTGTATTTGTAATTACAGCTTAGGAATTGTGGTCCGTCACACCTGGTCTGAATACACAACTAACAACTGTATGTCTACTGTATGTAACACTAAATTATGTATTATGTATTAGTATTGTAACTACTTTGAAAACACTAAACCCCCAACTGTATATAATTATATTTGTAAATACTATGTAAGAAGAATAACCACGGCCGGTGGAAATAAACTTTATTATTATTATTATTATTATTATTATTATGAACATTGCGCACTTCTCGCAAGGGCCCTTACGGGTAGATAACAGTATGGGTATTTGTCTTTTTAGAATCTTTATCGGCATCTTATCATAATAATTTATATAACCTCTGATAGAATACAACCTCATTTGTTATGCATAATATTTCGTATACAGGTAATCAGATTTCTGTTTCAAATTGTTATGTTGTATTCTTCATTCTGAATTGACCACTTGCGAGTTTCATTCTTTAAGGAAGTTGGAGCAGTAGACATCTATTGAAATGCTGGGTGTGAAGGGAATTTTTCTGTCCTGCAAACTCCCCAGGCCCACTTAGGGTCAACCTTTTCCTGGTGCCTGGCGCGGGGCTCGAACCTCTGAAGGGAGTTTAACCCTCCTAAAAACCCACAGGTTTTGAGATGCCTTGGGTGGGGTTCGAACCCTGGTTAGTGACCATGGCCCCTAGGTCAACCAGGCCCGCACGCTAACCCACTGTACTACCACAGACGTACAAAAGTATAGTAACCTTAGTCCGATTTGTAAGAACCAGGTGATAGTCTCGTGGTGATTCACGTGATGAGTTTATTGGACTTCCCATCAACGACTATTTTACACTATACCTGACATCAACTCGGGTAGTACATTATTGGGGTTGCGGGATATTTTCGAGGGCATTACATCTATATTTAACAGAATGAACAGCTAAAATAAAGTTGTAATGCATCTATCAATATATAAAACCCAATTCCACATACTTTCTATTAATCAAAAAGTAACATTATTATTGTATATCTGTTTAATATATCCAACTTCCTTATAGCCTGAAACTCGCAAGTGGTCAATTAAGGCATATTATACACTACACTCTAAACATCACAATATGTATGGTGGTCAAGCATATGTGTTAACTTCGCAGAGTTAGTGGCAGAATATATATATTTCAAATTTGGCGGCTTTAGGAAATACACTCCATGTTTACAGTCTCAGTTTCCACACATTCTATTCTTAATCAATAATTACTAAATCAGCTAAGAAAACTAATTGGTTGACCCCTAAATGCTTATAGACTAGCCTTTAATTGATATAAAATATGAACAAAAGTTTAAAGTTGATTATTTATCGTGATATTAATAGAATAAAGATGGTCTAAAGCCTTTGCATTCCTGATCCAAAACAAACAGACGACTTCGACCCAGTCAGCTGATTCTAGGACGAGGCTCTGGTTTCTCTCAATATTCTTGGGTCGTACCACATTGAGTCCTGTGATACGACCTACCGTGACCTGACTTGACCCGAGGGACCTGCCAGAGCCTGTGAGAGGGACCAGAGGAGGGTGATGGAGGACGACTTGGAGTATTTCATAACCTTCCCAACCCCAACCCCCAGGGAGACACAGCGGAGAGCACCTTCAAGGTCAGAACTGTCAAACGGATTATTGTTAACGTTTGTGTTTATAGTGCGGGACACGCAGAGGGATGATCTTGTGCACCACTGCCACCCACACTGTGTGGGAATTTTCCAGGGCAGAAGCCGGTAAAAATTTAAGAGATCCCGGACAGCCTTTTTACTAGGCCTAGGCTAGTAGGCCCTAGCCTAGTTATTTTTTTATTTTTATTTTTTTATTTTATTTGATAGACTATACAGTGTTGTTTAATCCCGAGGACCGTCGCATTTTAGTATTTTCAACATTAGGGTAGGCTACTCGCCTACTCGGGGAGTAGGCCTATGGGTTACCAGACAAAAATCTGGTAAATCTACAGTTATACTACCCCTCCCCCACTAGCCCCCACCACCTCCCCCTACAAAACACGCCTTTTAGCATGTTTTTGGATGGTTCAGCAGACGCGGAAACTGGAAAAAAACTTATTTTGATAAAAAATTATCACCAACCAGATAAGAGTTTTTCAGGTAATTTGTTGTTGTTTTTATTTTTTTATTTGATATACAATGTTGTTTAATACCGAGGACCGTCGCATTTTAGTAGTTTTAACATTAGCCTAACCTAACCTAACCTAACCGAAAAGTAACCTGTTTCTGCGACGGTCTAAACTCCCCCTCACGTTCCCTGTTTATGGGTGCGCGACGGTCTAAACCCTGCTCACGTTCCCTGTTTATGGGTTTGCGAAGGTTTGTAATACTTCAATGTATCTATTTCAAGTCAAATATACATTTCCGCGCATCATCAAACCATACTAAGTCTACTAATAATATTAACCCATTAGTACCAACAGAATAGCGACAAAATAGGGGTAGTATAACTGTAGATTTATCAAAAATCTAGCTTTGTTAACAATGAAAATTGAAAATTTTATCATTGAATATTAATATTAGGCCCTATTGATTAGAATAACCTAAATAAATATAGGCCTAGGCCTAACCTGAAGTTTGGCACAGCTATTCTAAGAATCGTGGGACAGATTTGATGATGATGATGATGATGATCGTGGGACAACCTGTATGTTGTCACAGGCCGTAGCTCGATTGGTAGAGCGTTCGCCTGCTAACCGTGAGGTTGACGGTTCGAGCCTCGGGCCAGCCAGTGAGTTATTGGCAGACGTCAGTGCTGTTGGTGAACGGTGCGGTCTAGCAATCTGTGGCAACTATTCACTAAGTCCCTGATTTATCAGGGCACCCACCCTAGCCTTGCTATTCAGCAGGGAGTGTTTGGTGGTAAAGACTGCATCATCATCATCACGATTTCACGAAGCTGTTTCTACTATTCAACTGATTATCTACCATCCAGGGGTCACAGGGTGAGTACTGAATAGACGACTATGAGAATTGTTTGTAATATATCTCACCCAACTGTTTTTCTACCATCCAGGGGCGAGGAAGAGGATGACGACTTTGTGTTTGTGAGTGGCGGAGGAGGAGAGAGAGAGCCAGTGGTGTTCCTGCTAGGCTGGCTGGGAGCACAAGACAAACACCTCGCCAAGTACTGTGACATCTATAAGCAGCGAGGGTTAGTAACTTGGTCTTGGTAGCAGGCATATGTATCCTTTCAGAACGAGAACGGATGATATTTTTTCAATTATAATTTTTATAGCATTAGCCTAGAGGATAATAAAATAGCATTGTTTTAGGCATCTCTTCTCTACCAAACACATACCAGTAATATTATTTGAACGATAAACCACAAATTTATCTTTCCATAATGAACAATAATAAAAGACTAAAAAGAGAGAACTCGGCTTTGGTTCGACACCCTGACCAAAATTTATGAAAGTGACAAGTGTATGATAGTTGTTGGACTCATTGACTCTGAACTTCCCCACAGATGCATCACCATTCGCTACACCTCCCCAGCCTCATACCTGTTTGTGCGACCCGGTGTACGCCTCCTGCCAATTGCACGGAAGCTGGTGGCTCTCCTGCGTGACATGAGTCTTCACCAGCATCCCGTCTTCTTCCACATCTTCAGCAATAATGGTTCCGTCCTCTATTATTACTTGACTCAGGCCATGGCAGAACCGGGTACTCCTCACATTTCTGTCAAGGGTTGCATCTTTGACAGTACTCCGGCTCCCAGGAGAATCTATAGTGGTGGGTTCTGAAACTTGTCTTAACCTTTAAAATCAGATTATTCCAATTTTACTTTTAACTTCCACATGACCATATTCCACTTAAGAAGCTTTGTCTTAACACTTCTGAAGTGAACAAGGTTTGAATTAGGGGGAATGAAAGGATAACAGAAATAATCTATCGTATCTATCTATTGCCGGACGCCTTACTCCCCTTATGAGGGTGGCCATACACAGAATGCCCCCATGCGGACCTATTCCCTGTGAGAGGGACAACCCGAGCCAGTTTAGTGAAGGACTTACAGGATTGACCACTCAATTTAGGATCCGTCCGACTCCGAGGCCCTCTGTGTATCTTGTTAGCACTATTTTTCTACAGTGGTGTTCGGCTAATCCATCCACTAACCTGCCTTACCCTTAGGTAAGCAGTACGGATTTGTATCAGGTTAACTCCCCTAGACAGGTTGCCAACCAAGGCTGATGAGTCCCATCCACCCGGATTTGTATAAGGTTGTGTCCCCTAGATGAGTTGCCGACCAAGGCTAACGAGTCCCATCCACCCGGAAAACAGAAATAATACCTGTAGTAATAAAATAGGCCTATGAATTTATGGCAGACCTATGAGAGTTCTGTATGGAGCTCAGTGGTCTGGTTAATCTGCTCTACTTAACAATAATATGGCAATTTTATGCATATTTAGCCCAATGATACTTTTTGTATCTAAAGATAATACTTTACTAATTGGAAGTTTCAGAATATCTATGGATTTTAGATAAACAAGTTTCTACTGTATATCAACATAATTTTTTTTTCCTAGGTGTCCAAGCAGCGTACGCGGCGACCCCAGGCTCCGCATGGAAGAAACTGTGCGTGTCGGTGGGTATGATGCTGTACCTACTTAGCTGGAGGGTAATGTCTGTCTTGTGGACCATCATCTCTGGGAAGCTGCCCATCCATCCTCCCTGGGCACTGGTGGAGGTTAGCTGCACACCATATTTACTCCACTCTTGTTAAGCATTCTCTTTATTCTTCAGTATGGTTGGTTGTATGTGTTCAAGCTCTGTATGTGGTAACCCAGGTTCGAATCCCGATAGGATCACATGCTGTCATTAATTTAATTGGGAAGTGTTTGGTGTTAGGAGTGAAATAAATAAATAAGATTATTTCTGGTATACAGTATCTTATATTCTTTAACATTTTCTATCTTTTATTTTGCTAAAGCGTTGTTTCCACATAGCGATTCTGATTAGTTCTTTTGCCTTTATATTGTCTCGTCCTTGTTTTGGTTTGTTTATTTTGAAAAGTTTTACATTATTATTTATTAATTGTACCCTCTTCCCAGGAATCCTCACGGTGGCCTCAGCTGTTCCTGTACTCCAAGGCTGATAAACTGATTGGCTCTGATGATGTGGAATACTTTATTGCCGAGCGTAGGAAGCTTGGGGTGGCTGTGGTGGCCAAGTGCTGGACAGACTCACCTCATGTGCAGCACTATAGGTAATGTACCATAGCCCATTTTTTAACACCTTCAGTACTGTAACCCTATTTCTAGCTATCACTAAAGCTAGCGCCATCGAACTTGACAAAAATCTTGATCCCTGACCTTTTTATAACTCAAAAAGGCCTAGGGCAAACTGGCTGTAAATATCCACACCTATTTCCTGGTGGGCTCTTCCCAAATGATAGAAACGTCAGCCCGATTGCTTTAATTAATTTTGATTTATGAGAATTTAAGGGGCCAAGATTATTGTCAAGTTTGTAGGCACTATCTATAGACCATTAGGACCATAAACTATCTAACCCTCTGACTTGTAAATATTCTTTAAAAAAAAACTAGGTAAAATCAACTAGTAATAGCCTGAATCAAAGGAAGAAAGGTGTTCCCATACACTGTAAGGGTTTCATAAAACATCCATGTCTTATATTCTCTTGGTGTTGCAGAGTCCACCCGGAGGAATACCGTGAGTCCGTCTACGCTTTCCTGTCCCAGTGTCTGAGTCAAGAGTCTGCTGTGACCTCCCCCTCAGCCTCACCCTCACCACCCCTCCTCTCCCTCGACACCACCACCCCACCACCCACTGACACACACCACAAACCCAAGGATGACTAGAGACTTCTTCGAACCTCCTATCAACTTCTCTGGATCCTCAAAATTGGTTGCGATAATTTAATTTTGGACTGAAAACGATACTGCACTGCATAAGAACAAAAATATTCAGACGAACAAAGCTTGAATACTAATTTGATTTCGTGCCCAGTCAAGATGAACAAATTATCCATAGGGTGAAAATCTATAGGCTAATGCTATGAATATTTGTATTAATAAATTATATCCACTTGACAGAAAAATGCTTTATTGTACAGACACAGCAATTTTGCATCTGAGAAGATTGCAGAGAATCAAACTGTTGCATCATTAAAATGAAACTTTTTTTTCTGCTGTGCGGTTATATATTCTTCAAAGTCTACAAACATTGTTGTGACTATATTCTATTAATTTATAATAAGTCTAGATATCCCTCTCTGTTCTTCCACCTCACTCTCGTACACTCTCTTAGTCATGCTCTCGCTTCCCGTACGTTTCACATGGCCAAACCATTTCAAGGTGTTCCTTTTCACACTTTCCAGCACATCTACATCCACACCACGCTTCTCTTGTACTCCCTCATTCGTCTGTCTATCCCTCCATGTAACTCCGCACGCACTTTCAAGTAACTAATTTTCACCCCTCTCACTCTTGGTTTGAGTCTCTCCAGCAGCGCCCATACTTCGCTCCCGTAAGTGAATGTCGGGATTACCACACTGTCGTGCAAGGACTTCTTTACTTCCATACTGACCACCCTATTTCTTGTTACTGCTTTCATCATTCCTACAACCCTCTTCCCCTGTTGCACCCTCCTGCACTTCTTCATCCATACTCTTATCTTTACTCAACACACTGCCCAAATACTTAAGTGAGTTTACATTCTCCATAGCCTGACTGTTCAACCTCACCTCACACTCTTTGGCTGCACCCCTTTCAAAGACCATAACCTTGCTCTTCCCCCGCATTTACCTTCAGACATGACTTACCTTCCTGAAACAATAATATATGGTATCTACTGTACTGTATATATTTTGCCAATAGATCAGTGATAAATGTGCAATACAGTAATATATTTGCAGTGTAGGCCAACATTGCATTTGTGATAGTTCAATATTTGGTCATTTGAGGATTGTACGGTAAGTGCAGTCATTCATTTACAACGTACAGTAACCATGACACGAACCTGGATAAGTTTTGATAACGGGGGACTGACTCCCTAATCGCTAAACGAGGTGGACACGAATGAATCTCCTCTGTCATCAGTCAGGTTTATATACAGGTCTCCCTCGATTTACGATTGGGTTATGTTCCTGAAAACCCGATCTTGAATAGGAAAATCGTATAGCGAACCGAAAAATTAATGGGGATCTGTTGTGGGACCAGCCAAAACCCAAACACCTAAAAACCTATAATAATATCGTAAATCAGGGCATCGGATAGTGAGGGAGACCTGTATACAATGTACAGTATATATATATATATATATATATATATATATATATATATATATATATATTGCAGGTATATACAGTATATAACTGGAAGATGTGTTTAGAAGTTTACCCCTTTGTACTAATGTTGTTTGAAGTGGGCAATGCCATTTATTCTCATTAATACTCTGTGTAATCTGTTATGGTGGATTAATATAGCGAGCTCCCTACAACATTTGTCATAGGTTCATACTTCGGCAACTGTACTTTGCATTTGTGATATATAATTTATCCTAACATTTTCAGGGAAGTATATAAATAAATATTATGGAAATTGTGACTGTTTATTCTGTATTTTTTTTTTTTTTTTGTGAGCTGTAAATGTTGCATATTGAACAAGACATCTTTACAGTATTGAACAAGTCTTCTCACATGAGCATTTAATATGTATTGTGAACAGATATATTTAAATACCATATATAAATCTCCCATTTATAAAGATCAAAGAGGAATTGGAGAAATGGTGTGAAAGACGCTTTGACAAATAAGGGCTCGAAAATCCAGGAGGGCGAAAAGAATATGGGATATTTTTTAGATATACAGTATTGTGGAATTTAATATACAGTAAATGAAAGTAGTTGAATAATCCTAGCACTAATGAATCTTATGATGTGGAGTGAGAATTGTTATTACCAGTTTATATTTTTATTAAGATTATTAAAACCCATGAAAAGACTAAAAGTAACAGGGTGTTAAACCGGAGCAATTTTGTTTGAAGACTTGAATGAATTGTTGTGTTTTACACCAACCAACTTCACATCTAAACTCAATTAATGAAATCAACAAATACATGTGGCACTCCGAGGACTCGAACCCAGGATACTCGCATCAAAATTCCGCGCACTATGCATAACGCTATCAAGGAATACAGGAAAATTCATATTAAATACTGTAGCATTAGTTTTGGCCATTTTATAATTTTCAAAGACATGGTTTGAACTATAAACCATAGTAGCCAGATTAAAGTTAAAAGGACGGCGCCTGTACAGAAGGGGTTAAAAGGACTGATTTTCATCCTGGCCCATGGACTAGTGTTGTCAATTTAGCTACTTTTTCGCTATATCTAATTTACTTCGATTTTGGCAAATTCTTAAATCTAGCGACATGAATTCTAGCGATATTTTGGAGATTGGAGCCATTTTGAGTGATATTCTAGAGATTGTGGCATTATTCTAGCAATTTTCGGCATTTGATTTGGTAACCCTGCCATGCACTGTACAAGTTCGACCATTTATGACTGAGAAAAACCTGTAGAAAATAGTGTATCCGTCCCTGTGTAGGTTGTGTGTGTAAACGTATGTTGTGTGCGTGTTTGTGTACACAAGACATTTGCCAAGATGCTGGTATAGGTAGCGCCAACGAACTTGACAATTTTCTTGACCCCTTAGCTTCTCATAACTCAAAAGAGCCTAGAGCAAACTGGCTGTAAATACACACACCTATTTCCTGGTGGGCTCTTTCCTAATGATAGAAATGTCAGCTCACTTGCTTTCATTAATTTTGAGTTATGAGAAGTTAAGGGGTCAAGAAAATTGTCAAGTTCGTTGGCATTACCTATAGATCATGTCCTCAGCAATCACAAGCTTCCCTGGGTCACTCTTATTATTATTACTCTATTATTATGAATGAATTGCAAGTGTGGCTTTATTTATATTATCAGTTACTACTCAGATGAGTTAACCACTACATGAGAAACTACACTGGTAATACAATCATGTGCATTTATTATATTTCCTTGTACAAGATCACAGAGTGGAACAACTAATGTGGACATTATACTTTGCCTACTACACAATGTCATGTACAGTATAGTAATTTAGTTATCCTTTATGGATATTTAATTGCAAAATAAAGTATATATACTGTGGATAAAGAACACCCATCTGAGGAAGAGTACTTTATTGACAACATTTCGCAGATAGCTTCATCAGGTCACTAACCAAGTACCAGTACTGTAATGTACTTGATTTGTAGCTAAAATAAAATCTTTTCACTTCACTTAAGTTAAATAAGGATCTCCATAAGTCAAACCGATAATTGAATTAGTTTAGATACGTTACAGTTTCATAATTTTTTTTTATCCTTGTATTCCATTACTCAGAACGTTAGTAACCAGTAATGTTGACCATTAATTAAAAGGGTGAGGGCTGGTCCTATCCAATGTGAGGCTTGGCATCCTCCACCCAACTACCATCAACTACATTTGAGAATTATTTTTAAAGTTAGGTGTAGGCTATAGGCCTTCGTATAAAGATGGCACTGAAAATAATCCAAGATCCTAAACCTGATTTGTATACAGTATAGGCTAGTACAGGAGTCAAACATTTTGTATACAGTATATACTGTATACAGTATATACTGTATACAGTATATACTGTATACTTATTCCTGATTTCATTAAACAAATCACGCTTTGGATAACCCAGCTTATCTTGGAAATGAATGCCTATTATATTTTTTGTATGCTATTTTATTGTTAATATTTAAATTATTTCTTTAATGTTGTAACTTCAAACTCTATAATGATCTTCTAATATATTAAATTATTGTGTTGACAATGCCAAGTACATGTAGAAACCTTTGTATTACCTAAGATAGAATGAGCCAAAGCCTAGGATCCACAAGATCAAACACCTTACCACTTTCAGCATATGATGATGCTTTTCTTTCTCATACACACACTTAGTCAAGGATCTAGAAAATGCCCCACGTTTCTTACTGCAGGTCGTACAACGCGACCAGTGTTGAATAATATCTCAGTGTTGACCAGAATGTATAAAGCGTCATTAAGTACTGAAAGGGTTAACCCTTTCAGACTCATATGACTCAGAGGTTGCCAGATTAGCAGTAAGAAATAGAGTTATCTCACTCTTATAATTACCTCTCCAAAATTAGTTTTCTGCCCACAGCTAACTCAAAGACAACTGCAGAGGTTGAAGTAACTAAACTAAAGGTTTCTAAATACCCCTGATGGTAACAAAGGTTTTAAAGTATCCCTAATAGGTTCAAAATCGCGTCATATGTCGGAGAGGGTTAAGATAGAAATAACTTAATGTAGATTATCTGTAGCGTACGTGTTTTGATTTTCGTGAGTGATATAATGCCATAGAGATTTATCATTTCAGAGGTAGTTTTATTTTCCGTGGTTGGTGTAATTACAAGTAGGTCTCCCTCGATTTATGATTGGGGTTACGTTCCTGAAAACCTGATCTTAAATAGAAAAATTATATAGTAAACCCTAAAATTAATAGGGTAAATGGGGATGCGTTCTGGGACCAGTCAAAACCAAACTCCTAAAAACCTAAAATAATATCGTAAATCGGGCCATCGGATAGTGAGGGAGACCTATATAGTATATATAAAAATTAAGGAATAACTTGGTTAATATTAAATCAAACGGTTACACTTCTATTCATAATGTATTTGTTTTATTTAAGGTTACTGATATGGACTGTATTGTTTAGTCTTTCAGTGTGATGATGTGTTTTGGCATTTTCTTACAGCTAACATTAGACAATTTTATACAGATTAATAATGATGACCAGTGGGAATATATACCTACAGGTGTAGGTGATGTAGAAGGAATTTGTAGTCTTGCTGAGGCATAGTTAGCACTATGTCAAATTCAGCTACAATGATGCCAGTGACAGTTCAACTTAAAAAAAGATTACAGTACAATGAAAACAGATTGTAAAAACAGTTGTATGTATGTAACTATCTATAGTCTCAATTAACCCTCTGGCTCACTCATATCTTTCCTAAGCTGAATAAAATTGTCTACTGATAGCCTAAACAAAAGTAAGAAAAATGTCATTGTATTCAGAAAGGGTGAATCTACCATATACCTATATTTATTTATTTATTTATTTATTATTGCACCATTTTCTTTTTTTTTACTATATGCAGTATGACATTTTATAACCGAAATATATTTTAATACAGTTAGGCGTGTTTGTGGTAGATTCAGTATACATATTTTTGTCAGGTAATTAGTTGGTTTTCATCTTTCTAATGTTCCGGAAGGTATGTTGACAGTAATCACAATATTTCTGAAACCATATTATGCATTTTCTTAGTACAAGCTTTATGTCGCCTCGTGCTCGGGCCAGTTATTCTCACCTAGTCAGTTCACTCAAAATCACATATGAATTCCAAAGTAAAAGAAATGTAATTAGAAATGTAACCAGAGCTTTGAATTGGATGCTCAAAGATTTCACTATACAGTACTGTACTCTGTTTCTTTTCAGCGATAGTGAGAGAGGTCTGTATGGAGTTACTTGGCTTGGTTGAGTTAATTGGTCCCGCATGAGGTATTAGAGTACTAGGCACAAATCTATTGTATGGTAGAGAACTGTATCCCAGATCTGAGACAGAATATACCCAATTATAATGTAAAACTTGCAAAATAAGCAAACCAAAACAGTGACGACACACTATAAAGGCAAAAGAACTTATGGAAATAATGCATTAGCAAAATGGAAGTACTGTACTATGTATGCCTATACATCAATTATGTAAACTGTCTTGGTGGTATAATGGTTTAAGCGTGTAAGTTCTGTATATGGTGTCCTGGGTTCGAATCCCCGGAGGATCATATGCTTTCATTAAGAGTTATTGGTGTTAAGAACGATATTAGTTAATATGCACTATGCAGATAATGGATCATTTGTATATATGGTATGGTTGAGGATGGATATGAACCTACATTTTGGAAACCACCATTATATCACCCCAAATTTCCAGGAAGTCTCATCCTGTACAACTTCTAACGTTCCATAAGAGCTTGTGATTTCTCCATAATACTGTATTGTCAAATCCTTAGCTTTGGCTGAGGCCAGCCCTATAAGAGTTACGTTGTGTAGCTCAGTGGTCGGGTTAAACTACGATAGAAAAAACAAATGTGTGTGGCATTTGGAAAATCTAGAACTTGATAGTACAGTATCTATTTTTTTATAATGTACAGCACAATGATAATAATTTAGTCACTACAGTACTGTAAAATACTACGGTACTTAAACCAAAATTATACATCTTAATCACTTGTCAGTTAGCAAGGCAACTGTTGTCCAAGTTAGTGCGTCTTGAAATGTATATAATTTTATGTTTAACTTTCTCAAACCAAGATTCAGGTTATTTTTTCAGAACTGTAATTGAAACTTGGTGACCATATATCTTTATAAATTCAGGTATCTACTGTGCTTGGATTTGGGATACAGTACGGCTATATATTATAATTTTCAAGCTGTGATTCTATTAGTTGAACTGAGTTATGTACAAAGCCTTCGGTGTGTTGGGATTAAAATAATATTTACTCCATATGTCAAATTTTATTACCTCTCCTTAAAGTGTGTAGCCATAATTGTTTTTAACTTCATTTGGGTTTGGATTCATTAACTTTACCATTCAAACTTACCATTTATATAGGCCACTGCACTCCACAAACACACTTCTCACAGACCTTACACAAAGAGCTTTCGACGGCATCAACTCAGCTAGACCACCACAAAGATCACTATTAGCCACACTCGACATTAGTAAAGCCTTCGATGCCATCCCCCGCCACAACCTAACAAACAAAATCTACAACACAAACATGCACAACAACACAAAAAGGTGGCTGGCCAACTTCCTAGCAGGCAGATGTGCACACGTATCTTTTGCCGGTCAGTCGTCTAAAATCAGAAACTTTCCAAACGGAGTCCCACAAGGATCCGTCCTATCGCCCGCACTCTTCAATCTGTACATGCACGATATAACTACACCCAATACACCCCAAATAAACTTAGCCTCCTATGCAGATGACATAACACTCACATGCACACACCATGACCCAAAAAGAGCAACAGATCTCCTTCAACCCTATCTCAACACACTACATGGCTGGTGCACTACAAACAGACTTAATCTAGCCCCAGCCAAATCCACCGCAACCCTGCTCACAAGTTGGACAGAACACGAATACATCCCTCAACTCACCATAAACAACACACCCCTAACACATACACACACACCCAAAATCCTAGGAGTAACATATGATACTCATATGACATTCAAACAGCACACCACAAACATTAAAAAGAAACTGACACCCAGACTTAACGCCCTCAGGTCACTTGCTCACACAAAATTTGGACACAACAAAGAAACTACCACCACAGTATATAAACAATACATAAGATCAGTGATGGAATACGCAAGCCCAGCCTGGGCTTCTAACCTAGCTGAAACACATCATAAGACCTTACAGACTATTCAAAACAAAGCCCTGAAGATCATTACAGGCTTCACAGCTACTGCACCCACAGATCACCTACATCAAGAAACCAAAATCCTCAAAGTCAAAGACCATTTGGACATGAGAGGCACTCAATTCCTGGCAGCAGCCTCCACGAACCAAGACCACCCCCTAAACTACATGGCAACACACCCACAGACACCAAGAAATATCAAAACAACACCCAGCACACGGTATCACACACAATTATTGTCCTCTCTCCCTCCCTGCCCACCCCGAACCAACTTCCAGAAGCACATCCATACTCATATCTCTCACCGATCCATCCACTCACTCACAGACAACACGCAGCTGCATGCACGACCTCCCGAAATTCATCCTTCCGAATCCTCCCTTCCTCGCGAGGACAGAGTCCACCTGGCCAGGCTGAGATGCGGACACCATCCAGCTCTCCTGAGCTATCAGAAGAGACTGGATGACTGCATTGTCGACGCCTGCCCGGGATATAACACAGCACCCCATACCATTAAACACATCATAGAAGATTGCATTTCACACAACCACTTACGCCAACAACACAATCTACACTCAATGAGAGCTCTGTGGGAAAGCCCGATCGTGGCCATGGCCTTTCTCAGGGACTCGGGGCTGTTCGGCCAGGCAGCTTAGGGAACAACAACAACAACCATTTATATATGAAGGGTCATGCCTGGATGTGAGGTGGGCGGCCATTGTTGTGTGCTCTGCTGCGTGTCTGCCTGCTGAGACCGGATCGAACCTCTCCGGGAGGTTCTAAATCATTCACTGACCTTTTATCCGATTCTCCGTCATTTTCCTTCCCCCCCTATCGTCCGTTTTTTGCGTCGCCTTAAGCTCCTTTCAGTAATCTGATCCAATCCTTCGGGCCAGACCTATGAGAGTTCCGTATGGAGCTCAGTGGTCTGGTTAATCTGCTCTACATAACTAACTAACTCTCCGGGAGGTCTGGGGCTGGGGAAATGCTGGAGGCCCCTAGTGATCCTTGGTCTCTGGGTCTTCTCCTGGGCGACCTAGATGTGTGTAATTTTATTTATATATATATTTTTTATGTTGTGTTGGGTTGTCTCTGTTCGGGCTCTGTCTCGAGTCGGCCACCTCCAGCTATAAAGTATGTGCCTGAGTATATACATACATACATATACAGTACATTCAAGTGACTCCATGCAGCTTAAAAAGGATATGTAGAAGTTAAAAGGGTTAATTGAGATAATCTATAACCTTTTAGTTGATAAGAGGCCCTTCCTATACTGAAAAAATTGTCAACTCCAACCGACTTCTGGAATGGAGAGTGGAAGAAAGGGAGCTGCCTGGTCGCAGTGGAGCCCCAGCTCAACTGTGTCGCTAGCGGACGGAATACTACAAAGTGTAACAAAGTGTACAAAGTGTAAATAGCCAAAATAAAACTAAAATTACGTCATCCGACCTGCAAGTGTTAGTACCAGAGGGTCGCTGTTGATGTTTGTGGGCTGATGAAGTGTTAGAATTATTGGGTAAGAGTGTACAAATAGCTTGTGAGGGGTAGGAGAGCTTTCCTTTCGATCATTTATTAACACTAGTTGTTGTGGTGTTTATTTTAATTGTTGAGAGAGAGAGAGAGAGAGAGAGTGAGTGTGTGTGTGTGTGTGTGTGTGTGTGTGTGTGTGTGTGAGAGAGAGAGAGTGAAAGTGAGTGAGAACACTTCGTCAAACCCTTTACAAGTCAAAAATAACCCCCAGACCCACATTCAAGCTAAATTTGTAGGCCTATTTTTTTCGGTAAACTAATTTTGTGTCAAACTAATGGGACGAAATTGGGGAAATCTAAAAGGCCACTTTCGGGGTGAATAGGCCTGTTAAACTCTGCGCACAAACTCTAACAATTAAGTTTTAAAAGTTATTGCTAATAGGATACGTATTTGTGCGATTATTTGTTAAGATTTATTCCTTATATACCTTTCAGTACACACCCCAACACTTAGGGGAACGTTGTGGTTGAAGGCCATGCAGATACAAAGAAAAGTAATAGCCACTGTGTACAGTATACTGTATACTACTATAGTATTATGGAGAATAGGAACGTTGAATAATTATAAAATAGTTTACCATATAATTATTCGTTTTCTCTTAATAATACAACAAAGAAAACTAATATTAGATGAGTTACTAATGTAATTTGCGAATATTATTTCCGCTTTATTATTTTCAAAAGCCAATAATTAGAAAGGATTCCTCGTATATTCAGTATAAGGATTCAGTATTTATTGTATTATGGCAAACAGTTAACCCTCTGAAGATTGAGACACATTAAATATTACAAAATAGTTTACCATACAATTATTCGTTTTCTCTTAATAATACAACAAAGAAAACTAACATTAAATGAGTTACTGATGTAATTTGCAAATATTATTTTCGCTTTAATATTTTCAAAAGCCAATAATTAGAAGGGATTCCTTGTAGGCTATATTCAGTATAAGGACTCCGTATTTATTGTATTATGGCAAACAGTTAACCCTTTGAAGATTGTGACACATTTTGACTGTGGGAATGATAAGTTGATAACGCTAAACACTATCTCAATTGACCACTTGCGAGTTTCAGGCTATAAGGAAGTTGGAGCCGTAAATATTAATATAAAATAGATATACAATAATAATGTAGGTTTTTGATAGATAAAAGGCATGTTGAATTGGGTTTTATGTATTTATGAATGTACTACGACCATATTTTAGCTGGTAATTCTGTTAAATATTGATGTCTACAGCTCCAACTTCCTTATAGAATGAAACTCGCAAGTGGTCAATTAACTCTCTGACTTCCATAATACCATTCCTAATCTGAATACAATCGTCTGATAATAACCGCAAGACAGAACATAAACGAGTGTAGCCTATTATTGGATCTGGGAAAAAAAAAAAAAAAAAAAAACGCATAGCCTACTACCTTAAGAAATCCTGACGAAACTGTAGGGAGTAGAAATCCAAATGTATATATTCTATTGCATGTTTATTGCTGAAATTGTTAAGAAGGATAAATGCTAAACAAGTAATGTAGGTTTTAGGTAAATATTTATCATACCAAATACAGTTCTATAATATGAACTTGCAAAAGCACAATATTATTGCTGTTATCATGCTAATATATACAAATACTGTACATGTGCAAAATGTGGGACGAGAGACTGGTTCCTGTCAAATTGGTTCAGTATCCACAACATTGAAAAAAGAAAGAAACTAGTATGTGCCAGAGTATATAGATAGATAGATAAATCCACAACATGCTGACACGAAAATACATTTGCTGGATATTAAATAACTACCCATTCGTTAATTATATATACTGTAAGCCTATTTATATCAATAATCAGGAAATTGACAGCAAGGGGATGATTTTGTTTTTGTTTGCAAAGTTAAGTTAAAAAACAAGAACTTACGGATAGTGAACCAAGATACGTCAGGTTTAAATGGGCTAAATAGTGTTATATTGCCCAATATCACTATTTATATACACAATATCAGTGTACTATTGTCTACAAAAGTTTTGTTCCTCCCCTAAAGAGTGGTGTGGTTAAAGTTAGTTAAAATAAGACTTCAGAGGCTAATAACCCTTCTGGATTATTAAGCCTGCACACTGGAAGTCAAGAATAGCGTCAGGACTGGAGCCCCTTTTCGAGAACTCCAGTTCCTTGGTGTGGTAGATCTGGCAACATGGTAGTCTCCCCCTTACACCACCTCCTTATCAGGGGAGAGGGAGGGAGGGGGAGACTGCAACGTTGCCACATTAATTAAATTGCTCTCCCAGAGAGGAACGAAACTTCTGGACATAATTCATGGCCTTAAGTTATTCAAGCTATCCCTGAACTGAATAAAATCTTCGGTCATGGTCACAAATTCAGACACATACTTAGCCCTAGAACTCTTTAACCCCTACTGTACCAGAGGGTATTACTATAAATGTAACCTCCAGTACCAAGCATTGTGGCCAAAATGGCTTCAAAGACGAGAGAGCACAACCTCTCATCCCGAAAGCTGGACGAGTACTGAGCCAGCCTGCCCGTGGGACCTTAGATACACTCTGAGCAGTGTTACCAAGGTTTCAAAGCAGTGTTTACAAGTCATGGTGCTAGGTACCGCTCGGTACAAGGACCGAATATTACTGACGGACATCGTACGGCGCTGGTACTGGCGAGTGACTTTCTTACTGTCGGCCATTGTACATCGATGGTACAGTAAGGGTTAAGTGAATCTCTGAATGCAATTAATCAGTTTTCGATTCAGTCCAAGATGGCTTCGAATATAAAATGACAGCATCAAAGAGAGTGACGGTACATCTCCAACATACAAATGAAAACAGAAAAGTATAGTAGGCGTATGGTGAGAATAAAATCATGAGCATATTTAGAACATTGCCTATTGATGCCGCTGCTATGGGCCTTGTGATTCAGGGTAAATGGAAAAATAGTTAGCAGATAAACATTGTTCTGTAGTAAGGGAAAGACACATCTAGCTCATAAACCAATATTTTTAAAGAATGTTCAGTTTCACCGGAATCTCCTTTGACACCTGGATATGCTTAAATACTGAGGGTAAACTACAAAATTAAGGAAGTATGAAAGCATGTGTCTCCCGTGGGCTCAATACATTTCCAGTGTTTCATATACAGTTTGCCGCACATGTTCCGTTCCTCACCATCCCAGTAAAGTTGTAACTTGGCAGCGCCGCACCCACCTCCCCAACCCGGACAATGGAAGGGCGGGAGGAAAGGTGGGGTGGAAGGTAGGGAGGAAGGAAAGGTTGGGTGGAAGGTAGGAGGTGGAGGGAGGGAGGGGGTGTTGGGGAGGTTGGTGCGACGCTGCCAAATTACGATTTTAATGGGATGGTGAGGAATGGATTATGTGCGGCAAACTGTACGCTCGGATCCAACAAGGCCAAGACATGAGTAAGGAGGATATCACACAAGAACTTTTATCGGCAGACTTCTGTGGCTAACACTTTCCCGACATTTTTGGAATAATTTGCACTGGTCACGGGAACTAAGCTGAGATTAGATTATAATAGATTATTTTTGTTTTTCGAAGAGTACACAGTACTTCAAAAACTGTCAGGTCAAGTGTTGTGGAAAAGTCGTGAGAATAAGCGCTCGTGGGATACCGGCTTAAAATGTGCAAAACCGGGTTATAGAGGAAAACTTTATGGTTATTTCGGTTGTCACTATTTTTTACAAGAGCACCATTGACAAACTGATAGACTAAAGACAATCAAACTAAGTAAATGAATCTTGGTTGAAATAAATGGTACACTCCAGGACAAATCGTAGCCTTAGGTCTTCGAAGATATCGAATCTTACCATCAATTTTGTACCTATTATTTACACAATCGTTTTATTAAAATTTTACCTATTATATGGATTTTAGAAGTTCGTTTGTTCTGTTGGAGGGCTTACAAAGGCAAGGATTAGTGTCCTGGAGTGTACATCAGGTCTGGGAGTCCACTTATCTCATAACAATATAAGTGTTTTATTAATTTACGAAATATGTAAGACTTGTGGTAAAAATTCCTCACACACACACACACACACACACACACACACACACACACACACACACACACACACACACACACACACACACACACACACACACACACACACACTCTCTCTCTCTCTCACACACACACAAACACTCTTCATAAACTCTACAAGATCAACAACACATACATCTAGGGTTAGTAATAGTGTATAATCCATTAATACAAGAATAGGCATACAAATATATATTGTTTATATGTATATAATACTATATAATTATATACTGCATATCTGGCGACGACATATACTGTGATTGATAGTAAAGCTTTGAAGCGTCTTGGGTTTAGGATCAGTGGAGAGAGGGGGTTGGGGGATGTCTTAACCCTTTGGGTACCAGCGACGTGAGTTATATTTTATTCTAGCTATATTTAGACGATGTTATGTAGCTTAGGAAGGCTCTGTAGAAGCAAAAAGGGCGGATGAGATAGTTTGAAGCCATATTATTTGCTAGATCGGGAGGGGCCTTAATCCTCTGACCAGATCACTCATGAATACGAAAACGAGAACTGAAAAACCTACACCCTTCCGCCCAATTCATGACTAGGAGGCTGATTATTCAATCTTGAAATCGAAAAACAAATAATCTCATAAGTGATCCTACACACCACTGGTCAAAGAGTTAATACAAGTTATGATCACTTACAATATGCAAAAGATCCTAAAGGGAATTTACACAGGGGCTTTGTCTGCCAACTTTTGACGGACAATTTTATTCTGGCAATATTTCGTAAAAAACAAAACAAACAACAACACACACACACAAATAAAGACTCGTATTAGAGGTATCAATATATAAATCTGGATTCACATGAACATGAACTGTTCGTGTAACACCGGCTTACAACTCAAAATCAGAACTTGCCAGACCAGAATTGCCCCCAGAAAGTTGCCAGAAAAATTGATGGTGTTTATTCGGCTTAGTACAATGTGCGATGCAAAAATCTGCCGCAGTCACCCCTTCACCAACATTACGTAATTTTCATAATATTCTGGTTACCACAGGATGATTTTATTTTCAACGTCTTTCCGAAACTGATTATAATCGTATAAACAAGACGTCTCTGGTACAGAACGGGTTAACATATCAACCCTTAACCCCTTCAGCACCATGGCGTATTTTCATCATATTCTGGTTACCATTAGACGTTTTTCTTTAGCATATAATCAACTTCTAGGATTCAAAAGGTACTATATACGTTCCCAATATACCCTCTAAACATAGGTCCATCTTAAGCTGCATAAAATCATCAAATGTCAGCCAGAATCAAAGGTAAAAAGGGCGTCAAGGAGCTGAAGGGGTTGAATATGAATCATCTATATACAGAAGTAACACCAAACTGTAGCTTAAATAATAATATAATACATTACTACATTATCTTACACACAATAGGTCCATTAAGGGGAGATGGGGCGTTTCTCGGGTCCCCCTTCTTCCTCATGTTTAGCCCCATTAGTTTGCAGATTTTATGACGTTCGGCCCATTAATTTGGCGATTTTAAGACCTTTCGCCCCATTTCTTTGTAAATAATAAGAGTTTTCGTGTCATTTAGGTGTCGATTTTTCTATCGAAAACTGTAAAAATTAATCTTGAAGGGGGGGGGGGGGGTCATGGGTTTTTTTTTTTTAAGTTTAATGGAGGTCTAGGGAGGAATCTATAAACATGATAAAAATAAATATAAATAAGCAAATAAAGATGCCCATCCCCCTTTAATGTGGTACTAAAATATTGGAGTCCATCTAAATGCGAGCAGTGACAAAATCTATATATAAAAGAGAGAACACAGTATACCCAAGTGAAAGTAAGTAGGCCAAACCTCTTGCACATTAACCTCTATAACTCATATTTCTACCATTTGGGAAGGGTCGAGAATGTACAACCCATTTGCTCTAGCCCTTTTTGAGCTACAGAGGTTAGGGTTCTCGATTTCTGGACTACCTATTTGGAACAGGGTACCGATAGAAATACCCGGGACAGAGGTGATATATTCTGGTTTGAGAAATCGAAACATAATTTACCCTTTAGGGGAATATTGGTGGTGATAAAACCGTCCAACTTAATTGATATAGTTCTTAACCATTTCAGTACCGGTGACGTCCTTTTCATTATATTCTGGCAACTACTAAGCGATATTATTCAGTTTAAAAGGAGCCTCCAGCAATTGACAGGCTCCGAAAAATCTAACGTAACCCATTTCACTACCACAGATCCTTCTTAAACTGCACAAAATTGTCTAAATATAGCTAGAATATAATTTAAAAAGACGTCACCGATACAGAAGGGATTAACACCAATAACTCCTAATGCAACTAAAAAGCAACTGTTTTTATTTGAGTACAGTATAGATAAACCTTTCCATTAATATAAAAGAAGAATACAAATAGAGTTACAGCATATTTGGATTACACAAGTTAGAAGCAATGCATTAACCCCTTCAGCACGATGACGTAATATTTATTCTGTTCTGGTTACCCTTAGACGAATTTCTTTAGCTTGCATTCTACCTCTATGACTCAAAGGGGTAAACACCATCTGAACAAACTTTATGGATAGCTCAGGTTCTTCTTAAACTGCATAAAATCGCTTAGTTTTAACCAGAATAAAAGGTAAAAAGACGTCACTGTGTTTAAGGGGTTAATAGGAGTAAAATCGGTCACCCGAATGTGTTTTGCAGAATCAAGGTAGAAAATACCAGACAGGAAAAATGGCCCATATTATAGCTTGAATTACATGTAGCATATTAGTAATACTTTAACAGTTGTTAGAACCGTGTTTACAAGTTGCCTGTAGTAAAATCGTGTTTTAAAAAGTTGCATATACAGTATTAGTTTAGTGATAACCATTTGTATTTAGTTTGACGGCATAACATCCAAACGTCTAACATTATCAATACCACTGAACAATTTAGCTGTTAACATTTTAATAACTTAATAATAAATGAATATAAACACCATAAGAGGAGAAGCACTTTATTGACAACGTTTCGCATGATGAAGCTATATGCGAAACGTTGTGCTCCTCCTCACCTGGTGTTTATATTAATTCTGTCTACTTTTCAAAGTATATTTTTATTAACTTAATACTAGGCTTACCTAATGTGTAAAGCTTTTCAAAACAGACGACAGGGTTGTTGAAATAAATATGTATATATGTGTGTGTGTGTGTGTGACCCTTAGATTCCGAAAAGTCCTTCCTAAGATAACAAAAATCGTCCGGCGGTAGCTTGTAATATATCACTACTGGATTGACATGATATTTCGAAGTGATAACCTTTGCCAACGAGTATCTATTCAATGTAGTACAGTAGCTCTTTGTGGGAAGCTATACTGACAAATTTGCTCCCAAGAATGGTAAATTTTTTCATAAAACTTCATGGACATCTCTTACTTTTCATTAGGTCCAAGGGGGTGATGGGGTGTTTTCGGCTCCCCCTTCTTCATGTTTACTCCCATTAGTTTTCAGATTATATGACATTTGGCCCATTAGTATGGTGATGTTAAGACATATCACCTCATTTCTTTGTCAGTAATAAGACTTTTCACGTCATTTAGGTGTCGATTTTTCCTGGCGAGCGATAGAGAGCTTGTAATTCAAGAGTATATGCACAGTTTTCCGCACATGATCCAATCCTCACCATCCCACTATGTACGCGCGATAAAACCAAATATCGAATACAAAAAGGACAAATTTCTTAAAATCAGAACAAAACCTGGTAAAATACAAAGTAAAAACATACCGTAGTGGCAAGTTGTGTAATTTGAAAACTTTCCTCTCTCACGGGATCCAAACTGAACCAGGAAAACAATATTACCCAAACACAAAATCAGATCCCATTTGTGTTGTGGTTGTAAGTAGGAAAGTGTGTGGTTGTATGTGTTTGTGTGTGGTTGTAAGTAAGAATGTGTGTGTGGTCGTAAGTAATTGTGTGTGGTTGTAAGTAGGAATTTGTGTGTTGTTGTAAGTAGGCATTTGTGTGTGGCACATAAGGGGTTAAAGACGGAGTTAAGAGTAAGAAGAATACAGGAAATTGTGCATTCTCGACCTCTATCAAGCTTTAAGAAACAGCCCCATGACCCCGTTTCGAGATGAATTCGTTCATTTTTTCGGTAGAAAAAATTATCCGAAATTACAGGCTCACTATTGCTCAGCAGGTTAAAATCGACACCTAAATGGTATGAACAGTCTTAAATTGATAGGGAAAGGGGGTAAATTTCTTTAAGACAATAACAAATGGGGAATGGGCCTGAGTACATATATACATACATACAATACAGTAACTATAAACAAGGGACTTAGTTTTGAGACTGGATATGACAAGGCTCTCGTTTGGCAGTCTGATATTACAGGGTGATTAAAAAAAAGTGTAATGATTTCACATGTATGTAATTTCTTAATTTTTTAACCGACACACTTTATCTTTTCAGGTTGTGATGGTGGTATCATGCCATTTGGCATAAGTCAACTACAAGGTTCTAGCTAAAATGGTATTCACAGCCGAGCAGAAAGTCAAGATAGTTGAATTCTGGTATGAGACCAAATCGTACGTCACAGTCCGTCGTCGGTTCTGCCGCGAGTTCAAAGTTCAAACACGTAATGGACCTAAAAATAATGTTATACTGAGGTTTGTCAAGCACTTTGAGAGCAAGGGTACTGTCCACAGCGCACACAAGGGGAACAGTGGACGTCCAGCAGCAGTCACAAAGAACCAGGCAAACATTGATACTGTGCGCAACTCAGCCATCAGAAGCCCAAAGAAGTTTCACCGCCGCCGCTCCCAAGAGTTGGGACTCTCCCCCTCCAGTCTGTTGCGTATTATGACCAAGGAGCTCAAGCTATTCCCTTACACCATATCTGTGAGGCATAAACTTAAAGCTGAGGACATGCAAAGAAGGCATGTCATGTGTGATTGGCTCAGCCAAAAGCTTGAACGCACCCCAGGATGGATCAACCACATCTGGTTCTCCGACGAGGCACACTTCCACATCAACGGCTCCATCAACAACCATAACAACATCTTCTGGGGCTCTGAGCTACCCGAGGAGATCACAGAGAGGCAGCTGAAGGGCCCAAAGCTCACTGCTTTTATGGCATTTTTATTTAGGTCCATCACGTGTTTGAACTTTGAACTCGCGGCAGAACCGACGACGGACTGTGACGTACGATTTGGTCTCATACCAGAATTCAACTATCTTGACTTTCTGCTCGGCTGTGAATACCATTTTAGCTAGAACCTTGTAGTTGACTTATGCCAAATGGCATGATACCACCATCACAACCTGAAAAGATAAAGTGTGTAAGTTAAAAAATGAAGAAATGACATACATGTGAAATCATTACACTTTTTTTGAATCACCCTGTATATAACCTCTACATTCTATTGGTTACTTTGTCCCCTGATCCCTCACAATAACATCAATAGCCAGGCATTATTTACCTATGACAGAACAATGGACCCGCCCGACTCGCGTTCTATTCAATTTATGACAGTTCAATGCTTCTTTGATGTGATATTTCTCGACCATAAAAATCCAATTAAGGGGGAGGAGCTCGCTTTTTGTGGACCCCCTTCTCCCCCCTCATGTTTAGCATATTAGTTTCGATATTTTAAGACGTTCGGCCCATTAGTTTGGCGAGTTCACTTTTAGCTCCGCTTCGTTGTCAATTTTAAGACCTTTCATGTCATTTAGGTGTCGATTTTTTCCTGGCGAGCAATAGCGAACTTGAAATTATAAGAGGAACCAAGAAAAAAGCACAAATTTATCTTGAGGAGGGGGGTTAGGGGGGGTTTAGGTTTTTTTTTCTTCTAAGTTTGAGGGAGGTCTAGCGAGGCAACTAACACATAAATTAACTAATAGACCAAAACACCAGCCACTATCCCCTTAACCTCAAAGTGAAAAACAACAATGTGGGGTAATATCAATAGTTCATGGATTATTCTTCACACAAATACAATCATACAACAATACATTCATAGCGAGAGGTAGGTGTATTATTATAGTTTATATTTTCAGCTAAATGTCAAAATCAGAATGTCAAATTCATCGCCTACGGTCCATTTTCTCTTTTAACCTGGCGATTTTATTTTACCCCATTAGCAGCTGAATTATCGATGGTTAATTGACATACAGGAAACTGCTATCTCTCTCTCACACTCGCTCTCTCTTACATTTTCACACGTTCTCTCTCTCTCTCTCCAATCGTTCTTTCTCACACTCTCTCGACCCCCAATATCCTTCCAATCTCCCAGCACACTCACCTCCCGGAAGAACACCCCCCCCTTTCCCCTCTCACTCTCAATATCACCCTTCCCTCTTCCCTTTGCATTCCTCTCTCTTCCAAAATATAACACCCCTTCCCCCTCCCTCTTAAACCAACTCCCATCCCCCAATAACACCCCTTCCTCCCCTCTCAATGTCCCCCCTCCCCCTTCCTTAAACACCCCTTTCCCCTCCTCTTAAACCAACTCCCATCCCCCAATATAACACCCCTTCCTCCCCTCTCAATCTCCCCCCTCCCACCTCTTTAAACAACACCCCTTCCCCTCCCTCTTAAACCAACTCCCATCCCCCAATATAACACCCCTTCCTCCCCTCTCAATGTCCCCCCTCCCACTTCTTTAAACACCCCTTCCCCTCCCTCTTCAACCAACTTCCATCCCCCAATATAACACCCCTTCCTCCCCTCTCAATGTCCCCCCTCCCCCTTCTTTAAACACCCCTTCCCCTCCCTCTTAAACCAACTCCCATCCCCCAATAAAACACCCCCTTCCCTCCCCTCTCCCCCCCTCCCCCTGTCCCCACCCCTTCCCCTCCCTCTTAAACCAACTCCCATCCCCCAATAAAACACCCCTTCCTCCCTCCCTCTCAATGTCCCCCCTCCCCCTTCTCTAAACACTACCCCCCTCCCCCAATATAACACCCCTTCCCCTTTCATCCAATACATGGGGGAGGAGGGGGCCGGCGTAAGGATCGACACATTTGTAAATATAGTCTTCACGGTCAGGAAGCGGGATGGTCTCTCACAATGGCTGTGGGATTACCCTTCTTTATCAGGGACTACGGCCACTTTCCCATCAGATATCATACCCACTTCATGGCTAACCCTCTCTGTACCATCTAAGTTATCCTCGTCTTCTACCAACAACCCCACGATCATGGCTTTTTGGGGTATGATGGTCATTATTATGCTATGTTTAATATTCCGAGAAACCCGGTAACAACCTCCAGGACCACCATCTTGCATCATCCTCTTTAACGTGACCACCACACATAATAAACCTCCACCTTTAACAGACACTGGCCACTACCACCACCACCTGCTGCTCCCACCACCACCACATTAAACACCAACAGTGTATTATTGCACGTTACCTGTAAATCACCCCCTGACGGTATCTTCACTCGAGAGGGTATCGTCACCGCTCGTTCGCCTCTCTCTCCTCCCGTCACATTTTTTTTAGGGAGCCCACCTCGCTTTATTTTATCTTTCTCTCCCTCTCTCTTTGGCTTTTATCCATTCGACCCCATTCAGCCAACTGTTTTAACACTTTTATCCCCATCCAGTTGTCAATTTCTTCCTGGCGAGCAATAGCGAGCCAGCATTGTATGGAGAAATCCGGCTTCACCGGAGAAATGTTTCTATCGAAAAATGTAAAAATTTAGCTTGCTGTCAAAACAAATATATATATATATATGCTGGCTCGCTACCGCTCGCCAGGAAAAATAATGATACCTGGATGGGGGTAAACTTCTTAAAACAGTAGGCTGAATGGGACCGAATGGATATAACCAAGAGAGAGAGAGGTAGATAGAGATAACTAAACGAGGTGGGCTCCCTTAAAGGTAACCACAACGGATGCATTAACCCTTTCACGCTCATATGACGCAGAGGTTGCCAGATTAGCAATAAGAAATAGAGTTCTCTCACTCTTATAATTACCTCTCCAAAATTAGTTTTCTGCCCACACCTAACTCAAAGACAACTGCAGAGATTGAAGTAACTAAACTAAAGGTTTCTAAATACCCCTGATGGTAACAAAGGCTTTAAAGTATCCCCAATAGGCTCAAAATCGCGTCATATGTCGGAGAGGGTTAACATGATTCGATTTAATCAGGTGTCTAGTCCTCTTTTGACTAATATTGGCTTGTATATATCTATTGAACACAAACTATTCATCACCACCGATTGCATAGAGAAAAACTAGTTAATACATCCTGTAATATTTGAAGATATGTTCGCACACAGAGCAATAACACTTACTCCACCTACGCCAGTAAACTAGTGACTGGATGCCAAATGAAAGAAAAGAGGTTCAACTGCTTCGAACCCTTGAGCTCTGACTGCAAACATGATTCGCGTAAAACAATTTGTGTGGTTTATATAATATATCTTTGTGTAATGTAAACTTGTGTCTTTATTATCATAGGCCAAGCATACGAATGGTTCCTCACTTACGGAGCACAGTCGGCCTAATAAGTGATATCTCGGCACCAAGTATGTTTTGATCAATAATTGGTATCAGCAATATCTAAGCTTCCTTTCTTCATGTCGAGTGAAATATACAAAATGTTCCTACACTTACCCACCCTATTCAACATCTGACAGACATTGATACAGCACTGAGCAAGCCAAACGTAATGGCAGCTGGGAAATGATTTATTAGCGCGACTGTACATACAATAATATTATAAACAAAATATTTAACCAGCATGATAGTCGCATTGTTAGACGTGTTGGATGAGTGTCGACTATCCCCTATTGAACGAACAATACTAGAAGTGAGTGTTAATTAACGAAAGATAACTTGAAATACCTAACAGTATTATCTCGATTCATTTTATTAATTTAGGTATAAGAATTCACGGTGGTTAGGTTTAAGAATATGAATATTGGTGTAAGAGAAGAATGAAATAAAACTGATTATTCGGAGAGGAGTGTAAGAGTTAGTTAAAATAGGACTTCAGAGGCTATCAACCCTTCTGGATTATTGAGCCAGCACACTGTAAGTCATGGACAACGTCAGGACTCCCCTTTTCGAGAACTACAGACCCTTGTGGAAGAGAAAGGAAGCAGAAACAGGAACCACCTTTTCACTGGTTTTATTTCGGCATTGTGTTCTGTAATTAGCTCAGCGGCCATGGAGGGATATATATGGCCGACACCCTGATTGGAAAAGTCAGGGTTTTCAACTTTACAGCTCCACACAGCCGCTAAACTAGTTACCGAACACTATGCCCAAATAAAGGAAATGTAACGACCTTCAATATATCTAATATTTTAACCCATTTGTGATTATTCGGAATTGAACAGTTAAGCTGAACGTTGATCTGCATGCAGATCCCGTTTTTCGATAACTTGCAATTTCAGGGACCTTGGCTATTTTCGTGAATTTGACCCCTGTATTGATAGGTTGGTTAGAGGGCACGGAGAGTTAGTTAGTTAAAATAGGATTTCAGAGGCTATCAACTCTTCTGGATTATTAAGCCAGCACACTGTAAATCAAGAATAGCGTCAGGACTGGAACCCCTTTTCGAGAACTCCAGTCCCTTGCATGGAGAGGCATTATGTACTATTGATTCGCTTGAAATGTTTTTATGAACAGTAGAACTGTCACAGGTATCTTAACAAGCTGATTTCGTAATGTGATCTTTAAATCGAAATGCATATCATAGCTTTGATCTATTACGTAATTGCACTTTTCCATTAGTGTTTGATGTAATAATTGGTAGTTATACGCAAAACATAATTATAGACTATTTTAAATACAGGAAACTCTTGATTGATACAAAAACAGGCGAAGCACTGGTGACGGTGATACATTCTAGTTCCTGTGATCTTCCCTTCCCCTCCTCACTCACTGACCACCGTGATGACAGACCAGGGATGGGAGATGGACGTCTGGTGTCATGATAGAGGGACATTCTTGTAATAGAGATGGCGGTCCGGGTACAGATTTACGCAATACCTAAGGTCCTTTAATTCGCACTTCTTACTCTTAATAGGCAGACTTGATACTACCACAGATCCTTCTTAAACTGTACACAATCGTCTAAATACAACTAGGATAAAATTAAAGAGTCGTCGCCGGTTCATAAGGGGTTAAGTATTTGCACCTAATGACGCCCTTTTTCCTACCATAGCTACCGCCAGACGATATTAACTTAGGCAAGATTAAACAGAATATAGAGTGGATGGACTGAAAATAAGTACAAAGGAGTACAAAGGAAATCAAGCAACAACAGATCTAGTGACCCTTCTAGGTTGCTTGTCCTCCAAAACACTGAGGATCAAGTGTCCAAACAGTGGTTTAGAGTGGGTAAGGGAACATTGGAAAGGGAATTACTGCCCTGGAACTAATGTCTGTGGCAGGATTAGGAAGTTAGTAGGGGACAGATGGGTTAGTAACTGAGGGGGGGATAAAATAAAGTTATTCATTTACAAACGCAGTCAGTCGCGGGTTTGATGCGAGATATTTGTCTAGGCGGAGTTTAAATGAATCAACGGTGATGCAGTCTATAACGTTTCGGGGAAGCCCATTCCACAAGTTGACAACTCGATTGAAGAAGAAATTCTTAGATTCGTGTGAGTTAAAAGATTTACCAATAATTTTGCAACCGTTTCCCCGCGTGTAATTAGATTGGTCGATAGTGAAGTACTTACTACAGTTGTAAAGTGTAAACTATGATCAAAGTGTAAACTATGATCAAAGTGTAAACTATGATCAAAGTGTAAACTATGATCAAAGTGTAAACTATGATCAAAGTGTAAACTATGATCAAAGTGTAAACTATGATCAAAGTGTAAACTATGATCAAAGTGTAAACTATGATCAAAGTGTAACTATGATCAAAGTGTAAACTATGATCAAAGTGTAAACTATGATCAAAGTGTAAACTATGATCAAAGTGTAAACTATGATCAAAGTGTAAACTATGATCAAAGTGTAAACTATGATCAAAGTGTAAACTATGATCAAAGTGTAAACTATGATCAAAGTGTAAACTATGATCAAAGTGTAAACTATGATCAAAGTGTAAACTATGATCAAAGTGTAAACTATGATCAAAGAAATTGGTCAAGATTATGCAAATCAAACTAGAGTAACGAGTAATAGATGTTTTCAGTGTATATTATTTATGTTTATGTGAACTGGCCTTCGGCCAGGACATATTTCTACCGATTTTTTTACACTCGAATGGGGGGAGAGGGGGGGGGGGGGGGAGTGTTATGGGTGGTGTATTTTTAAAGCTTGATGGGGGTCTTGGGAGTTAACTAAAAAACCTCCCTTTAAGAAAAACTAGTATTCATGTGTAGCTACTTGAATATTAAGCTGTATATATTTGTGCTGACTTGAATAATAACTAGCAAGCCTATTTATATAATTATATGACTACTGCTTACTCCTCGGTGGCATCATCACTCAGTAGAAGGACGGAGTCAGAGGCGGGTCGCTGTCTGGGTCTGCCGTGCCTCTGCCGCCTCGATCTCGGTTCCTTGGCTCTCACTCCGTCAGAAGGAGGGGTCGGGGTCAGGTCAAGTGTCAGGTCAGGGTCACAGGGCATGTCACGATCATTGCTGCCCGTCTTCCGTAGCGTCTGGTGGTGGCGCCCCGAGGACCTCTTGTGCGGGGAGGAGAGGAGTTCCCTGGTAGGTGAGCGGGCGTCTGGGGGCGTCCTGGGGGCGGCGGAGCGGGCCCACCGGGGTCTCCAGAGGGCCTTCCGCGTACCCGCCAGGAGGTTTAACAGCGGCCGAGATCTACCACTCTCTGAAGACAAAAAAAGTTAATATTATGAAATTTATAGTATAGTCTATCTATCTATTGCCGGACGCCTTACTCCCCTTAATGAGGGTGGCCATACACAGAATGCCCCCTTGTCTGATATTCTGATATATATATATATATATTGACGCAAACACTAATAGTTCTTGCACACAATTTTAACTTACCTTGCTGTGATTGGCTGTCTTGTGTTTCTTCTTCTTGTTCATTATTATCCTCGGCTGTCCTCTGATGTCTCTTGACGCCCGTCAGAGCCCCCCAGAGAGGTGACATGAGCATGTCTCGGCCACGCGATCTCCCTTCGTCTCTGCCCGTCAGTAGGCCACACTCCGAGGACAAGGAGGCAGTGTCTGGGTCTTGTGTAGGCAAGGGAGAAACGTGGACATCTGACGGGAGCGGAGAACCAGAATTCTCTCTTACATTGTCTGGAGTGGAGGGGTTCTGAGCGGCTGCTTCACTAGAGGCAGACGAAGCAGCAAACAAATGGACGGGAACGTGTCCAAGGGGCCGGGATCTGCAGGGCATCACTAGGCGTTTATGTCCACCTAGTGTCCTGACGGTGGTGTGTGGGGGTCGCCATCCTGAACCACTCTCACTTCGCGGCCTCCATCGAGCGTGTCGCGTCTTCAGCCCCACTCCGCAGGAACACGCTGGGAAGGGCTTGGATGACCCTGCGCCGGAGGAGGCTGCAGGGCTGCCATCCTTTTGTGACCCTCCCGACTCGCTTTCCTTCTGTGCCTGTGACTTGTTCTCCTGTGTTTGCTGTTCTGTACTGCTACCGCCCTGCCCTTCCGCCGCATCACTCTTCCCCTCTGTTTCTGTGGCCGAGCTGGAGGAAGGGTCGGGCGTCTCGGTAGGCTTCTCTGTGGTGGGTGGAATCGTGGGTGAGGTGGATGGAACTGTGGGCGGCTGTGAGGGTGCTTGTGTGGAGGGCGGCATGATGGGCATGTGTGAATTGAACGACTGCTGGTAGGTTGTGCGCGTGGAGGGCGGCAAGATGGGCGTATGTGGTGTAGGTAGTTTGTGTGGCAGGATAGGGGTGTGTGTTGATGATGAGTGGTGGCGGCGTACATCTTTGATGGCACCGTACGAGGCGAACATTTTGTGTGAGGTGCCGTTATAGGCGTACACGGCCCTGGAGGGACCTCGGGGGCGGGATTCACACTTGGAATCCGTGGCACCGTAGCGGGCGTGGCAGCAGGAGCAAGTCGCCGCCCGTACCCGACGCTGCCGCTCCCGGTATGTCAGGGCCATGGCCACGCCCACGCCCGCGCCACCCACCACCATCCTGCAACAAAAACAATTAGTTATCTTGATCACAAATACCCTATATTAAACAGTCATAAGCTAGAACGGGGTACGATTAAAATCATACAGTTGAAAATTTGTGCATAAGTAGACATACACACTCAAATTATAATACCAAGTTATGACGTTTTTTATTTAACACTACCTAAACAAACGTTTTAGGGGGCTATTGTGATAATAATATTATGAATATTGACTTTATTATATTTATTATATTTGTATTTGTAATATTTTTTAACACAATAACTCCGTTCTCTTACCCTACAATAACAACAACAAAAACATTCGCCTCCCAAGACATGCTTCTAGATGATGAAAAATACCCCCTAGATCTCCCTTCCAGCTAAAATTTATTTTTTGTTGGCGAAACAAATTTCCCGGCCAAAGGCCGTTCCCGTCTATATCACGGTCTCGTTATCATTCGCCAGGAAAAATCCTTCCTTCTTCCCCCCCCCCCCCCCACACACACACACACATTTTATATATGCTGAAGTGAGAGAGAGAGAGAGAGAGAGAGAGAGAGAGAGAGAGAGAGAGAGAGAGAGAGAGAGAGAGAGAGAGAGAGAGTTTAGAGTTAGAGAGTGAGTCAGAGAGAGAGAGAGAGAGAGAGAGAGAGAGAGAGAGAGAGAGAGAGAGAGAGAGAGGTAGCGCCAGCCAACTTGAAAATAATCTTGACATCTTAACTTCTTATAACTCAAAATAAATGAAAGCAATTGGGCTGACGTTTGGGAAGAGTCCACCAGGCAATAGGTGTAGATATTTACAGCCAGTTTGCTCTAGGCCCTTTGGAGTTACAAAGAGGTCAGGGATCAAGATTGTTGACAAGTTCGTTAGCGCTACTTATTGTAACTTTGCTGAATCCTCTATCCCTTCCTTCTCATTCAATTTCCTCCTTTCCACAGCCTACCCTGGGAGAGTTTTGGATCGCTGAGGTAATCATTCTTTAGGCTCGTGGCTGTGTGTGTCTGGGGATCTATATATCTAGACCCCCTTCTCCCTCATGTTTAGCCCCATTAGTTTTCAAATGTTAAGATGTTTGTCCCATTAGTTTGTCGATTTTAAGACCTTTCACCCCATTTCTTTGTCAATATTAAGACCTTTCGTCTATTTAGGTGTCGATTTTATTCTTGGCGAACGATAGTGAGCGTTATATATTTGTGTAGGCTACCCACTTCTGCTTCCTCCATCTTCCTTTCAACACTGTTATTTACTTTATTATCTGCGAACACTCATTCTCATCTGCCTATCCACACCCCCTATACCTACCTGGCTAATTCTTCTTTAGTTTTATATACTTCTCAGATCTTTACAACGTCTCTCTCTCTCTCTCTCTCTCTCTCTCTCTCTCTCTCTCTCTCTCTCTCTCTCTCTCTCTCTCTCTCTCTCTCTCTCTCTCTCTCTCTCTCTCTCTCTCTCTCTCCTCTCTCTCTCTCTCTCTCTCTCTCTCCTCTCTCTCTCTCTCTCTCTCCTCTCTCTCTCTCTCTCTCTCTCTCTCTCTCTCTCTCTCTCTCTCTCTCTCTCTCTCTCTCTCTCTCTCTCTCTCTCTCTCTCTCTCTCTCTCTCTCTCTCTCTCTCTCTCTCTGTGTGTGGGTCTTTGGGGAGTGACTCTGCAATAGGTGTGTACTTTAGTGTAGGTTAATGGACAAAGCAAGGTGCGAGTGTGAATCTCTCTGTGTGTGTGTGTGTGTGTGTGTGTGTGTGTGTGTGTGTGTGTGTGTGTGTGTGTGTGTGTGTGTGTGTGTGTGTGTGTTTATGCATGTTTGTGTGTCACCTTCCCCATCTTGTATGCTGGACCGTAATTGGGCGAGTCTCCAGGGGCCCCGGGCGCCAGATAGCAACTAGACAACTTCCTCACTGGGATTTCCCGGGGGTTTCACTTCTATTCCAGCTCTTTCAACCATACAATTACCGTTTTTATATTCTATGGCTACCTCTAGACGACTTTATTTAGCTCAAGAAGGGACTCTGGCAATACGGTGGATAAAAATGACCCTAACTAAAGGTAGCGCCAACGAACTTGACAATAATCTTGATCCCTTAACTTCATATAACTCGAAATGAATGAAAGCAATTGGGCTGACGTTTCTATGATTTGGGATGAGTCCACCAGGAAATAAGTGTGGATATTTACAGTCAGTTTGCTCTATGCCCTTTTAAGTTACAGAGGGTCAGGGATCAAGATTATTGTCAAGTTGGTTGGCGCTACCTATAACACTCTCACTCCAATAAGGCATTCCAAAGTTAAACAAAATAATTTATTGTTAGCTGAAATATTGGGCACATTAATGTAATTTGAATGAAGTGGCAATACTACAGTATCAGGGGTACACGGAGTTGCCCGGGTAATGTTGTTAGTATATACACAACTATGAAGTTCTTAAGGCTACGCCATTGGCTAACATAATAGACATCGCTAAGCATCTCAGGCTGATAACTTATCTATATCATCTAGTTTGTCCGGTAACCCGCTGCAGGGAAGGAGTGCAGCAGCAAGGGGCCGCATAATCTACAAGAGGTGAGGCCACTAAAGCCTTCCCTGACATTACTGTATTGTGTGTATAATTTAGGACTCCCGTGGACAATGTTACCTGCCGCCCTCCCTTCCCTTCCTGTAGCGGTGAGAAGGAAGGAGAGAGAGAGAGAGAGAGAGAGAGAGAGAGAGAGAGAGAGAGAGGAAGAGAGAGAGAGAGAGAGAGAGAGAGAGAGAGAGAGAGAGAGAGAGAGAGAGAGAGAGAGAGAGAGAGAGAGAGAGAGAGAGAGAGAGAGAGAGAGAGAGAGAGAGAGAGAGAGAGAGAGAGAGAGAGATATTAGGGGAAAGGTAAACAGTTTACATATATATATATATATATATTTATATATATATATATATACAGTATATGCCTTTTATATATTAGTTGCATTGTCTTCTATACTTGTAAACATATTGTTTAATACAATGTATCCACACGATGACTTAGTGATAGCAAAATTATATGCAAAATAGATATTAAATATATATAAGTTATAGATAAACATTAAATCTTCGAATATGCAGCTAATAAGCTACTCTGTCGATAGCAATACATCAAACATATGCTACTATCAAACGGAATAATAATTATGTTCGAAAATACAGCTGCATAAATTAGTCATAAAGTCACGAAAACTTGGGTCTCATCAAATGTACAATTCTCTACCCAAATTCGCAACTCGATTGCATAACACAAACTCGGGGATTGGTAAAGGATGATCTGTATTAAATCCCTATAGAAATATTCCAGTATCGGGGTCGTTCGGGGACTTAGGCCTGCAGTGAATGGTGGTTTACATTTTATTGAATAATTCTGACACCCGGCTGAAATATTTTAAATACAACCAGTAGCTCTCAACCAGTGTAAACATCAGCCAGGGTCAACATAGCTAATGCCAATGTGAAATTAGTGATTACCCAGCTGTGTTACGGTAATACAGGCCAAGTAGAGAGCTCACTGGATCCAATGAATTAATCAGTAAATAGAGCGTTGACTAAAGTGAAGCGTGTCCCATGTGCCTCATAAAGCTTAAGCCGGGCAATCCACCGAATAGAGCCACTGTGAAATCCTACGTATTAACACTAGTTCAACCATGGGTTTGAAGGGGTAATTGCGGAGTTATATTTTGTAATATTGTTGGTTGTTATTGGTCCTACCATTCCGGGAACTATAAGCTTAGATTTTTTTTTTTTTTTTTTTTCATTTCTACCAGTTGACATTGGATGGGCTCGTTGAGCATATTTATGTTTTTGAATGAACTCGATAAACACTTGTGCCTTATCACAGGTAATTTTTTACATGACTTGAACACAGTACCTGCATCTATGAATGCGCCTATTATGATAACATAACAAAAAAGAAAAGAAAGAAATCAGTCGCCGGCAAACACCCAATATTGCGTCAACAAAGATCATTTGAGTTGAATATCACATCTACTAGAATCAGAAAGTATTGCAACTCGTAATCTAAGCGATGAAGAGAAAGCAACACATGCTTTAAATGTGTATTTGGAGAAACATTCAGTTCCTACGATCTTTGCCAATGCAATTTTTAAGGTTTGAGGTAGACTGATTTATTATTATTGATATTATTTGTATTATTACTATTATTATTATTATTAGCATTTGTAAACTCGTCAATTATGATAAATATTGTCTTACCAGAGTGATGGGTTGAGGAGGAGGGTGACGGCGAAGAGTGGTGATGGGTAGTGGACGCACAGAGCTACGTGGAGACTTAACACGGTGATGGAGATAACACTTAACACACACCCCACTACCACACGGCCCCAACCCATCACCGCCACTGTTGTTTTGGTTCTTCTTCTTCTTGTTGTCACCGCTGCTTATCGTTCGCCACCACCTCCACCTCCACCATCGACGTTGCTATTGTTCCCTCTCTACACTCTTCAGAAACATAGGAAAAGTAGAATGTAGATACGAGGTGCCGTTGTAAAGGCTTATCCCTCAATAACTTCACCTGACCTGTTGGTATTCTGCGCGCTATCACCACCGCTATCACTGCTTATCTTCAATTCTATCACCACTTTTCTGTATCCTCACCACTATGTCCTCTTAATACTGACTTTATCACTTTTTTTCTTTCTTTTATTGCTACTATTCCGTCTACCCCCACCGACTTCTCTATTGTTATTTCGGGCACTATCACCACTGCTATCAATGTTTATATTCTGCTTTTATTTTTCCCTACTTTTAATACTGACTTTATCACTGGTTTTCTTTTCTATTATTGCTACCATTCTTACAGCTCCCACCGATGTCTGTTGTTATTTTTGGCAGTATCACCACCTATATCAATGTTTATAGTCTGTCGTTAACTCTGCTTTCTATTATTTTCTTATTTTGCTGCTTTTATTATTGCTACCGACGTTGATGTTGGTATTTTGTGCACGATCACCACAATTGTCAATAAGTAGTCTGCTGTCAACACTGCTTACTGCTTACTTTCTCTTCACTATCACCTCGACACTGACTATCGTTAACACCAATATATCCAATTGTATTACGTAGTCTGCTGTCAACACTGCTTACTGCTTACTTTCCCATCACTATCACTACGACCATCACTATCTTTAACACCAATATCACCAATGGTATGTAGGCCTAAGCTAACAAAACCAGTACCACAGCTATCACCACCATTACGGCAATCACCTCTCCGTTCTATCACCACCATTAATCACACGACCAGTTCTTCTATTACCATCGTTATCACCATCACAGCTCTTTGCCTTCATTAACTACATCAACGTCAATATCTCTACCAACCCTACTGCTTTATCACCAAACCATTACCGCCATCAGCACCAACGCTACTGGGATTTCCGACTCAGCCACCCATAACAATAATAACAGCAATTAAACTCAACAACCACCACACTTGAATCACCATAGCAATATAAAACTCTATTATCACCAGATCCGATAACCCTAGTTTCTATTGTACCAAAGTTAAGATAACAACGGAATTACAAAATGTATTGCCATTATCCTAAAGAACTAGCTCTGTCTCAAGCACTAATGTTACATCTACTTTTAAATGTTCAATACATTTTTAGCATCAGCACCAAAACACCCGATTAAATCTTCTAATTACAGTAACTGCAGCAATAACAAATCTAACATAATCTACTGTATACTCTAAATGTTCTTTCACATCAATAGTGTCCAAGCAAATATTCTATGTAATATCTATAGCAATAATTTTATCCACATTTACTACAAATAATTCGTGTCTTTAATGTGACAATTAGTTATCTGTGCACACTTACATTAAAAATATTGCATAAATACAATTGTGCAATTAACTCTTGTCAGTGCAACATAAATATTAAGTAATAATATTGATAACTATGCTACAAATATTACCATTAAAAATGACTATATGGATATAATGTACTATCACATTAGTCTTCTAATAATATTATTCTATAACAATAATAACAACTAGGCCTATGTGCATTATATAACTTCTATTTATGTGCATTATATAACTTAAACCTATCTAATCGCTACTAAACTACTGTGATTTTAGGTTTTTACATAAAATGAACGAAACACTATTACCTATAAGTGTGTAAGCACCGAGATAGCCTCACCACAAAACCCGACTCACATTACAATACACCGTAGTCTACTATTATGCTTATTCTTAATTATTAAATACATCATAATAAGTTATAAGTTATTGTATATGATAAGTATCATATGTTATTTTTTTTTGCCGCAAATATAAACATTACTGAAATTATATGAATGAGTGCTATATTTTACCTGACTTATAAATGTTTGCATTTCACTAAAGACCATGTCATGTTTCAACACCTCTTCTATTGACCCTTTAAACACTTGTATTATTATTATTTTTCTTCTAATTAGGGCAGTATTTCTTCAGTAGTTGTACAAATAATCTGTAATCACATTTTCCCATATACATTTCAGCCTAAGTTGAGTTTTTTAATGCATAGTGCGATATTTCTATACAATTGCACGCATATGCCGGCAAAATCAGTACACTAAAATAAAATTTGTCTATCTCTATAATTTGTTTTATCAACCTCAAATAAACACTATATTTTCCTCAGTTTATTTTCTGTCAATATCCTGCAGCAGGGCCACAACTTGTTACGGAATTATTACCAAGTTTGTAGAGCCCCAGGACTTCAGTGGCCCGAGTCTCTTCACCACGTAATTAAGTTTGGAGTAGAACGTATTTTCTTAAGCTGCTAGGTAAATATACTCGGGCGAATAATTTCAAGACACACAATTTTTGCACTTGCTTAATTACCATTTAGATATTTTTTTGGGGATAGGCCTATTGCTAGTGTTTGTTAAAGATTTTATTATTTCAAAACTCGTGAAATCTTATAAATATAAAGATTAGTTTTATAGACAAATATAAAAATGAATTAATTGCACTACACTTTTGGTTCTCATTGATTTACTCTGAATTTCAAATATAACTCAACACTGTGTGCTTTTGTCAAACTATTGTCTTGGCAACTTTAAAAATCTCTCATTCCCTCACCTCGCAATGCCAAAACATCCCCCAAGACTTCACTCGGCATTGTGTATTCACGCGCCTTTTGGGGAGATTATTCTGGAGGCAAGTACGCAGTCACTAAAATATACACACCCCGAGCCGACAAAGAGAGAGCTGGTGTTTGCACTTCCGCAAGTTTAGTCAAGAATATGTTATTGTAGGTTTTGTTGTGTTTTTAACTTTCCTTGGGGTGCAATTGTGTTGTCTCGTGATTCCAGGAGTGTGTTTTCTTTTACATTAGTTTGTAAGGTTGTTTAACCAAGGCAATGTATGTTTAATATATTTTAAGGTTGTTGTGTAAATACTATGTTTTCGTAGGCTTTCCAGTTTTAAATTCTGTGGGGGTGTAAATTGCGTTGTTTCGTGATTCCAGGAACGTGTTTTCTTTTACATAAGTTTGTAAGGTTGTTTAGCCAAGAATATGCTTTATTTTATTATGTGTTTAGGTTTTTTATCAATGCTATATTTTCGTGGGCTTCTCTGTTTTATATTCCTTTCTTTGGGGGTGCAATTGCGTTGTCTCGTGATTCCGGGAACGTGTTTACTGTTATAGAAGTTCGTTAAGGCTGTTTAGTCCAAATATTTTCTTTTATATATTATCTAAGGTTGTTTGGCGAATACCTTATTTTCGTGTGCTTGGTTGTTTTATATTCAGTGGGGATGCAATTGCCCTGTGTTGTGATTACAGGAGTGTGTTTTCTATTATGTATATAATTGAGGTTGTGCTTTGGGTGTTTCTAATCATATAGTAATTTATTCGGATGGGTTTATATATTTTCAGGAGTATAATTGCTT